>WAAD01007689.1:20004-53481 GCA_013389945.1 Fregata magnificens
TGGACGGGCGACGGACCGCGCTCCACGCCAGGGCTCCGGTGCAGCGTCTCGGCTGGTCTTCTCCATACTCATGAACATACAAAGGTCAACCCCTATCACGATAGCACGATATGGGAGACCGCGGAATAAAACCCAGGATTTTGAGGAGCTCTCGTCCATACGGTCCATCGAGCCAAGCCAGAGTTTTAGCCCGAATCTAGGCTCGCCGAGCCCGCCGGAGACCCCGAACTTGTCGCATTGCGTTTCTTGCATCGGGAAATACTTATTGTTGGAGCCTCTCGAGGGAGACCACGTTTTCCGAGCCGTACATCTGCACAGCGGCGAGGAGCTGGTTTGCAAGGTAATGCCTCTCCTCCCTGTTCTCCCCCTGGGTTCGCCTGCTGTCGCGGGCTGGTTTCCTGTGTCTTGCAGGGGGGCCAGGCACGGTCGCGTAGCTCAATTATTAAACAGTTGAGAAACAAAAGGCAGGGAGGCAGGATTAAAGGCGCATCCTGTAACTTTTCCCTCTCTCTAGACAATGGCCACGTTAGAGCGGTGGCCCGGAGCCAGTGCTGCCTCTTACCCGGGGGATATTGTTCTGGAAAGAGCCGTCCTTCAAGTAGGGCTTAACGTGAGTTCAGATCAGGAGAAAGCCTCATCTTCGCCACTCTCACTTTTACAAAATGGAGTAGGGAATCCCCAGCTAATTTTAAGGTGTTGGGACCTGCTGGCTTCCTCGATTTTTGCTCTCCCTTGTTCTGTGAGTTGGGGTGCAGACGAGGATGGAGAAGCGGGGGGGAGATGGCCGTCAGCTTTGTCTTAAAAGTGATCTTTAAAAAAAGCCACAGCGAATTAAACAGCCCCAGCTCCCTCACCGTGGAGGTTGTTTGCAAACAGCATCCTCCCCCATTACACAACTGAGCAAGAATAAAACCTGCACACCTACGTTTTTTAGAAGAGCAGACAAAATAGCTATCCCACTCTTTGTAGCCTGCCTGCTTTCCTCTGCCTCCTCACAATTTGCTCCTACTATTCAAAGGTGAGCTGTGGGAAAAAGAAACCCACATGCGTGCACGTCTGTGGAGGGATGTTTTTCTCTTTTCGGGCTGAGGGAATGTTTTCCTTTGTTCCTAAATTGCGATTCACATTGTCTCTAGCGAGCCAGACCTATGCCCAGCAAACTGAGGCAGTACCCAGTAGTAGTTTTTATAACTACGTAGCAAATTGCAACCTTGCAACGCACGCTGCAGTGTTTGTATTGTTCCCAAAATATGGAATTGTGCCATTTGGCTATCTTGGGGAAATTTCTAGTGTTGAACTAACTGCAAAACGGAAAAGTAGGCATATTATAGCTTATTCGTATTGCAGGGATTAATGATAGTATTGCTGACCGTTTTGTACTTTCTCATGCTTGACTCATAAGAAGTTATGGACTGGGCTGTAGCAGGGAAGTGAAAATAATTGCTCCTGTTTGCTATTTGTAAAGATCGGAGTTCAGAGGGCAATTTAAATATGCTTACTGATTGAGTTATAAAACCTGATGTTAAGGCAACCTAGGACTTTGTGTGATTATTTAGGGGGAAAAAAGGTCCCGTGACTTTGCAAAGCACTAATATTGCATGCTGAACTGAATGCTTTGTTACTAAACTGAAACAGAACATGAGAATTTCTAGAATGAAAGCCCTGCTCGGTGCGGTAGTACAGTGCTGCACTCTAGGACATTGGCATCTTTTCATGAAATAAACAGATCCCACAAAGCTGCTGCTCTGCATGAAATTATAGGTGAACTTGCATAGCAAGTAGTAAAGCGGGGGCCATGCTCTTCTTTGTTTCCTGTTTGGTTTGCAGGATTAAGGCACTGTTTTGATAACAGTAGGAACAGCGTAACTGCAGCTCACAGAGAGTGGACTTTATTTTTTTTCCTTCCCTTTAAGCTGTGCGTTTTTGAGCTGATCCTGACATTGGAATAGTACCGTTTTTTCCGTACGTGCGAGGCACTACTTCTAGCTGTGCTCCAAAAAGATGATCTTCGCCTGAATTGCTAGTTTGTGAATACCCAGTTGTCAGTCCTGAACTCAATTTAATGCGTGCTTTAAAATGCCTGCAGTATCATGACTACCATTTGTCAAGTAGCCTTCCGGCTAAGAGACCTGCTATCGGGTATCTTACTGAAGATGCTCTTAGAGCTTGCTTGCAGAAACATTGGTTTGGATAACAGACACACACTGATGATTCTCAAGATTCATTTGGCTGCACCCACTGACTGTACAGATGCCGTTATTTGCTTCAAGGCTCTGTGGCATCCAAACAATGGTAACTCCTCACTTCCAATTCCCAGCAAGAACTAAATCAAACTGCAGTTTATTGGACATTTGCTGAATTGAGGCCAGGGATCTTAAAAGCTGGGATACAAAGAAGGCCTTTATAAAAAGTATTCTAGATTGTAGCAGTATGATAGCACTTCCCATCTGCCCCCTTTCAAACATAGTGCTGGTACGTATCCAGACCTACTTATTTAACGTAGTCTGGGAACCACAAAATGTAACTAATTTATATCAGCATAATCTGGTTAGGAGAGAATTCTGGAAAGGCTTTTTTTCACATGAGGGTTTGGGCTACACAAATGTTCCTGCTTGTATTGTATTTTATAGCAGCCGCTTTGTAGAAGAGCCATTCACTTGCAATGTAGTAGTTATGAGCTTTGAGATCCAAACGTCAATGAATTCTTCTCTGGAATGAATTACACACCAGGGATTTTAGCAACATCCCCCGCCCTACCCCGGTTCTGCTTCCCTGGCGCACCATGTCACCAGAATGCCTCAGTGCTAATCTGCCCCCCATAAAATGTGTTGGATCTGTTTGGCAGTCTGCCTTTAAGGTTGTTTTTGCTTGTGCCAGAGTATAGCAGCACAGGTATGGGGTGGGGAGAAAGAGGTGTGTGAGGAGGGGGTGCCCCAATTTCTTGGGGTTTGGGTCCTTTTCTGTGGAAGGAGTTTGTTAGGATTGCGCTCTGAAGCGTTAAATGACTCAGGTTTTGAAGCCTCAGGTAAATTTTGATTGAACCACGTCTCTCACTCAGTTTTGAGAGCTTTTTAAAGCTTCAAAGAAAACAGGGAGATTTGCTTCTTGGAGAGGATGCAAATATCCGCTATTAGAATACAAATACTAGAACACAAAAAGAAGAAAAACAATTGCAGTTTAAACCAGTTGGTTAGGGAATTATACCAGTTCTTCATTTTTGTGTTCAGTTAGAATGACACATGACTACCTTAAATTCTTTTTACCAAAGTAACAAAACACCCAAGAGTAAGTTGCATATTAATAGAATTTTTATGCTGGTGGAAATGCTAATCCCTTGCTTTGTAGTACCTCTGGAGCAGGTATAATTAAAAATAAAAATCACTCCTGTCAATACTTTGCTGATATTCTCTTTTAGCACACTGACTTCTGTTAATTCTCAATGAAGTCTTTCTTCTTGTAATGTGTGCATTTCTCCATTGACTCAAATACTGATTCATTCGTCATCACTAGATTATAGTAACTTTTTATATTTGGGTTTCCCAGCAGCCTTTTTAATTCTTACAGCTCATTCATAAGATCGGTGATAACATACTTACTAGTAAAGGGACACTTGGCTTTTAATAGAGCACTTGATTGAAATGCAGAGAGTTCAGGGTGGTTTTGTCTTTGCTGTTTGAAGGATGTTTGTCTGCTATTTCCCTGGTTGTCCTTCTGATCTTATAAACAGCCATTGTAAAACTGAGACTTTGAAAGTGAAAGTGACTTTGCTGTTTGTCAGAGATGAAAGAAAGGCAGGAAGTAAATATGAATAGCGCTAGATGATATTTTAAACCTGAAAACCCTTAAAGCTCTAACGGGTTAATAAAATCAAGAGAGAGAGGCATGTGGATCAGGGTGGATTTAATACGACAGCGTCTCTCAATACAAAGCTACTGGCCATATTCTCTATGAGTTTATGTGGATGGAAAATAGAAGATAAACACGTTTCCTTCCGAGTACTGCTCTTGTATGTCGCTGGTGTTCAGAGCTTAATTCAGATTACATTCTAAATTTGATCAGCTGTTAGCTAATGAAACTATTCTTGCTCCAAGTTTTGAAGACCAGCCTTTCCTGGCACGGTTATGCGTATGTTCTGTGTGGGGTTATGCAGCCTGTTTTGTTGTGTCCTCAGTGCCATGAGCTTGTGACATCCTGTTTACATCAGTGCAGCTTCAGCAGCAGCATAAATTGTACTTAGAGATGGTTCTGTTAACAGAATTAGACGTAGCATAACTTCACTGTCCTTCGTGTCGCTAACCCTGGCTTTACTGTCATTGCTCCTGCAGGTGTTTGATATTGGCTGCTACCAGGAGTTATTAGCACCATGTTTTTGTCTGCCTGCGCATAAAAATATCAACCAAATTACTGAAATAATTCTTGGGGAGACAAAAGCATATGTGTTCTTTGAAAGGAGCTATGGGGACATGCATTCGTTTGTTCGTACCTGCAAGAAGCTTAAAGAAGAGGAGGCAGCCAAACTCTTCTATCAAATAGCTTCCGCTGTTGCACACTGCCATGATGGTGGACTGGTACTGCGAGATCTCAAGCTGCGAAAGTTTATTTTCAAGGATGAGGAAAGGTAAGAGTCTCCCTTACTTTACAGGTCGGGGTGCCTGAGGTCAGGTTCGGAGTTACAGGATGTTGTGCCCTTCATTGTCACCGTACCGTTTGTTTGTGGTACGCAAGGTGTTACACTTTCTTTATTTTCCTCTGCAACCTGATCATGGGATGGATGTGCCGTTTTACCTTCTGGCTTAGGCTTTGGATAAAGTAAGTATAGAGTGCCATTGGCGTCTGTGCCTGGCCTCTGCATTTCCACCTAGAGGAGCACCCTCATTCCTAAGGAGGGGACGTCTTCTGGAGGAAGGCTTTGCATAGATGTCTGTAAGAGCTCTGCTATCATAAATGCTGCTGGTCTTAAAAGAGGGAAGGAGCAAAAACTCCTGTATGGTAAAGAGAGTTGGGGGCTGAAATGTCTCATTTCAGTGAGGAGGCATGAAGGAGGAAGAAGAGCCAAGTGGTTAGTGCGGACATAGGTTGGAGGGAAGGGCCACCAGTGCTTTGAAGGACTGCTTTGAGGACAGCTTCTTGCTTCCTGCGCTGGGACGGGTCCGGAGACTGCTTCTGAGAGTATTGTGTGGTCACTAATCATACCAAGACTAAAACTGCCTTGCTGTGTGGGTGCCTGTTTTTAGTATCAGAGCTGTTGTGGTACTTGGGGAACTACCCTTTTTGGTTGGTTGGTTGGGTTTTTTTAATCTCCTCCCTGCACACTCTCATCTCTCAATAAATGGTTGGTAGATGATTTGGGGAAGGAGTATGGGAAGACAGGGAAAGAAGTAATGCTAGATGCTCTGGGTATATTGTTGAAGTGCTATTTCTGACCCTGAGCCATAGCTATACTGTTGTACCTGCGGAAACTTCATACCTCTTTCCTTGTGGTTATCAGTTTTTGTTATGTTACATCATGCATTCACTTGCAATTTCCACATAAAGCACCAGAGTAATGAATGCTGTCAGATTAATGTCAGGCTTTCACAGAGGGATTAAATTGGAAGATGACCATTACGGAAAAAATGAAACTAAATGGGGGCAGAGCCTGCCTTTGTGCTTCTTCATTTGTTGGTAGAGGATGGGAAGATGTTTTTCCCTTTTAGTTAAACCCCGTAAATTGTCTGAAAGCTTGTTCAAGCTGTTGCAGAGTGGAATGGATGTTCTGGAGAGCTTTGTTAAAAATAACCAGTGCATATCAATTCCATTTGGGGCTGTTTGGGGAAGTTACAAGCAACAGCAGAGGCACGTAAGTTTTCTACAGGCTCAGTAAGTCCGTGATCTGAGAATTAGAAAAAACTGATACACAATTCAGTCAGGAAAAAGAAGTACCTGGCTTTAAAATAAAAATGGCAGCCATCTATCCTGTTTAAATATTCTCTACCTAAATTTTATTACAAGCTGAGTTTTGCAAAATAAACTTCTCCTTTTAATCTCTTTACAAACTGAAAAATAGAGGACATATTTTCACTACTTAATTCAGTTCAGGCAATTCTCTGCAAAGCAATAGCTACTCCGTATTTTTCTACTGCAGCCCCAATATATATGATTACTCTTTCCTCCTCTTCAAATAAAAAAGCCTAAAATGAAACTAGCTTAATGTCCGTTCGGAGGGAAATGCAAAGCAGATAGATGTAGACTGCACTTCCACGACTTTTACTCTGAGTTTAATAATTAAACACCATTATAGCACCTCTGATGCAGATAAGAAGGAAACTTGTACAAAATAGTTGAGGGAGGGATTGTTTTCTGTTGTAGCTGATAACGTCCTAAGGTTAAAATGGATTTTTTGCCTGGGGATATATGTAAACCTGTGTGGTTTTGTACAAAGGAGAGGACTCGGGGAAGCCCTAGGGCTCACCCTAACTTTGCGCTCTAAGCGAAGGCAGCGTGAGCTCAGGGCAGTGCAGTGGGCGCAGACGTGGGCCCGTGCTGAATACTTTTGAACTCCTACCCTGCCGCTTACTAGGAACTGAATGCAACGCGAGGCACAGGGCCAAATCCCGTAGCCACCCAAGAAGAGTGGTGCGTACTATAATAGCAGTGTTTGCTTTTATGAATGTTTTTAACGTAACTGCAGTCTGCAAAATCACACAGTTACTCACTTTTGAACAGTGTCTTCTAATTATACAATAATTCACTTTAAAGGTCAAATATGACTTGCTGGTTATTTTTAAGATAATCATAACGTGGTTTTCTTCTGGATGTAATGTTGATTTGTAAGTAGAGAGGTATTGAAATCCTTTCTCTGCTGAATAAACAGAGATGAAATAGTGTGAGATAGAAATAGAACCAAACAGCGACTGTCTCTTTTCACATTTTCTGATCGTAAGACTGTAATCAGTCATCACTTTCAATCTGCTGCTATATTTAGGCTGAAAAATCTTCCTGGTCCTTCCGGGTTCACAGAGGTGTTTGTGTGTTGCTTGTACCCCTCCAAGCTCGTGTTTCTCTGAGGCTGCTGGCACTGGTGAGGATGCCCGCGTGCTGAGCAGCCTGCCTTTCAGCAGCTGCCGTCGGCGGCAGTGCCTGGGAGATGGGTGCTGCACAATCGATTGCTCTTTGATACCGATAATCAACCAAGGAGGAAGAAAAGAGGCGAAAATGATGTTTTGCAAAATGTGCGTGAACTCCGCTGCTGCGTGTCGCCTGTTCTTCGGTGGAGCTATTTCTCAGTAGTTCGTTTCCTAACTATTTCTTCAAGTCTGTTTTTCTGCAGTTCACCTTTAGTACCTACTGCTTTGAAACTGTCTCTTATTGGAGGGTGTCGCAGCTTTTATTTTGGTAGAAGAAGAGATGGGAAATCCAGCATGCAGGCAACACAGGAACGGAAAACTCGCTTTTTTTCTTTTTTTAGTAAGATACTTGTCTGCTCTTAGCTGAGAGCTGCCAGACTGGAGGAGCCAGAGAGAATGTGAAGGATATATGGAAGCAGTTCCATTCTTTTCAAAAAGAAAATCAATTAAAGCATTTCTTAGTACATACTCCTTTCATTGATCCTAATGATATCCTGATAGTTTGATATGAAATCAGAGCACCTGGAGTTTTGCAGACCAGTACACGCAGCATTGAAACTCTTTCCACCTCATTGCCATTATCTAAATTACAGCTGGAATTTGCAAAGATTCAGGTTCCTGATGTAGCAGCAGTCATGAGTGCTCTTTGCTCCTCCTGATGTCACTGCTAAGAATGCATGTTATTTGGATGTTGCAAATTGCAGTGCCTTGGGATGTCTGTAATGAACTGGGAAGTAAGAAGGTGCAAAAAAGAAATGTTGGAGGCTGGTAGTGCTGAGCATTTTGTAGGGGTCCTAATTTTACTAGTGATGTTCTCTTGATGTGCTTGATCAAAGGTAGACTGTGGTGGTGTGTTACTTCTTACTACGTGTATGTGTAAATACATCAGCACTTAAAATGAAATCCAGAATTCCACAGTGTAGAAACAAACAAAAACAACTTGTCTGTGTTTCAAGGTCCTTTACCTATAGATTCTTTTAATCCTGAACTGTAGGAAATTTCAAAGATATGGTAAATTACATTCCATGACAATGATATGTGCTGTTGCCAAGCTCCGTAGGTCTTTATGGTTTTGGTTTTTTTGTTGTTTGGGGTTTTTTTTCCATTTTGTTTAAAAGAAGGTTAGGGGATTGTGTTTTTTGGGATATGTGTGTGTGTGTGTGTGTGTCTGTGGTCTTTTAGTATTGAAATTTCAGAGTTAAGCTCCTTAAACCTGCAGCTGACCTTGATGAAGCAGAACTTCTAAGCCATTACAGCGTGGCTGGAAATGTTTTGTAAGACTGGGTTAGCAAGCAGCAGCACATCCATTAAATGAGGGCAGTGACTCGCAGAGCACTGAAAATATGGAAAACAACACTGACTTGCCATGCTGGGTCTCACCAGGCTTTCTGAAGTACCTGTAAGATTCTTGAATATTTTAAAAATTGGGTCCTTAAACCTGTAAATAAAACTTGGATCCAAACCAGTAGAGGTGAGCTAAGATAAAGCATGTGGTTTTGTATGTTTTCTGCTTCCATGCATGTTGGTCATTTTTTCTTGTCCTGGATATTAAGCCAGGTCAGTGTTGATGTTGTGAGGCTCTTGCTTTTGATTATTTTTGCTGTGTTCATGTCGTGGTATTTACAATTTTCCTTGTACAGCCTGTCCTTGTAGTAGGCCCTTGGGTAGAGCGACTGTGCCCTTCTCCTAGCTGGTATCCCGTAAGGATGTTGCAGAATGGGCAGGGCTTTTTGGGTGTGCTACCAATAGCGCTATACACAGTATATAGCTAATAAAGCAGTTCATCAGTCTGATATATAGCAGATGCTTTGAGAAAGAGCCACCTCAAAGATCTCAGAATTAAATCAAGCATTTCTGTGTTGGTTGTTCCAATGGTTTTCTTAATACAAGAACATTTCTGCTGTCAGGGAATTATTAATTTCTTTAGTGCATTTTTAAGCCTTTAATTATATTAAAATATTAGCTGTCGTAATATTTGAAGCTTAAAGACCTTGTACATTCATCATACTTGTTGAACAGAAAATTAAAATAATTTTGGTATTTAGATATTGTAATTTTCCTGTATTCTTTGAGTAAATATGCGAAATGGTAGGCAGGTGGGATTCAATAAAAATAAATAGAATTTAACACTTTTTGCTCTGCGCCAGGGGAATGCAGCCAGTACAAAACACTAATTTAGAAAGCCTGTGTTAGCATAACATATTTATTTGGTGCTCTTAGAATGTTTTTTTCTTTTTTTCCTCTAGAATTTCTCAGCTTTGAGTGGATGATGCTTTAACGTGACCTAGTTATGTTGTTTGCAATCCTAGTGATACAAACCTGATCCCACAAAAAAATACAGAATGCATGTACCGACCTTTTTCCAAGTAGACCTTTCATTTTCTTATAGTTAGTAAGTTTCCTCCCCAGCATTTGTCAAGTTGTGATGCAGTCAGCTGCTTTTTCCCTGTGGTGTTAGAACTTGCTGTTTTACTTATGATTCAGTAGAGAGCAGGTAAGTTAATGCTTTCTCCAAATCCTAGAAAGAGAGTCCTAAAGTGGAACAAAATTAAACAAAACAGGAGTGCTCTTTAAATGCCAGAAGATTTAGAAATAAAACCAGACTTCATCTGTTTTGTTATTTAAGCACTTCACATTACCCTGGATGGGGCCACAGGACCAAAGAGCGTAACTTCTTCAATAGTGGAGAATCATAGGTCAGATTTCAACCCAGAAATTATTATTCCTAGAATATGGGGAGGAGGGTGAATTTCTTCACAGGCAGCAAATCTCTGCTGTCAGACTTAGGATAGAGGATGAAGCAGTTGCACAACTGTTTTCCACAGAAGAGTTCGTGCTCCCTGTTGCCTTCATGTGGTTTGGTTACTAAGCCTCTGTTTTCTCCTGGCGTTCCTGGGAGCAACGCGCTTTGGATTTGTTGAGTATGCGGTACCCTTCCCAGCAGGGCGCGGGAGGCTGTCTGCAGTTGTCGAACATTACGCCAGCCCTGTGAAAGGCTTCAATGTCCTCCGAAGTGTATAGATAGTCATAGAGGTTAAGTGCTGTGCCTAAGGTCATAAATGAAAGCAAAAGCCAGGGAAAAGTTGGCTGCTGGCTGGCCCTGGGATGAGGATGGGAGCTCCAGTGGACCTTGAGTCAGCTCAAGGCCCTTCAGTCAGACCATGAGTGGTGAGAGCCTTTGCTGTAGTACCCAACTCTGGAGTTTGCAGAAGGTCTTACCCTTGGACTGTGCTATCTTTTGGTATTTGGCTCGTAGTTGGACCTGTATCTTTTCTTCTTCACTCTTTCTTCAGTCTTTTCCCCTTGACAGCCTCATGTACTAGCTCTGGTGAAGGGTGGTGTTGAGGTGCAGCCCCGTGCCATGCTTGGAGCAGGAGGGGAGCCCTGCTTGGGGGCCTGCCTTTAGGCTGGGCTGTACTGCTGCAGGTTGCCCCCACGTCCTGCCTGGCCTCCCCAGCCACGCTGTGTGACTTTCCGAGAGGCGCCTCTGGCTGAACGCTGTGCTACATGTTGGCTGTAATGCCAGATGTGGTTGGCGTGATTGAGAGCCCGTCATGAGATGCCCATCACAGGATTGACCTCTCCGAGGATAGGTGCTCTGCAGTCCCCGGAAGTAGATCTCTCTTGAGACATCTTGCATCAAGAGTTCAACAGCTGGTCATTTTGAAGACTTGAAAACCTCCATCTATAGACTCGGTGCAAAATATTCCATGTTGATTTTTGAGTGAAAACTGAGGATGTCTGTGGGCATCTGTGCTGGGGGTGAGGAGGGGAGGCAGGGAGCCCAGCTAGCAGCAGCTGCAGTGGACTGTCATGTGAAATTCTACTGCTGCCTTTTCTTCTAATTGTCCTTATTATCATACTGTGAGATTACTTCAGGCTTGGGAGGGAGAGGAAGGGCGGAGATTGTAAACAGGAGCCAACCTGGGGCGTACTTAGTCTTAAGCACCTGCTTTTTGGTAGATGTATATTGCTTGGAGACAGGTTTACAGACATCTAAGCAAAAGGTTTCCAGTGGGATTGTGAAATAATAGCCCTGCTTTATCTTAGAGGTGCTGAGCACCCACTGCAGGCTCAGAAAGTGTAGGGCTTTTTTCATAACACGCAGTTATGTTAACAAAATTTTGGTCTCCTTTCCCTGTGGAGCTTCACCATGCATCGTATGAAACGACTCGAAAAGATGGTGAGCACAGCATACAGCTGACAGCAGAGCGTTTTAAAACTCTGACCTTCAATGTGATCTAAAAAGATAAAAGTGAGGTGCAGTAGCTGCCATGAGCCAGATGCTTATCAAATAATGGACTTCTCACAGTATTGGAACCGAGCCCCTCCGTGGAAGGGTCTCCATTGGGTTTCAGAGCCCGCACGCCAGCATGTACATCGCTACCTACCTACCTACTTTTTGGGGAACGTGTTGTCTCCTTAGGCAATAAGGGCATGGAAGAAACTAAGTCTATGGCATACAGGACAGGCTGTTCCCAGCAATCCTATTTGAGTGTTGTAAAGCTGAGGTCTTTGGGGCCCCAGCCCTTCCTGGAGATGTGCAAGGGGGTGGTCTCAGAGTATTTTTTAAATGGAAGTCTGTAGGAAAAAAAGCCAGCTTAAAACAAGTTACAAGCCCTAAGTTGCTGGGTCCTGCATATCAGCAAGGGGGTGCGGGGCAGGGCTGAGTGCGTGGGTAGCATCCCTTTGGAGGAAGGGTGGGGGATATGTAAGCTTTAGAGGCTTCCTCATTCTGCGGAAGTACCAGTGAGGGAGTCTTCCCACAGGAACAAGGTTCATCCTGTAAACCTGTACTGCCTGCAAGTCCCAGTTGTCTTTCGAAACATATCCTTGAGCCTGTTTCATTATGCAAGAGACTGTTTGTCTGACAGCCTCTGTGCAGCCTTTGGGTTTTTTTTTTTTCCTTGAAGTCGCGTAGGATGTTGTGCAGTGAACTCCCAGGCTGTGTGCTGTTACGCACTGGAAGGGATCTTACGGTGAAAGGAGCAGGATTTAAATTGATGGCGTAACATTTCCCCTCTGATCCCGTGTGCCTTGCCGCCCCCGGAGGAGATCGGGTAGTTCCGAGTTCAGAATGAGTCTTTGCACCGAGCCACAAATCATCTGCACGGGGTTTCGTTAGCTGCCTTCCCCATCTCACTGTCTGCACGACGGCAGCCTACTTCTGCATTATTTAGGAGAGATTCCCTTAGTTAAAAAAAATCAATTAGCAAAAGATAACTGTTTCCAGTGTCAAGCTTCCCTTCTATTTTTTTTTCTTCCTTGTGACTAATGCCATGATTGCCTTCATGCTCATCTCGTCTTTATGATGGGGCGCTAGCAACTGACCTTGATTAAATGACCTGTAAATTATTGGCCACATAGGAGCAATCCCTGATCTACTGGGCAGTTGATGGCTTGAGTGCCTCTACCTAGGGAAAGGCTTTCCTGGCCTCAGTCAGAGTAATGTTGAAATACGAGATAGCATTGCTTGGGTGCCTTCATTTTTTATGTGTGTGGGGGAATATCGTGAGGCACCTCTTCCCTTTAGAAGTTGCCATTTTATATTTACCTGCAGTTATATTAATAAAATGGCAATTCAGATGGCAATGACGGTTGTTTTTTGATCTCTGGAGGCATGAGGCTGCTATATAGAATCTGTAAATCTGGATCATCTAATTTTGACCCAGCCTGAATGGCAAGTGGATGGTGTACCTGGAGAGTCCATAGCAGGATGGCTCCTTCCATCTTCTCCCAAAGCAGCTCATCTGGCTGTCGTCTGGGGCATGATGCTGTACTAAAATTGTGGGTCTGATCTGCAGTTAGTGTTTCCAGAACGGTAACAGTGGCTCAGCTGTGGCTCAGGTGTTATTTCCCATACAGATGGCTTCAGGGACAGACCAGAAGCAACTGCTTTCATTGACTGAGGCATGGGCTCCTTTACTACTGACTGTTTATTCACTGCAGTGGAGATATTTTCCTCCGAAACACTCAGACTTTCAGTCAGTATTTCTGCTTTAAATGTTCCAGATTTTTTTTTTCTCTGCCTTAGGAGCTTAGAGCCCTCTGAATAATTCCACTGATTTTGGTATGGAAATCGTGTTTGCTTTTGGAGAGCAAGTGTGAATGCTGGGTTCTTACAGCCCTGGCTTTGGTGTCAAAAGGCAGGATAGCAATTTGCCAGTAGCCCCTAAGTTCTGCAGGGAGGAATAACACGAATCAATCTGAAAAAAAGTGTAGGATATGAAACAAAGCCATCTGCCAGGGACGGGTGCTAACTCAGGAGGCTGCATTGAAGAATCTTCTGGAAGACATTTAATTGATTAGGTTTTGTTACATTACTGAAGAGCAAAGTCTGAATGCAGTCAAGTAATGAATGGCATATTGATAAGAAATTCAGAGTGGTATTGTTTTTCATGGGTTTCCCTGACGGTTTCTATGGGGACAAAGACGCATTTCCCGTCTGAGTGCTGCTGCTGCCCTCTGATTGCACTTCTGTGGTTTCATTCACCAGTAATGGGAAAGCATTCATGGGCAGAATAGCTTCCCCTTTTTAAATAGCCATGATTCAGGGTTGTATTTTTTTTAATGCATTAGACTAATGCAGTGTTTTATCAATGATCTGATAGATGCATAATGCTCTTTTTCCAAGTGCTTATTCAGGGTCTGCATTAAAACTTGAAATTATGTACTGTAATTACGTAAGCCTTGACAAAAGTCTTTGTTGCCCCGCAGTATGTGTACAAAGTGATTCTCATCCGGCTTTGGCAGTAGCTTACATTTGAACTTTAGGGATTAATTTTGTTGCAACCATTTGAATGGTCAAACTCTAACGCTGATGCTTTTGGAAAACTTTTTTTCTCTTGTGGGGGTCCTTCAGTTGACTGATGTGAGTTAATTATTTAGAGAATGAGAGTTTTTTAGAGATGTGACTTTTAAAAAAAAAAAAAAAGAGAAAGATTTTTGTTTGTCCTTTTTCTGCTCTGTGATGGGAGGCACTTCAAAGCTGATTGTGATTTCACGTCTCAGTGTTTGGTTTTGAGTCTGTCCCTTGCCTGCCAAGTGTCAAATTTAGGGTTGTACAGTGACTCTGCAACTGGATGCACTCCCCACCCTTTGCTGTGGACGTTCTGTATTCTCAGAAACTACTTGCAATTTTGAGGGTCTGTTTGTTGTTGGTGGCTTTTATTCTTTTTCCTGAATATTTGATTTCAGTGCTTCCTCTGAGAGAGAGCATGTCAGGGAGAGAGAGATTGCTTCTCATCCAGTGTGTCTCTGCATTTCTGTGTATTTAGACTCCCCTCTTTCCTGTTCCCCTCCACCCCCCCAAAAAAAAGTTGCTGACTTGCTGAAAACAGTGCTCTTTTAGGCAATGCTTGAAATGTGGAGGAAGGGAGGACCAGCCAGAGCTGGGAGCTGTTTCTCGCAGAGATGGGGTGCTGTGCGCTGGGAAATAGCAGCTCCTGAGCCTGCTCCTTTTTGATTGCCTGAAAAAACGTGAAATGACTGTAAAAGGGAGAGTGAGACTTGCCATTTACACCTGTGTATTACCCAAATGTAGTACGATTACAGACTGTGTTCTGTATGTGAGGCTGAGGTATGTGAAGTCATCTGTCACTGGTGAAAACAGGTTGGAGTGGGTCTCCCCAGCCCCAGTGCTGGCTCGCGGTGAGGGGCGCCGGCAGAGCCGAGCCAGAGCCCTTGGCAGCGAAAGCTCGTGAGTGCTTCTGTGCACTGGCTGTGCCAAGTGGGCGAGCCACCGTGCCGGCGAGCCCTTCCGTTACTGCTGCACTCTTCTTGCTGTAAGGATGGAAAACCTGTGTTGGCACCTTCTGCAAAGACACCCAACCTTACAAATGAAAATAGGAACACCCGAGTTGCTTCTGGTGGTAATTGGGACGAGGACAAAGTCACACTGAGGCCGTGTACCTGGTGGTACATGCTCAAGAGATGCAGCACCTGCAGTTTGCGAGGGAAATGTGTACCTGTGCAGAGTGGCGTGTTCAGTGCCGTACCTGCACTGGAGCATCGCCTCATTGCAGAGGAGCCATTTCACCACTTGTGCCTTATACGCGAGGGTGTTACTGGTTGAGGGTTTGGGGGCTAGGGAGGAGGAGGACTGAAGGTTGTGGTTTTGTTTAATTTGGGACCTTTTGTTTCCTCAAAGCCCGTCAACTGAGTAGGATGAAAAACCTGGTTTGAGTGTTTGCTTCATTTGGCCACAGCTTATGGAGGAGCAGCCAGATAAGGGCCAGCTGTTGTTCCATTTGCTTGCTTAAACAAAACCTACTGTAGCATGCATGGAGGGCTGCAGGCTGCAGCACCTTGCAAGAAAATCAAGGCAGGGATAAGGCTTTTGTATGCTGCTTCTGTTTTATTACCAATAAATTATTTCTCCTGTTGGAGAAAAAGATTAAATTTTTGACACACCTTGCAGTCTGCTCTTTATGGTTTTCTACCACGTCCATTGTAGAAAATAAAAGATTAGGGAATTCCAATAATTTTCTGTAATGTAAAAGCTTCTCATGGAACTCTTTCTGTAAATTCTTTGGCAACTCTCAGAAATGTAAAATAGGATGAGAGAGTAGACGGCGTTTCCCTGCACTGTTGACACTGGGATGGCAGGTGAGCACCTATGGGGGGTGAATTCCCTCCTGTAAGTTGTTTATAAATAGCATGCTCTGCCCCGCTCCCTGTTTGTGTGTTCTGCTTCTGTTAGTTAGCAAGAGTGAGTCAGTGCTTTCCTGTCTGGCAGTTCAGTGACTTAATGCATGTTTGAGTAGTTGGCCTCACCGTTTTATTGCTACACATACTTTTCTATGGAAAAACTGAGGTGGGCAATGCAAATGGAACCACAACTCATGTCCCTGCCTTCCCTTTCATTTCCTCCTCTCTGTTCTCTGCCCTGCTTGGCATGTTTTTTTTCCTCTGGGCGTTTCTCCTCACTGCTCTTCCTATGCTGTGCAGGTGCAGGAACGTGTCGAAGCTGAGCATCGTGAAAGGACTCTTGTCTAGTCACTCCTGTTTGGGACCCTCTGAGCTGTGTACAGAGGGAAATTGCTGTGGTCTTGATAATTGTAGTTAAGTTTCTGCTTGAAGCCAGCTTCCTGGGTGAGGTATTGCTGCTGTACAGTATTGTTTGAGTGCTAATGAGGGGGTTGTCCATCGCCAGGAGAAGTGCTGTTAGGCTGGCAACGGGTAATTAATCAGGAAGCAGGTGTGTTGCGCAAACCCCATCAGCATCAGCACTGGAGGAGACAACACTGGCCTATTTAAGGAGAGAAGGAGTTGCCTTGACACACTGTGCTTGGGAGCCAGGTATTCTGAATTCTGTATTTATGACTTCCTGATTTGAGGCACGTTGCCAAAGGGGCTTTCACCTCTGCTAGTAAATGTCTCTAGCTGTTGAAAAGGTCCAAGTGTCATTACGAGAGTTTATGGCACAGTTGCCTCTGGAGTACTCCACGGAGTAAAATGCTCTTCTGTTGGTTCAAAGAAGATAGTGCTGAGCTGCCCTGGAACCAAGTCTAAGCCAAAGCTGGCCCAGCTGTCTTTTGCAACTCAAGCCTGAGCAATGTTGTCTTCAGTAAACATTTAAGAAACAGGGCTCTCCTTGTCTGTTTTAATGCCTGTTAAATGATGTGTTTTAGTCAAGAGACGTGAGTTCTGCTTCCTGGGATGAAGCTCAGTCCCTGCCTGTGAATGTTTGTGATATGGGAACATGGCCATGACACAGGGCTAAGAGTGATCATACAGACCGGTGAGGTTGAGGCACAAGGACAGTAATACCCAAAGCTCCCGAGCTGTTGAAAAGAAAGCCTGCACTGCTGCTAGGTCAGTCTTCCATCCAGATGCACCGGCCAAGTCCTGTTGCGTTGTAGTGATTCTGCCCTCAAAACCAACCATTGCTGGCAAATAGCCTAAAGGGTAATTGGTAATCCTTTTGGATGCCTTGAACAGGGACAGATTTTTAAATATAGTTACAGATGCTAGCAGTGACAATTAAAAGGAAAGTAAGGTTATGTTCATCTAGTGCTATGACAAGCAACTCGGCGTCATTTTTTCTGCTGCTGTGTGATATCCATAAGGTAAGAAAATTCTCTTGCAGAGATAATTACTGCAACACAATGACAAGTTCACAGTGCTTTGCAGGCAGAAGGAGTTTGCAATCTAGATAAGGCATCCCTGTCATCTCTCTGCAAGCCCTTTGCTAGCCTCTCTGTTCATTCCAAGGTGAGGAGCTCCTCTGGTTCAGCTGGGTAGATAAGCTTGCTGTTAATCTTGGTGGCCTTCAGCTCACCTGATCTCCCTTTGCCCAAAGGTCTATTTAGGAAGACTGAAATCCATTGAATTGCTCTTCCTTATTGCTGGGATAAAGAAAAATGTTGCTTGGTCAGAGGGATCGTTTAGGGTCAGAGTGACCATTTTATTCCTGTTGAACCTTGTGGAATTATAGGTGCAAGTGACTGCTCACCAGTGAGAAGGTGTCAAAATAACCTTGTCTAGTTAGGGCTAGGCTTGTATCTGGGCAGGAGCCCTACACAGGTACTTTAGAGTGCAGCCAACACAGAAAAAATCTTGAGGTTTATGTCTCCTTTTGGAAATCATGTCTACGTAAAATTTATCAAACACATGAATATGGCAATTACTTTCATCTTTTGAAGACCTTACTAATGAGTTTACTGGACATAACTATATTTGACATCTTGTAGCTCTGTGTGTGGCAATATTCCCTATATGTCTCTAATATCTCTAACCAGTGTCGAAGAGACAGTATCAATTATCTGTAACAAGTGCTGTGAGTGGGATTTTAAATTGATGCACTTCCGCGGTTGTTGCATTTTGTGGAGTATTACTATTACAACCGTGTAATTGTAACAGCCAGGAATTTGTGTTTTGATGTTTGCTTACCTTGATGGTTTTGGTTTTTTTGCCTGCAGGACTCGAGTGAAATTGGAAAGCCTAGAAGATGCTTATATTTTAAGAGGAAATGATGACTCTCTTTCTGATAAGCATGGATGCCCAGCCTATGTGAGTCCAGAGATCTTGAACACAAATGGCAGCTACTCTGGCAAAGCAGCGGACGTATGGAGTCTAGGTGTCATGCTTTATACCATGCTAGTTGGACGCTATCCTTTCCATGACATTGAGCCTAGTTCCCTCTTCAGCAAGATCCGTCGTGGGCAGTTTAACATTCCAGATACTCTATCCCCCAAGGCAAAATGCCTCATACGTAGCATACTGCGTCGGGAGCCATCGGAAAGGCTGACTTCACAGGAAATTCTGGACCATCCATGGTTTTCTACAGATTTTAATGTATCGAGTTCAGGATATGGTGCTAAGGAAGTATCAGATCAGCTGGTGCCTGATGTCAACATGGAAGAAGACTTGGACCCATTCTTTAACTGAGCACAAAGACTGGTGTTCAGAAGGTACACAACCTGGAGATGGACACATGAAGGAGCCCTTCCTGACCGTGTTAAATCACATCCTGCATCAGCCTAGCTTGGTAGCAAAAGACACTCAGAGGTCCTCGGATTGAGAAGGAACCTCCACAAGGAGCTAATATAACAAATGTAGCATGGGGACAGATTGGGGGGGCGGGGGGAGCTTGCTATCAGGTTAGATTGATTTGGAGGAGAAAAGGCAGCATGGAGCAATTGTAGCTTCTCACCTTTTTGGAGCCAAGGAGACTGCACATGCCAATTCTGGTGCAGCTGTATCACTCCTGTTTCTGTTCCATTAAAAATAGTGGTAACTCACGACAAATAGAAACTTTTTTGCCTCAGCTCACATCTTGGCATCGCACTGTTAGATATTTAACTTCAGCCATTATTCAGGGAAAGTACAATTGGCTAACATTTTTTTTAAATCGGATGTCTAATAATTAATGGGATTAATTTAAGAAAAAAATTAGGTGCACAAAGACGGACATGAAAAGTGGGTGCTAAAAACAAACAAAATTTCAGTTCATGTCTCTTGATAGCTATTTTCAACTCATTTCTTCTAAATAAACTACTTAATATTCTTGTCAGGAAATGACATTTTAATGCTTTGTTCCCTTAAGGGGAAGTAACTGTCATTTAACAAGCTGTTCTGTTTTGTGTCAAATGGTTTGTTGCAGGAAGCTATTATAACTCGAACTTCCAGATGCATTACTGCTATAATAGGGGAAAAAAAAGAAGAAAACTGTGTAATTTTTTTTTTTTAAGATATGAGATACTGGCTTCCATATCTGCCATGCTGCACATATATGACTAGAGAGGGCAGAAAGCCCTTAATCGTGTCTTTATCTGAGAACCGATCTCTTCTTTAACTGACTGGCCCACATGTAAATAGAGGGCTCTTAATTATTGAAGAAGAGTATTGTGGGTTTTTTTTCTTTGAATTCCTCTCAACTTGGGAAAAGAATTGTTTGGGTTTGATTTTTGTTTATGTCCAGAATAAGAAATAAGAGGGTATTAATAAGCTGAACATTTATATTACAGATATTCCTCTTGAAACATACACAGTAATATGCACCTTTTGTATTGTCAAGACTTATTCTATTTATTGAAGAAAATGTCACAGTAGTGATGTATTAAGCCAGTACTTCAATTACGGGTTGACTTGGGATGACATGTTACATGCTGTAGTTAACACACTTCTTTTCTGTTCAGGTATTTCTGTCCCTAAATAACTTTTTATTTAGCTTCTTTTTCTAGATAGCTTTATTTGATTTAGACTGGCAAATGTTTTTATTACTGCTTTTATATTGCTGTATGATATTGAAATCTCTTGGCATAAATATTTGTGTTTCCAGTACCTCAGTTGTTCTGATATTACTGCCTGTATACGTTTTGTGAAGTGGTCATGTTTTTTGGGTAGGTACATGTGGACTCTGTAGTATGTAAATGTTACTTGAATTTGTGCTTAATTATAGTATGTGGCATGTGCGTACAGCTACTTGGCATTTGACGTATGGATGCTATTTGCCTGCCTTGCAGGAAAGTTATGGTCCCACTCTCAAGAGGATGTTTCACAGTTCTTTATCAAGAGACAAAGCTAGCTGCAGCTGACCTGCCTTGGTTCTATTTTGGTAACTAAGAATATAAAGGAGTAATGTTTTTACACTCTGAAGATGGTGCTGTGTCAAGAAGGACTTTTTTTTATTTTATAAGTACCTTATAGGAGGAAAGATTGGTGATGTGCATGGTGGGGTTTTACTGCCTCTGGTGCTTTGTCATGTATTTGGTTTAATGTTTTTGTCCTAATCTCTTCAATAAATAAAATTGTGCATATTTAACTAAACTTCAGTGGTGAATGATGTTCTTACTGAATGTCTGAGATGCTGCAGAAGTTTGCTCCATTAGGATCATTTAGCTGGGTTTTTTTGTGCTGCTAACAAGCTCTTGCCAGACCTGTGAGCTGAGAAAGCTTAGCACTTATATTTACAAGGTAACACTGTAAGCCTTTTCATCAAAAATTTTACAGTTTGCTATGAATGAAACTGACTTTTTTTTTTTCTTCATTTTCTTTTGGCTTGTCCCTACCACTTATCAAGCCCATTTAACTTTTTCAAGGAGGGTATTAAAATGCAGTGAGAACTCTTGTCTTTTTGGTGATGGGAGGCTCTTCGGCTGATGAAGAGAGATACCAAAATAGAGGAAGCTGGCACTTGCGCTTTCCGAAGTCCTAGAGAAATGTGCATCTTGCATTTGCGCCTCAATTCCAGAAAGGGTGGATCTGAAACAGCACCTCCTAATTTACTGTCTTTTATTTAAGGCCAGATTCTGTCATTCATCTTGGATAACAATTAGTAGATGCAGGTAGTGAGGTCACGTAGAAGTGCATGTGGAGTAATAAGGTGCTTTGTGAACATGAGGCAGGACAGATGAATCCTGGTCCATTAAGAAAAGACCATTCGCACTGGGCTTTGATTTGAACCAGGATGCAGTCTGTTTTCAGCAGTTCTATGGTTTGGAAAAGCTATAGGTGGCTGATGATCGCCCCTGAAGAAACCCCCCAGCCCCAAACCTCTCCACTTCAAAATAAGAGTATTGCACCAAGACTGCTAGCACAGGGATTATTGTCAGGCTGGCTAACTTTGTACTACGTGATTTCATCCCAGGTAATTCCTGGCATGTGTTGAATATTTCAGTTGGTAGGTTGAGAATTAAAACCGTTGATCATAGCACGAACCAGAAATGTTATTAACATGTAGAAACACTTGAAGATCAGTTTTTAAATGATCTGTATGCCTGCAGCCAAAGTTTAAATGCCTTGAAACTCTTTCAAATCAAACTCCCACAATAAATGTGCTTTATAGAAAAAAGCAGATTGTAATCAGTCAGAGAGAGAAGGGGAGGGGGGATCGCTGAGGGTTTCCCTCTCCCCCACTAAAACTTATGTGAACGGCTTCTGTTCTGTTTGGGTGGAAGTAGTTAGACCTTATTTTACAGCAACCTGCACGCTTGCTTTTTCACTGCCAGTAATGACATGGAAAATGCGGCTGACTAATGATTGCTCGTTTGCAGTGAATTTTTTATTCAAGGCAAAAGCTTTCTTGGTGTTGCTGCAGAGGAATCCTTTGGCAGCTGAAGTCAGCTTTATAAAATGCTGAAGGGGTGCCTTGTTTTTGGAGCTTCATTGTCCCTAATGTGAAACCTGAGAGGGGGATCTGTGATTCAAACAGCTGATTTCTGGCTGCTTTTTTTATTCCTGCTTCATGGGTGCTGTTAGTGGAGTATGGGTAGAGCACTGCTTGCTGCAGAAATGCCTCAACAGCTTTCTTAGCACTGCTGAACCCTCGATATGGGTAGCAACTGCAGTGGGATGCAGGATTTTGCCAAGCAGAGAGTGTCAGATGGGCTTAGCTGCCTCCTGGTCCTGGGGAAAGGGATGATCTCACAGCTGTGCAGGGTGAAAAGCCATGCCTACAAACAAAACTATTTCACAGAACGTGACCCTACGGCAGACTTTGGGAGCAGAGGCCCCCCGGCCCCTCTGTCTCCTCTGCCCCTCCCAATTAAAAAAAAAAAAAAAAAAATTTAAAGTTTTGTTATTTAACACAACATTTATTTTGTCAATGCAGCACTGTGTGTGATTTCAAGCTACAGGGTTTTCTTCAGGACTGCACAAACAAGCGACGATTATTCCTTTGGCACTATGATGTCATATAATCTGATCTCTTAGCCTTACTGAGGTGTGCGTGTATTATGGGGATAAACAAGTCAATTAAAAATGCATTCTCTTAGAGTTGAAATAACTTTGGTAAACCTGTGTTTCTGAAAACAAAAAATTTTTAAAAAGCCCAACCCAAGCCCCTAAAACCCCAAACTGCACTTTCCTGGCAGTCAGAAAGGAAGGGTATGAAATGTGATGCCAAGGAAAAATTATTGGGAAGGGGAAGAAATAATACTCCTCATCCTGAAATGATTATGTTGAAATTTGGAAATGTATGAGTGAGCTCTGTGACTAATAGCATAATGAATACCAAAAGAATTAGTAATGATCACTTCTTTATTCTTAAAGTTTTGTCTAAGGTTTCTATGAAAAACTTGCTAATTTAATAAGTGACAGTATAGCTAACAACTTAACTAGCTTGTAACTTTCCTATTCTTTCAGTAGAAGCAAATGTTGAAAATTGGTAACACGATGAGACAAATTGAAATCAAAGTGTAAGTAAAGCAGGGTATAAATGACCTGTAATATGGTGTAATTCCACTGGAACATGAAAAACAACTGAGGAAAATTTCTTTCAAAAAAAGAAAAAAAAAAAACTTAAATCAGGCCAGTTCTGGCACTGACTTTTGCTTTTCCCAATGTCCTTGATAGTTATGTTCTTGGTACCAGTTTCCATGCCTCCAGTTCTGCTTTTTTGACTTCTGAATTAAGCCAATTTCAGCTATTTGCTTGAAATTTTGATCCCTCTGAGATGCCTCCCCAGAGGCTCTATACAAGTTTGAAACTCTAGGCCATTATTTGGCTTGGAAAGTTTTAAGTATATTGGTGAGTGTATGTCAATGTGAGGAAAAATGTATTTACAGTCATGGTAGTGTAAATCCTGAGAAATTCATTTGATATTATTTGCGCTGATGTAAATGAGTAAATCCATTTCTTAAGGGCCTAAATGAGCTTGACTTGTGTGCTGAGGTGTGTGTGTCATTTATTCTAGTTATTATTCAATTTAAATTTGTTTAGACTCCTCACAAAAAATGGCTCAGTACAGGAGTGGATCACATTGTTCTGGATCTCCTGCCTCCTTTGCACAACATCCATAGCCTGCAGGGGAAAAATAAAATAATCTTGGTGTGGCAGCTTGTAGAAAGTAATAGGTTAGCTGCTGCGTTTATTTCTGCTCAAGAGATTAAAGCATAGTTGCAAAGCTGGTGCTGACATCATTCCAAGCTCACAAAAAGCTGACGTCAGTTATACAGTATATCGCAAGGTGTTTATCTTCATCTGATTAGGTTAGCAAAACACATACTGCAAAGGTAGCACACAAAGAAGGAAACGGTGTGTTTTTCCGTGCTTCCCACTCGCCCTCTGACACCAGCGTCGGTCCTGAAAAGACTGAAACACTTTGTGTTCGGTAAGGCCTCTGCAAAAATCTGTGGAGCTACCATTGGGCTTGACTTTTTCCCATCTTAATCTCCAAGCATCAGCGTTAAGCACACAGTTTGTTTGAGGTGGGTGTTGGGCAGCCCCTCCTCGCAGGGAAGTCCAGATCTGAACTTTTGGCCTCCTCAAAGCCAATCAAACTGACAAAGTGAAAAGGGATGTTGTGACACAGCAGTGCAAACGCTGATCTTCTCTTCTGCGTGCTCATCTAAGTGTGTGTAATCGGTCAGCAAGGAAGGCAGGATTGCTGCCGCTGGCGGGAGGCTACTGCCCCTGCCTGCTGCCCCTGCCTGCTGCCCCTGCCTGCTGCCTGGAGCGTGCAGGCAGCACCGGCTGCTGCCACGGGAGTCTGAGTTACTCTGCCTCCACTTCCCCCGTCTGCAGGAGTGTGCTGGAGATGTGGAGGGCAGCAACAGAGAACAGGTATCTCCCTCCCTTCAGCTGTGACCGAATGTACCCTTAAAAACAGACACTTCCACCTGTAAATACCTGCACTAAGAGGACACCTAGGAATAGTGTGCTCTATGGGTCAAGCCAAGTTCTTCAGGGTATGGGGCAGAGGTGGATAAGTATCTGACTTCTGCTCATACTGAGACCTGACTCAACAACCTACACGTGTTGTGCTGTACAAAGATGTCATTAAGTGTACACTTATGTTCTATGCTTACCCTTAAAAGGACAATTTCAGTGTTTGCTGAGTACCTGGCTTGGATATTTGTGTGTGCTTCCACAAGAGGAGTCTCATTGCTCCACAAGGACCACTGGTGCCAACTAGTGACCACTTACTTGTCTGATGCAATCCAGTCTTCATTTCAGTTGTCGTCTTTTTTTTCTTCCAAGTTAGCTAGTTTATTGTTTCTCTCATAACAGTTTGTGGTTAAAACTTGATCTAATTCAGCCACTGGAAATAAGGATAAAATTGAGGCATGCATTTTAGTTGGAATTAGAATATCATGGGTTGAAAAAAAAGTTCAATTTCATGCAGTTATGGTTTAATTTTAAAAGCTCGATATCAGCCTGCTAGAAGAGGGGGAGTTCATGTTTGCTGGTCACCAATGGGCATTTTATTACTTCCTATTTTGTTGTATTCTACTCCCTCCTATGTGTAATCACCATAACTGCAGATTATTTGTAATTTCTAAGTGTTTGTAATTGCTAATTAAGCGTTTTAGTTTTCACATTAGCAAGAAATGTGCCTGATCCATGTGAACAGCCTTTAGAGCAGCTGTAAGATGGAGTGTATCTGTGGGTAAAAATTGCAGCTCTTCTGGGTACTGAGTATCTGACAGGGCTCCAGCTGCATTAGGGTAACAAGATTTTACTACACACAAACTTTTTATTAGAATAAACATTGCTTCAAAAATTACATAACATGCCTACTCTCCTTGGTAGCTCAAATCAAGGCCAATCAAATCAACATGCTCAAGATGAGTAAGTACATGCATATTTTACCAGTTGTTACTTTTTACAAACTCTATAATTCAGTCAAAGGAACGTATCTTGGAAGAGCAATAGCATGATTGCAACAGAGACTTTATGGCCGAGAAAGAAAAAACATCTTTTTTTTTCCTTTTTTTTTCTTTCCAACATGATGAGAAATGTTGACAAATCCGTTTTCTTGGTGCTGTGTAGAATATCAAGTCTTTGTTCTGTCTGAGGAGTTGCTAACATGAATAACCGGTGATCTCATCTAACCTCAGGACAGCAGCGAGATTTGTCAGAAAGTTAGCAATGTGCTGTCTTTAATTGAAAAAAGGAACATCAGACAGCATGAAATGCATGATTCAGAGAAATCCACTGACATTTTGCTATTGACTGCAGCTGATAAAACTGGAGTAGGCAAAATCGTCCGATTTCATCCCTAGTGATTGATCAGGCCATGAGTATAACCCACATTTTACTGCAGGGTGAAATTTTTCCAGGATAAACTTAGCTGTGTGTAGGAAGCCAGGACAAGGTCAAGGTTGCATTTATGTCCTCGGAGCACAAGAGATGCAGAGTGATTGTGCCCCTCCTCTTTTTTTTTTTTCCTTTTGGAGTAGTCTGTCTGCATAGGTAAAGGTAAGGAAGATAATGCCCTTTGCCCCTTGTGTAGGAGAAACATTGCTGAGCTGTCAAGGGCCGCATGGTATTTTGAGTTCTACTTATTTGCTAGCTGAGCAAGGGGAAGCCTGTGCCTTATTTTTTCCGTCAAGTAAACTGGGATTGTACAACTGATTTTGCAAAATGCCTTGAAATCTATTGATAACATACCTCCCTGATCTAACAAGCATATTGTTCTGCTCCTTCTTCTACAGTTCTCCTTCAATAACATCATCACCATTTTCTGTAGTTAGTAATACTTAGAGAAATTCAGTTTTTAGGTTTTGGGTAGTCTTGCCTATAAATAAGTCACGAAGATAACAAACATAGCAGATGCAGGCTATTCTATGCAAGCAATCATAGACTTTTGGTAATCTGTTTTCCTAAACTGCAGAACAAAGAGTGAAATCCCTCGGTCATTGTGTTTAAACAGTTTTATGTTCTGACTTTTTCGACACTGCCAATGCATTTTGCTTTTATTTAGGACAACTACAATTGTAAGTGACGTTTGCTACCTTGGGGTTTGTGCTGCTAGGTCACTCAGAGTGCATTTGGAGGCCACCATAGTGAGCACACCATAAAAGTAAGGGAGAAATGCGTGTATTATATTCAAAGGCTATCTATCTCAGAAGCACCAGACTTTTCTAAAGGGTAGAAGGCTTCTCATCTTCTTTCTAATGGCAGGTGGGATTAAGAGACTAAATATTGCTGCCCCCATCCATAAGTAATGTTTTTAACATTGTAACTGTTGGACGCCAATTGTTCAGAGAAGTGGAAAAAAGTGCCTAAACCACATCTTTCAACATTTCTTTGCAACTTCTTGACACCATCAATTTACCAAGAGTTCTAGTCAGCTGAATCAATAACAGATATAATCCCTAGAGACCTAGGAAAGACCTTCTTTCAGGAGGTTAGTAGATAGGCTGTAGGCTTCACTGTCTGGGGTGGAATGATCATGCTTTTGCTGCAGAACTAGACCAAAGACTGTGATATTTAGGGCAATTTCAAAGCTTGTTCCAAGACTGTTTTCACAACAAAAGGTTACCCTGTCAGAGCACAGCAGGGGAGGCTGACCGCACTTCTGGAGTCAGTATAGACAAACCCAAGCTTTGTTCTGCCTCTCATCTCTTAAATCAAGTTCCTCACAGAGGGGCAGAGAAACCCACTGTCAGCTTTACATGTACAGGGAGGACAAGGACAAGATTCAGACCATCTAATGCTATTGAAGCTGGGAGTTATGGCTTACATGAGTGGAATTTGGGGGTAGGATTTGTCCGGCTAAATGCTGACAACTATATTTCTCTCTGCTGACTATAAAAGGAGCTCAGCGTGGCTAGTTCAGGCAGAGATGTCTAAAGTTAAATGGGGTTAATCCTCCCTGCTTGCCAGAGCCCCAATTCATTTGCATACACAGAAATGTCTCATTCCTTTTGAGATACACCAGGTATCCAAGACCTCTACACAAGGCTTGCAGATGTGACACAGGAGCTATGGAAGAGGGACCTCATGTGAAGAGGCAGCTGGAGATGTCGTGGGGTGCCCTCGAGCATCTCAGATGGCAGTGGGTGGGCACATCTGTATGGACATCCATGTAGGGTGGTCCAGAAGACGTTAACTTTTGAAACCCTAAGGTTCAGAACACTATTTGCTTATTAGTTTGAGAGTTTCCTAGGTGTCAACACTTGGGTACCTTTAAAAATGTAAATACATGTGTAATTTATGTGGGAAAATGCTCTCCTTTCCTCTTCAGAAATGGCCACTTGTGAAACAAGTTGGCAAATAATGTTGGCCCAGAAGGGTTTCAGGCCAAAGGAGGCCTGACCCTTATGTAATATGTGAGTAAGTGCTCAGCCATGGGCACACGTGGGCTGCTTTAAGCCTTTTACATCAAGCAGTCGCTGGACAAAACCCAGAAATAAACCCAACTGCAGAGACAGCGTAAATCATCATGATAAAAAATAGTAATGATGAATGTTGATATATCAAGTTATGCTGGGAGACTGAATAAAAGATCAAAAGAAAATGCATTTATTTACTTTTTATAGCATGTCACTATTCTATTTTCCTCTTGTTACACCTCCATGTAGGATGTGCACCTAGTGAAATCAAAAACTGCAACCTGCTAAGTAGAGAAATTCAATGCTTTAGAAAGCATCTCCCATTTCTTTCCTTTAGCGTCCACCAGAGGATGTGCTCTCTGGCTCCAGAGGCAGCTGGTGTAACTCCAATAGCTCTTTAAAGGTGCCTTGTGATCCCTTCTGTTGTGTACATGGCACTTTAACCTGTTTGCTCTTAGACTTTCTCCCCCCACAACTTCCCTCAAAAACAAGTCGTTCTTTATTTGAGAGAGAGATCTGCGTGTTGTCAGAGAGGAAGATTCAAATCGGGCACAGCACAATAAACACAACACTTGCAAATCTCTCTGGTTTTAGGCAGTAGGAAAATGAGTTCCTAGCATTTGCTAATACTTCGCCAGACAAGTGTGTTCATTAAACAATGTTAATGTTTTTCTTCTCTTAAAAGCCAAGCTACGGTATGAGGCAGCCTTGTATTTAGCAGTTGCTCACTGAGTAAAAATCCTATGGCAACCAATAAATGGAAGCCAAAAAATGTTGCAATATTATTTTAGAGGACTCATCTGCTTATTTTTACAGTTAGCCTTGCATAACCTTCTGCATTTTTGGACTCTGCCTTATGTAGAATGTTTCTTAAAGTTTCCATTTATTTCAATAGTATGCTGCACATTAGGAAAACTCACTTATAAATGAGTCACAAATACTTTCCCTTTACAATGTTATTCTGCCCTTCTATAACTTATTTATGTACTGCCCTTACATAATATTTATATGGTGTTATAGTTGTGCTGAGGATCTAACACTAATTTTTTAGTTTGCAGAGCAAAGATGAAAATAGTGTCATGATGCTAGCTTGAAATGTGTCTGCTGCCTGCGTTTTGAACATGCGGACACAGCAAATGATAAGTGTGGCTCCCAGCTGATGACCAGAGCTGGGTTTGTAGCTCGAGCCATCCCCTATCTATCACAAGAGTGTGTGGGGTTTGGGATGGGTCTTTTTTTCTTTTTTTCTTTCACTGTTGTTGTGGAAATGCATTTTTATAAACAATGAAAGAAAGTCTAATGACAGATTTAAAATGACATAAAAAAATCCATTTAGTATTAGTGCAGCTCAGGCGTTTGGTATATGCCCATCTCTGTATTATCCTGGCATAACTAAGTTATCAGCAGAGTATCAAAGACTACATCTGTAAGATTCAGCCTTGATACAGATATGATGTCCGAGCAATGATATCTTTCACTCTCTCCTCCCACAAAAATAGCAACAAAATCCTGGCAGTCTGTTCATCTTTAGCCAACGGTATTGCAGTATATGAGACAGCTCTCTATAGATTGGCTGGTTCATGCCTGATGTTGCAACCCCATCACCCATGACGAATTACACATGTAACTGTTGCAAAATTGTATTCTGAATAAATAAAGGCTTGGAACTTTTTCTCTGTCTTTCTTCGGCAAACAGTAAAATGTAGAAGTGGAGATGGATGAGTTTGCATGCCTGCATGTGCACATAAGGGTGTGCATGCACATGCATAAATGAACAATCCTAAATTAGAGAGGGGGTGGGGATGGTACCGTTCTGCTTCTCACATATCTCTGCACCAAGCTGGATAAGAAGCTGAAATAGGAAATAGTGATGTATTCCCCAGTTGCTTCAGAGCATCACAGCTTATTTATTCAGCAAGAAGAGCTGGGGAAAGGTTTGGCACTCCTGTAGGCTGAAGGTTTGCAACATGCTGTGCCTGCTGTTTGAGAGGGAGGCTGATGGGAGGTGGCAGGACCCTTTCCTTCACCTTTTCAGGAAATCCTTGCCCATGCAAATACGCAAGTTTTGTAATTGAAAACTTGTGTTACCTTGGGCATATCTATAAAAATAACAGGGGAGCCAACCAATTCAGTCCTTGGGTTCCTTAAATACCCTCGGGTGGGTTTCAGCCCCCTGAGCTTTAGGTTTCTGCAGGAAGGATGTCTCAGTTCCTGTACAGTTCATGGAGACCCGATCAGCACAACATGTGGAGCCTAGAGAGCGATTAATCTCATCCCAAAGTAGACACTGATATTTGAGTGGCACCCTACACCCATTGCCTGGGGACTCTTGATTTTTAAAACAGGAGCCAAAACATCTAGCTCAAATGTAGATGGCAACCTTGTAGTCACCAGAAGTCAGGGGAGTTGTATTCTACTTCTAGCCTGACAGAAAGTCTAAGAAAATCAATGTAATAATTTACATTCCCATTGGTTTCCATGGGCCTTGAACAAGAACATTAAGCATAGGAAATAAAATAAGTATGTGTACAAACAGGTATTTTTATACATACAAGTATGCATTTATAGATAATAAGGTAGAGTATAACTATTCCTATGCTAATCCTCTTAAAATGTGTGCTTGGATTGCAAGTTCTGTGGGACAAGGACAGGTTTTTTTCTCTGTGTTTGCATATAGCAGCATAATAAAGTCTGGATATGCCTAGGACTGGGGTTCTTCTGACTATTGAAGTAAAACTAATATATTAGAATGGCTGAATAGTTTTAGGATCAAGTACAATATGTCCTATCTTATGAGATCAGCAGCCTCCTGTTCTTCAGACAAGGCATCTGCTCTGTTCTAATTGAATTCTTTGGGGTTTTTTTGTATGAAGGGAACAAATTTTATGTATGAACTTTAGCTGCAACTGACCTAATATTGCAAAACCCATTTCTCACAAAACCTAAGCAGGTTTTAACCCAGCTTTTGAAAGGAAAGCAAAATATAATAATCTACTTCAGCAACTGTACTCAGAAGATAATCTATTAAGGGTAAATGAAAACAATGGAATAATTTTCTTTTTATGGTCTTGCTCTGAAAAAAGGTCACATAAAAATCTCATAAACTGAGGTATTGTTTGTCATTTTAGATGGTTCCATGTCTTGGAATATCAGTCCAAGAGAAACCGTCCAGTATATTTTCTGAAGGTTTTTTTTTTTTTAAAGCAATAGTATTTTTGGTTATATCCATCACTATATTACATTACATATTATATTACTATACTTAAGAGCAAGAAATCACCTTCTTCAGATTTATGAGAAAAAAGAAATAGAATATTTTTTGAAAGTTTAAATTTACTGGCTTGATAAGCATGGTTTACTGGTTTATAAAACCAAACAAGGTGTGACAGTATCAACAGCGATCTTTCCTGATCCACACTGATGTTTTGTGGAGTTCTCTTGGGTTTACTCCAGTTGTTCATTTTGTGAATATATTTATTTATGCTCAGTCCTGACTAGTAGTGGAAATACTGCCAGGAACAAGGCTTTTGTCATGATAGTCATGGTCCCGAAGCTCTGGCTGCAAGGTGCCTGTGCTGCCCTAATGAGCTGCCCACATCGATTCATGTCCCATGTATGGACCCAATTTCAAATACTCCAGAGCAAGAATTCTCTGAGGGTGTCCTGTGGGCTGCAGGCAGCCTGCAAAACCCCTGCTTGGGGTCTCAAAGCATCTTCTCACCCGAAGCCAGCACTGGCAGACCCAGGTGGGCATCAGGCTGGAGCTGCCACAGGGATCTTCACAGCTGCACTGCAACTGCAGTAGTGGTCAGGGTCTGCACAGCTGCGTAGTTTAGGAGAGCCCTGAGAGGCAGTGCTGTGGCACGGCTCAGTTTTGCTGCACACGCCCCACTCAACCTTTAGATAGTTTCATGCGAAAAAAAGTGTTGCAAGGGCAAACTCAGTATGTGGTCCTCTCATTTATAAACCAGTATGGTGTTTCTTGCAATAGGAAATGCTATTGTACAGGGATATTGCTGCAAATTGCCTCTACTTAGCACTTGCTGGAGGTTAATGCAATACACATTTACCGATCTATTAATTATGGTAGGTTAATTATAACAAAACCCCCTTCCTTCTGGGGTTTCTTTCACTTCATATTTGTACTCAAAATGAACAACATTCACGAACGGGAGGTTGCGAATTAGGGTGGGAAGAGTAGAGGTTAATTTATTTTTTAAAACTAATTTAGTTTTTATTTTAAATTAAAATGTGAAATTAGACAAAGAGGAATGCAGAGCTCTCTCTCCTCCCCTCTCACAGCTGGATACATCCACGGTCCCTTTTTTTGTTGCTACTCTGTCACTTTTCCCACCTCCCGTAGCAATGCACAATTCCCAGGCAGCAGTCAACACATACAAGAATTTCATAGATCCACACATGACATCTTTCCAGCTTGTATTGTAGTGCTGTCTCCTCTCATCTTTTAACAAAAGTTTTGTAGTTTTAGTATTTTTCTTAAGAGACCTCATCTTCTGGAACTTTTTTTCTTCTGTCCCTGGTTTAAACTTTGGATTTATGTCTCTTATGATTGTACAGTAAAGCTAAAATGACAGAAATGCATGAAGTATCTTCAGATGTGTTATTTTTTTGAGTTCACAGTTTTTAAACAACCGATGTGTGTTTTGGAGGCCTGACTTGTTTGTTATTTTTAGTGCTGAAGCTGAACTGAACTGCAAAAGCCAAGAAATGTTGTAATCACAACTCTCCAACTACTGTGTTGTAATCTTAATTCATTCAACTGCTGAGGGCTTATATGACCACTGAAAGGAATGCAGCCCTGGCTGGGTACTTTTCCTGTGAAAAAACTGTTAATTTGTTTCATGCCATCACCATTTTCTTGGGTATCTCTGTCCAAGGCCAACTTTCACTGCTCACCCCAGGTGAGATACAGAAGGACAGAACAGGAGATTGAACTTCCCTGTGATTTCTAGACCTCTCAGAAATTATATCCTTTAAGAGCAGTGGCTTTTAAAAGTTTTGTGGCTTAATGCTTTTAATAATATACATTATTGCTCTGCAACTAGTATTCCTCTGCAAAATACCCCAAATGTCAGAAATAAAAGATAATAAGAATGATGCACATTATCATGGCAATTTGAAAAACACTTAGATGGCCATTTCACACTGGGAACTTCAGGAGTAATGGTGTTTCACTTCCTAGAACTTGTGATCCCATTTCTGGCCCATGATATGTGGGGGATAGCTGTCTTTCAAATTTCACACTTATGTTTGTTTGGAAATAAATGTGCCTGATGCTGAGTTTCGCTATCATTTGGGCCATGGTACTGAACAATTAACCATATTATTTTTTAATATTTAATTTCACATTGTAAGCATTTTATATGATTGTTTATATTTATATATAAGATAGAATTATGAAAATATATTATGCGTATGTAGATATTACATATAATTAATAACATATAGTATACACCATATATAAAAATGTATATATTTATATATGTATATAATTTGAAATTACTTATGTGTTTATATAAATGTGCTTATCTATAGGCAAGACCAGAGTCCATTTTGTGGTCTCTTCTGTTCAGCTAGGTGAGGAACAAGTTGTTCTCATGCTGCNCAAATGCCTCGTCACACAGATTTTCCTTTCACACTGCGGAGGTTCCGGGGCAGAATGACTCAGGTGACTGATGGTGTTAATGCCAACAGGAAAAAAGATAAAAATTTGGATGGAAGGAATGCAGCAAACTGGTAGAAAGAACTTCAGTCTCCATAGTCATCTGTCATCTTCCTGACCTGAATTTACTCATTTTGCTCTTCCCTTCCCTTCCCTTCCCTTCCCTTCCCTTCCCTTCCCTTCC
>WAAD01007689.1:53501-155120 GCA_013389945.1 Fregata magnificens
CTTCCCTTCCCTTCCTATTCCATTTCTACCTCACATTTGCTCCCTTTGTGCTTTTTGCTGTCCCATGAATGGTGCTGTGGCTCCTGAATCATGAATCGAGGAGTGCGGTGACCTGAGGAAGCAAATTATTGCTATAGAAAAGCCACTATTGCACAGTTTCTCCCCTTCAGAATCCACAGTCTGAAAGGCATATATCTGCCCCCTTCGATTCCCCACATGTTTGGAGAGTCACACAGAAACTGAAAACAGAGGGCAATTTTTAATTTTCTTAATTGCCTCAAGACAGTTAAGGCTTTATGCTATAGCACAACCAGTATCCCCAACTCTTGTTACATTCAATCAAACTTGAATGCACTGTAGCAGATTTTGTAAGATTTGGCCTTTTGAAATCAGCATAAATTATAATGTTCCAGTCAATAGTTTGTCCAGCAGACAGCAAGTCACTTGATTTTGCTTTAATATGTCTCAGTCTGTTAAACAATAAGGCTTTTCTTTGCTGAAGTAGGACTGGTGTGCATGCAGTAAGAATAAGCTCATTCTAACAGTTTTGCTTTGCTTTTCTGTTCTATATAGTGATAGTTTGTAAATACGCTGTATTAAAGTATGTTTGGCAGCAACACGTGAACCATGCTGATAAAAGAAGAATTGACCCAAACTACTCAACCTCAGTCTAATAAGATCAAAACACATCAGGGAATTTTTGCTTATTTGTTTGGGTTTTTTGTAGCTTATTGTTTCACAGCTGTTTAGTTTTTGTTTGGAAGAACGTCTGAAAGCAGGACTGTGAAATGTTGTATGACAGGGAATTCTTATATTTTTCTACCTGAGCAGGAGCCAGAAAGCTCACAAGAAAGATTGTTTTCATCTTTCCTGGCCAATATAGTTAAGTACTAACTTCTTTATGTGGTCATCTGAAGAGGAGGTTGCTAATTACTAATCACTATCAGAAAAGGGATTAAATATGAAGCCATACATACCCAAGATACTTTTCAGGTGGAGGGATACGTTTGCTAACAGTAACCTTTTGTATCTTGATTTTCTCAGTCTTGTTTCTCTTCAAGATACCGCAGACCAGATGCTGTAAGAGAATATACACTTTAAAGGAGAAATTGTCTTTGGCACAAAGCTCCTTCTTAAACCAGCATTAAGATATCCCAGCTATTCCAGGTTAAAATCAGGCTGAGTCCTCTGTTTTTTAGGAGTATTCTCCATGACTTGCAATATTATGTTTTACATACAGTACTATGGCAATCACAAAAATCAACTTACTAACATAAACCACAGGCATATGTTCTGCTTCTTACTCCTAGTTAATTTGAATCAGTTACGTATTTTCTGAGAACTAAAGACTCTTTTGGTTGAACACCATAAGTTAATTAGCCAAATATTTGCCAATGTTGAGAAAAACTAAGGCTGAATCTGCCATCTAGGTTCTACATGGATTTTTGAAAAGTTCTGTGGTGGAAACCTTGGACCTGCTGAACGAAATAAAAGTCCAGTCATTGACCTCACTGGGACCAGAATTTCGTTTCAGATGTTCTATAGGTCCACTGAATGACTTTTCTTTCCAATTCCTAAGTGAACATCTAAAGATTTTAAAAAACGTTAAAACTACTTAATGTTCATCAAAAGTAATGACCATCTGCTCTCAGAATTTGGTTCCTTATTGAGCAAAATGATTGGAATGAATCTTTTAGGTGTTTTTTCAGGAAAAGTGAAAAAAAAAGAGGTCAGTGATAATTTTTTTTCCTTGTTGTCTATCTATGTGGCTGCCATATCTCATTCCCTTTGAATACTGTGGTATGCGTACAGATGGGTGTGTTTCAGTCCTCAGGATGCCATTCTCTTTACTATCAGTGGATATTGGGATAAGATACTTCATATTCAGCTTAAGTCTTGCTTTCATTTTCAGTCATCCCACGCTCTTAATTATGCTCATTTGGCAGAAGCTGAATCTCTGCAGACCAGGACCTTGGGTCTGGAGTTTCTGTGGTCTGTATCTGCGTAGTTTTTGTGGGGTTTTTTAGAGGAGAAGAATGGATGAAAGAATGGTCCTGTTTTTCCCTCTCGTTTCTGAAGGGAAATTAAATAACAACCATGGCTCTACATTATGGCCTTCCTTTCTGCCTTGCTTTAATTTTAGCCATCTTTTGCTGGTTCCTGTTATACTTAGTTCCTGAACTCTCAGCACAATAAATGTTATTGTTCATGGGGAGAATGAGTCGTATAAATGTCAAGTCATCAACAATCAGCTGGCCAATTGCCTGAAGCCGTTTTGTTTTCTTCATGGGACGTAACTGCAAGTACTTATTCATATGAATGAGTCTTACACACCTAAGCAGACCTATTGAGAGTAGTGGTGAACTGAATGGAAAAAAAAAAAAAAAAAGGTTGTGCAACAATGTCTTTTAAACCTAGGATTGAAGTTCTAGTTGTCACAAATCTTTAGCTGATGGTATAAATTCACTTGCTTCTGGCAACTTATACACCCCTATACCATTTTTACTTTTTAAAATGGCAGATAGAAGAAATCAAATTCAGAAGTAGAAAATTGTTATGCAAGTAATTTCAGAAGTAAGGAATGATGTGGCTAGGGCAAAGATAGAGGCTCTTGAAATGTTTAGTAAAAATATAAAATTGGATCTGTCTCATGCTATTAGCATCTCGCTCAGTGTTGATTTCTTTGGAAGAACATACCAGTGTAGAGAAATCGTTATCTTACTTGATACACCAAACCCCAAGTTCAATACTATGGAAGACAGACGTGACAAAGCAGACAATGTTCACACCATCTAAAGACGAGGAAGGAAGCTGGAAAGTAAAAACTAGTAATTACAGAGCAATATAATGAAAGGGAATATTATGGTTCTTGCAGTAGCAGGAACAGGCATTAGTATTAATTTGTTCAATAATAATAAATAAAACCAGTAGTAATAAATATGTTTACAATACTTTTCAAGCAAACATTCTAGGAGTCTCAAAATAAAATCAAACTAAAAAGCAGTAAACCCACTTTGAAATTGCTTAAAGTTGAACTTTTAGGCAATAATTATTTATTTTTGTAATGCAACAAGATCACAGCAGGGGAATTATCAGTGTGAAATGACTGGTATCTATCTGGGGAAGTCTCATGTGCTGACTCCTCAATTTGCTGTCATGAAGGATCATCTGCCCCCTCCATAGCTGTCATTACATGAGATGCTTCCCCATCTTGTTTGATATGGCATGTTTCCTTTCTCCTCAGCAATATGAGTGATGCTCGGTGGCAGGGTCCCTTTCTGGAGCCACTGAGCAACACCTATGTTCCTCATCCAAGGTGGGATTCAGTTACCTAAACATAAGTGTCTGGCACTGTTTGGGACACCTTGGGCTAGCCTGCCTAGCCTTCAGCTGCTGGTTGAGAAAATGCAGGTCTTCTGTAAGGTCTGTGACATGTCTGTCACACCAGCACATCTTGTGCATCTGAAACATCATAAGACACATGCTTAGGTCTCTGACAGTGTAGGTGTTTACACGTGAGCTAGGTGTCTAGGCTACCAGTGGAGTCCAAAGAGTTGCTCATCTCATTCTAGCTACCTCCATGTGGCCTCATGAAATGCCTCACAAACCCTACTGACACCTTCAGATTTACTTCTCACCAGCATACAACCCCTCACTTCAGTCCTATGTACTTGCCCCCAGGCTACCTGCTCCTTGGCTCAGCAGCCAGCACCCACCCATCAGCCCACCAGTACTCTACAGGGTCTATCTTTTCTAGCCTAGTGCAATCTGAGTGCAGCATGTTCTGTAGAGAGAGGGGTCTTTTTGGCTAGGTGTTGACTAATAGCTCGGTAACTGTCAATGACAGTTCCTCCAGCTCATTATGGAAGGATGAAAAAGTCCTTTGTTGAAAAGAAGCTGATATTGTTCTTTCTGTTTCAGCCCACCAAAATCTGTACAGAGGATGCCATGGCAGATGGACAAGAAAATCAGTCATGCAGGAATTTTGAAATGCCATGAGATTTGTTTCTCTTGTCTAATATCAGTTCAACAATTCTGCCTTTCTGATGTAAAGTCAGGATCCCTCATCTCCAGTTTGTAAGTTAATTATATTGGGGACACTGTAAGAGGTCTGTGCAGTGACTGGAACTATGTGAACTCTGAACAGCGGATTTGTTTCCCAAAAGTTAACTTGACATTTCCTCATCTTGTCATCCTGTTGTTTAGCTTTGGTGTCTTATAAGAATATATTTCTTCTTTTTTCTTCTAGCAGCTGGAACTGGTAACTACTTCTCATAGAGGGAATTTTTTCCCCTTTACATCCTCTTTCAAGGTGAATTTTAATAATATCTCGTATGATACAAAAAATTTGTCTCAGTAATTTTGGTATTTTGTAAAATGTTCTTGCTTTTTTACATTTAAAAAAACCCCCCAACCTATCAGGAAAACCATATTCCATTTTTTTCCACAGTGGAAACAGTGAATTATTTATAACAGTAGTTTGATTATATTAAAAAAGCACAATCCCAAGTCTGCAGTACATTACTGGCTCCAGTCCTTGCCTAAAACAGGCGTGTTTATATTTTTCCTCAGTAAATATGTGATAATTAAATGCAAATAGACCATATTTTTCAAATGAATTCCCAACCCTGGAAACTTGGATGATGATAATCTTGCCTAATAAATGCACAACTGCAAGTGAAATCAAAGTTTACTGAAGCAGAACATTCTTAGCAGTCAGTAGCAGCCATCACTTAGTGAAAAAAAATACAGGATTAATATAGACACGTCACTGAAAAATGGATAGCCCTAAGGTATTTTATAATCATGGTATATACCTAAGTATTAATTGAAAACACTGTGCAGTCTTTATGGGATCTTCTGAGCTAATCCATTCCTGTAAATTATTAGGCTATATTGAAGTTATGCCTAAGGCTGTCATCAGTTCTCTTGCATGTTCCCCATTGTGTGTGTTATCCCCTGTTTCTAGGTCAGCTTTTCAGCCTTTTCCTTTCCCCTTGTGAAAGACAGCAATCTCTCTCCCATACATTTTCTTTATGGAGATACTCTTGTTCCTTGGCTGGCAACACCTGGTCTTCTTCCGCTCCCTTATGATCTGAGGTCCCGAGTCTCCCTTGGGGGTAATGGAAGGGCTTTCCTGTCGCTCTGCTAGTTGCATCCCAATGAGTGGCTCTGTTTCCTCCTCCTTTTTGATGGATTGGGTCTCTCTGTCTTCTGTCTCCCAATCTGCTGGGCTAAAGAAGGGGGAATATCAAATCACAGAGAAGAGAGCACCAAAGAAGGGACTATCTATCTCCTGTCCAGCCTGCAATGAGAAACTGAAACCTCCTCTGCAACCCTCCTCATTCCCTCCTCCTTTTCTCATTCTTCCCAGCAGGCTCCACTTCTACACAGCTGTTTTCTAACATCTGGAAATAAATTATCATATGCCCTTAAGAAGAGCCTTAAAGTGTGGGATCTTGTCTCAGTGGCAGGATGCTGGCAAGAAGCCAAGCATTGTCTTTGTATTACCTGGCTGGCTGCCCTCCCTGTCCCAAATAACCCAGGTTTCCTTGCTGAGACTCCTGTAGCTGCATCCCCAAGAGCATATTCCTGAGATATTTGGAGAGAGGCCTAAGAATATCTCCCTTTCTTTCCTTATGACTTCCTCACACGAAAGTATTTTTTTCCCCTTTATCTAATTCTCCTTACCAGCTAAAGAAAGACGCTGCGTTTTGTTCACTCTTAATGACTTTATGAATGGGGAAGAATATTATACAGCCCATAGGAAGCATGAATTTAAGGTCTGATGGCTATTCCTTCTGCAGCTCTATCCCTTTCATGCATCACTGTTTACTTGCCTGAACCTGGAGAAAGAGAGCAGCTGCGGGGGAGGAAAAGGCAGGTTCCTGGAAGAAGGAGTAGCTGACAGGATGTTGCTTTTGTTGGACAAGATCCGTCCTGTTGACAACAGGGAGGACCCAATAAGGCTGAGAGTTAACTACCAACCAAGCAGCATGCTCCCAATCAGAGTTCAGAGGCCAAACTTTCATTCTTCATGCCAAGAAAAGGCATTTAAACAGGGACTGAAGTATGATTTCAATTTCACTCCAGCTTAATGCAGACAGCAGAAAAACACAGTGACTCACAATACATTCTTGCCCCTATAATAAATAAAATTTCCTCTCGGTAGTCTGCAATTTTGAATCAGTAGAGAGGCATGGTGAACGCTTGGTCCTAGGATGTATACAATGCACCAGCTGGGTTTTCATTCTAGGAAAGGCCAAGAAATGAGCGTGTTGGAAGTTTGTGAGAAAGGCCACAATTTACATTAATGGTCTGTTTCCTTCACCGATGCAGAAATAACAGCTTTTGAAAAATATTAAAGGGCAATAGCTGATCCTATTCCCACAACTATAGATCTTAAAACAACCAACCTATGCCCCAAAGCAGCCACCTCCTTACCCCCATATCTTGTAGCTCTCTCCATGTTGTGTGGTGAGGGGAAGGAGGTAAGGGGGATGGCTGAAGGATGTATTGCCTCAGACAAGGCTGTTAAAGTAAAGTTACTGTGTAAACTACAAATTTACTCCACAGCATTGTAACACTAAACAGTGGTGGGTAGGGGAGGTTTTTTTCCTTTCTCTGCCCTGCCTTGCTTGTGGTCCTAATGCCTCATCAGCTTCTCAGTCACATAGCCAAGGACAGATGACCCCCCAAAAGTTGGTGAGTGTATTGGCCAGTAGCGTCCTTAGTTCTTTATCTGTCTCTGAAGGTGACCAGGAGATATGAATAACAGCTTAATTTTGGATTTTAGATGCAAGCCTGAGGTTTTCACTTTATGTAATGTTTTCTGAAATGTCCTGAAAAGAACTGAAGAGTTAGGCTGAAGTCCAGGAAAGGAAATGAATGGCAGAAATGATACATAATCTCCCCTGACATCCTGTTAACATGGCCTCGTGCTTAGCCCATGAGCTCTGCCTTGCAGAGCTGGCAGGGTGAACAAGCCTCTGCCTACAAACATATTTTTGCAGCCCTGTCCTGGTTTGCTGTGCACCAAACCCTTTGCTATGTGCCGGAGTGTCTGCGCTTGCTGCTCTGACACCGGGCTAGGAAAGCCACCCGCAGTCTCCCACTTCCCATCCTCCGGTGCTGACTTTCTCTGCACTGGAGCGTGGTGGCCCAGACTGCTGTGTGTTCAGGTCGTATAGGCTCATGTTTCTTCTCAGGCATTTTGAGCCTGGTTCAAAGTCCCCTAAATGCAAAAGAAAGGTTTTAACTGACATCAGGAAGTTTTGATCAAGCCCTTTGGGAAGAGCTGGAATGAAGGACAGAAAGTACAATTTAATGTTTTTTTCTTTTCCTCCAAATTATTATTTATTTATGAATACATTTATTGAGTTCTTTGATGTTTTAATCATTGTGGAAGCACAGCAACCTGATGGATCCCTATTAACATACATTTAAATACAAAAGGGGCAGTTTATTTTTCAGCAGTTTGAGCACCTGCAATTCACATTAGCTTCAGCTGGAATTCTGTTTGCTCAGCAAATTAAATGTTCAGTAAACAATGTTATAACAGCATTGACTTTAAGATGGAATCATAAATGCATGAAAACAGGACGAAGCCTATAGCTATTTGTAGCTATATTCAATCTGTTATGCCTCTCGGCCCTGGAATAGAAGGTTGGAAAAGATCTCAGTGGCTGTGAATTAGCTCAGCTCCGCAATTATAGCACCTGAGAAGATGAGAGCTGGTACTTTGCTTATATTAGATACCCAACCCAAAATTGTTACATAAAAGGAGGATTAATTTTTTATTACAATACTAAAATCAAATTCATCTTAGAGATGAATTAGTCTGATTTGCTGAGTCCTGCAGGCCACCACCTTTCTTGCTTGATACGTTGAGACTACTAATTTTCCATTTCTGGTGGGAAGAATTGAGAGGGTGTGATTTTATGCAACCTCATTTTGCTTCTGCAATATGCCATTCACCAGAAATTCTCATTTGTGGTGTCTACCATCTAATATCCATGCATTTCTAGCAAAATCATGGTGCAAAAAAGAGTAGATAAATATGCTTAATAAACAAATTCAACCTAAGTATTTGTGCATAGTGAGTAACTTGATCTACTGCAAGGCAAGTTGGTCCATTAAGAGAGACTCAAAGGACCACTCAGGCCCTGTTTTCAGGTCAGTCCCAAAGTGTATTGACCTGCCTTGAAATGCCTGGGAGCTGTGGGAGATGCCCACTGAATATGTTAACAAAGGGAAACTGGAGAGCTTAAATGCAGCTAGAAAAGAAACAAAGACAATTTTCTATCTGCTTGGGTAAGGTATTACTGACTCAAGAGATTATACATACCAGAAATGAGATTTTGACTCCTGCTCTTGGAAACTCCCCCAACAGGAAAAGGTTACGTCCTTCCTTGGATTTAAAAAGTGTTGTGAGAAAATCCCGTCATTGTGCCTGCCTTCCCCACCTCGTGCAGAGGGTACCAGGGAGTCATCAGAAATATTTCAGTGTACTAACACAGGTCTCTGACCTTTTGGAGGATTATGGAAGTATATGATAAGAGGTAGTGACCAGTTTGGAGCACTCTTCCTTGGTTTCCTACACAGACACACCAGCATCTTTCTCCTTTCCTATGGTGCTTCACAGAGCAGTGGACTTTGGGGCAAAGAGGAGCTGAAGATGCCCAAAATTGCCCCATTGTCTACTTCAGAGGAGTAAGAAAGCTAGAGGATGGAGAGCATATAGGACATCTGCATTAAAAAAAAAAAGTACACAATATAGAGGAATAAGATTCAAAACTGCCAGCCTGTAAGTCTGCAGAAATTAACACAAATGTAACTTAGAAATGGGGACAAGAGCAGGTACAACATTGACTGGGTTGGTACAGAGTGTCTCAGCTAAGGTGGTCAGGCTCCAGGTGAAGCCCTTCCCTCTCAGCTGGGACCCAGTATGCATTTATGCCCTTCACTGAATGAAGGGCAGTCCCTCCTACATTTGGAGCAATCAGGTTGTTTATCCAGTGCTGGGAGCACTTGCTATCATATCTCTTCAAAGGGAATTTTTCTGACTCATGAAAATTAGGGAAGTGCTCAAATGAAACTCTACTATTTATTATGAGTGCCTCCCTCCGAGCCCCCTGCTTCAGGGCCTGTGGTAGGAGCCTGTTTCTCTTTTGCAATCTCTTTTCTAATACTTCTTTCAGTAAACAACAGCTGACCCTCATAAGTGTGTGGAACTGACTGGCCCCAGGCCCTCTCATCTCTAAAAGAGTAAGCTGTGCTGTTGCACAGACAGATATATGTTCTTTAGCATGTTTTATTGTTGTTTTTTGGGAGGTTGGGTGTACACATAGTTTGGGGTGGAGGGGAACCTCATGAGACTCTGGAATCAGGCGAGCCTTGAGCTTCTGCGGCTGATAGTTCTGCTGTTGTTTCCCTGAAATGAAACTGTCTTGCTGGGATTTTGGAGGAACCAGGAGTGAGGGTCAAATGGACAGGCAGAGAGGTTGTAGTTTTACTAGAGAAAACAAGGGAGAGGAAAAAAATCGGTAAAGTGATATCTGCTTGTGATTCACCTCCACTACATAAGAGATAGTATTTCTGAGACGCTAGGCTCTTTAGCCTGATTTTCTGCTCTAGGGAGCTTGAAGTGATTATTTACTTGGGACAGGGAAAAGGGGATGTGGCAGAGTCTGATTGATCTCCCACCAAAGAAAGGAAGATGACGACCACACACGCTGCTGGATAAATAAGGCACCAACATGCCATTAGATATCTAACTGGCTTCAGAACTACAAAGATGTGTTTATTATTTACAAGTTTTGCTATTTGCACAATGCTTGCCCAAGGCCTTTGTGGCCAGGTTTGAATCCTCTTTTTCTTCCTCCCACTGAGCAGTGGTTTATTTTGTTACAACTCATTTCCATACCTCATGTGAGACGGATGTCATTGTTTGCTTGTTTCCCTCCTATTTGAGATTTGGATGGTGATCATAAGGGATTCTCGTACAAACCCTACAGAGCGGATCCTATCACCCAAATTGGCGATGTTCAGATCTGGCAGGGCCTTGGCAGTTCCTCATTGACTTCCACGTGCTTTCAAAGGAAATTCACTGGTATATTTGTCAGCACTGGTGGGCCTGACACTGGATGGAGGTCTCAGTCTAAAGTAACTTTCTTCAGCATGGTGTTTAAGTCTGTGGTCTCAACCACTGATGCTGCAAATTTAAATGTCATTAGTATCATGCGCGGTAAATGAGAATGTATAAATGAGGCACAAGATGAAGATAGGCTCTATATACATATCTATTTCTAATATATACATCTAATGTTGCTAATGCATTTTTAAATGAGCTCCTAGGTGAACCTTTTTACTTTATTTTGTAGGCAAGAACTAAGACCCTCTTTCCCTCTGCTTTTAGCTTCTGTTTGTTTTCTGTGCACTGAACTCTCCCATATTATTTGGTGTTGGGGACTAGGGAGAAATGAGTAAGTTCTCGAAATACATCAATATATAAAGATGTGGGTGATGCCAAGTCCTCTTATAAGTCTGTATGGAAAAACATGCCTGAATATGGAGAGCAATTGTACCCTTAATGTATCTGGATATGGGAATACATTTTTAAATAAGTGTTTTATCTGTCAGCTTCTGTAACAAAGGAATTTACACCAGAATGGAGAGAGTACACGCTTGGAGGGATAAAGAGCTGCAGCTACACAAACAGACATTTTGGCCTTGACTTTTAGGAGCTATTAGATCTGCCTGAGAAGATTCCTTCTATTTAGAGGCCAGCAAGTGTCCTACCAGTGACCAAGGACTGTCCGTGTCTGAATTGAAGATGTAGATCTCTGACACTTAGGCAGGACTTTGTTCTGAATATTGACAAATGAAATTTTCGTAGCATAAAAACATGTCATCTAGGAGTGATGCTGAATCAATATGACTCAAGAGAATAAACTGGACCACTTCACAGATAGCTCAGCCAAGACTTTTCAGCTCAATTTGAAGTCAAGATCAGAAACACAAACATAGTTAGCCAGCTCATTTTTTTACACAATCCACATGGAGATCACTACAGTACTCTTCTGTAAATCAGAAATGTCCTCATCTGCAATTTATATGCAGTAAAGGTTATTACCTTCTGAAGAAAGTATTTTGAGGAGCTATTCAAAGCAAACTGACAGAGCTCAAGAAACTTGGAAACAGACCACTCATAGCAGGAGATGGACATGATAAAAATACGCAAAGCAACAACTGAGACAGAGATAGGAGGAAATACTTTTTCAGCCAACCTGTAATTAGGCTGTGGAAGTCGCAGCTACAGGGAGTCGAGGGCAAGAATATAATTAGATTCCAAAAGGGACTGGAAATGTATATAGATGTAATTAATTATAACTCTGGATATATTTCCTAAAGTTTTGTTGCAGCAATACTAAACCTTATTCTTCCCCCTGGAGGGACTGTGTTTTTGCAGAAGGCCAAAGAACATGTGGGCAGGAAACAGCCCTTAGGTAGTCTGCAATGCACAAATGACACTCCTGAGGGAGAAACAAAGGTGCCGTTATGGCATTGAGCAGTAGGGCCAGTAAGGTGCTGGGTGGTCTGTGTGTGTGAAAGACTGACACAATAATGACTTAGACTAATACTCAAACATACAGTCACGGACGCCAGATGGTCACCAGCTGGGAGACAAGTCTCATTTTTGAAATTGTACATCCCTTGTAAAATATCTTTATCGTTATCAGCCTCTGTAAACTTTATTTTAACAGTCTGCTCTGTTGGCTGAATTTAACAGTACACTAAGTATGGCAATTATAGATACTGAGGTAAATTTAAATTACAACTGGAAAGTTTTTCAAGGCAACTATTATAATTTGTTTACATAAACTAAGAGGCTACTGTAGTGTGTATGCAAAGACCACAGGGAGAAAAGCTCTCCAATATTGCACATTCATTTTTCAGTGATATGATGCAAGCCTAGGTAGCGCTCTGGAGTAGATAGTGTTTTATTGGGGGTTATTCTGTCCTTTCTTATCACAGAGGAAACCAGCTAATATTTTCCTTACTACTTAAATACATAGCTTAGTGGCTAACACGTTAGGAAAAACAAAGTAATCAGGAATTGGGTGGTGCAATCCCAAAAGTAAAATAAAACCTGTACTGGAATACTAATAAACTATGTGATGGAAATACTAAAGGTTAGAAGTTCTTTTGCAAATGGGGAATAATAACTTTCTGCAACTTCCCTTCTTGGCAAAAGAGACTTGTGATGGTAGGTCAGGAACAGTCAGATGGTACCACCTGACCAGGTTACTTGATGCTTTATAGCCAAATGGGCTCAGCTTCCTTGGGATCTGCTCTGCTTGGTTCCAAGGGTAGTTTTGACCCAGAGCACCTAATACAGAGGTATAAAAGGTATTTATGATAAGAAGGAGGTGTGTAGCTGAGTTAATAGACATGGGCACACATGATCCCCTGACTCATTCACTGAAATTTAGGGGTGCTTCAGGGCATTTGCTAGTTGTTTTGGGTGGGATTTCTGCTTGACTGAGAGAGCAAATTTTTTTTTTTTTTTTTTTTTTTTTGTGGTTGGAAACCACAGGAAACATACTAATAGGTGATCTCTGAGTAGTTCTCTTTCCCCCTTTGGATTTTCCATGTATGATGAAGCAATTCAAACTCAAAAAAGAAAGATATCTCAAAATAGACATCTTTCGTACTGGCTTGATATGGTCATCTCTAGATTAAACTGTGAGTGAACCAAGTCTGACTGTAGTTACTTGTCCAAGTTGCAGAACAGTCCCATCTTGTAAAAAGACTTAGAAGCACAGAAGAGGTATTGTAATGCAGTACAGAAATTCATCAGTAAAACTGCATGAGGAAACCAGTATCTGCTTTCAGTAGCAATATAGCCTTGAACCACATTAGGTAGCAGAAAGCTAGAAAGCTTTGTGTCTCAACAGTAAAATGTGCCTACTAACAAAGCCCAGACAGATAACTGTTTCAGCCTCACAATGTCTTAATAATAACTGCTTTCCGTCAATGACCACCAAATGAATGATAGATTGCAGTGTTTTTTACCCCTTAGAGATCTGGGCTACAACCTCCTCCTTCCTCTTTGGACTCCTTCCACAATTGGAGTCACACCTTAACATGGACTTTCACGGATCTGATTCTTAGTATGAAATACTGCAGTATTCTTCTAGACAAGATGACTTGATTTATATTATCTGTTTCTTACTTCCAGCCTTAAAAAATATTGCTTGAACAAGGCTCAAAAAAAAAAAAAAAAAAAAAAAAAAAAAAAAAAGTTGTGCTCATTTCAAAGGGGGCTGTTTCCTGAACTTCCCTTTCCAGCTCCTTCCTGTACCCATAGAGAATTTTGTATGCATTTTGCATCTCCTCATTTACAACAAAACATTGTTTTTGACAGAAACTTGGATGTCTATTGGTTTGATTATTGACATAGATTATTTGAAGTTGTTCATCAGAACACCTGTTTTATCAAAACCAAGCTGGTATGATTTCTTCAGCAGTGGCCTGAGCCTTTGTGGTACTAACTCCTGATTAATGCCAGTTGGAGTTGCCAGTGGCCAGTGACTCACTGGCTTGAATCCTCATTTATTCTAAACCCAACTGGAGAGGGATCTGCTTCCTCCTCTCTCTCTTTCAGGCTCCAACTGGACATTTAGTTAATTTGACCTAATAGGAAAAAAATTTAGAAATGCTGAATGTACCTTTTGCCCATCCCCTTTTTTCCCTTCCTAGTCTTGTACCTCTTCAGGGACATGTAGACTTGAAGGAAATAGAAAATGTTGGAGTTGACAGTCCTCGTTCCATCGACAAAAGTTTGAAATTCCATTAGCAGCACAAGCATAAAGTTGGGCACGTGCAGTTCTAGCAATGTACAGCTAGTGCTTAAATCCTCACCAAGCAATCAGACGCCTTCCTCTGTACATGCTGCTTTCAGAGAGATATTTATATTTCATGTATTTTGCCTAGCACTTATTAAAGGGATGACAGTGAAGTTCACTGCTTTCCTATCTACCCACTCTCAAACCTGCCATGCATTAAAAGAAATCTCTTAATTCTGTTGTAAAGTTCTAGGCCAGAGCACCTGGGATCCAGGAATTATCGCTGAGAACAGCAACTCGCTAATGACATCATGGCGAGAACCTCACACTCACGGAGAGCCACTAGCCACTCACGAAACCAATAAAACCAGACAGCATCTCTTAAACTTTCTGGCACAACCTTGACTCAGGATGCAAAAGAATAGTTAAAATAGTTTTGCAGCTTGTGCTTCCAAGTTGTTTCTTTACAGACACAAAAGCATATGCTAGACAGATGTTGTGCTCAGTTTGATAAGTTTGCATATGGTATTGATGATCTGCAGATATCAGAAAATTCTTGGTTTTAGCTAAGTAGATATGTCCAAGTAAAGTCCGTGAATATTAAGGGAGTGTAACTCAGAACTGATGTAGCTTATGTGACTGGAATATCAGTATTCTGCTTTAGGCTTCAAATACGTAGGATATCAACAAGAAATAATTATTTTATCTGCATCTTTTTAAATGTCTCAATGAAGTGCAGCAATTAAGCCCTATTTTCAGCAACATTTTTACAACAAAGTCAGTAGCTTTAAAAAAATCTGTAATTTCTTCAGATTTTTTTTATTAATTACAGTGTTATAACCATTTCCATTGCTTGGGATTGTACTTTATGGGATTTGGGGCAGGGGGGATGGAGTTTTCAATGGAAAACTGTACAGTTTACTTTCAGAAGTATATGAGCCTCAGTACTAAAAAGGCACCTGTTCTTCTGATCTTCCAGAGGACAGTAGCACTTCCATCTGTAAACATAATGAAGAAAAAGTCTGTAGGAAGTTTTTTAGCATGCTTATCAGAGACCTCTCACATTACACTGTCTTGCAGTCTGAACAGCATGCAAAAATCCAATGTGGGAGTATAGGAATTAGTTCAAGTAAGGATTTGATTAACGTCTAACACAGAGTTTCCATAAGTTCCACTCTAACGCTCTCTGAATTTTTATTTATCACAAAAATGCGCTAAGAATTAACAAATTTTAAGTTTGTTTTGAAAACATCCCTATTGGTTACATTAAAGCTGAAAGAATGTCTTGCTCTTACCACATACTATGATTTTCCTTCCAATAGATCAAAACAATGGTGAACAAAACCTGAGGCACAGACTGTGTGCAGAGTATCTTCTTTTAAACAGTACTTGCCATTTCAACAAGTTGCTTCTGAGACAGGGAACTTCAATCCTTCTCGAACAAAGTCTCTTGGGGATGGGAGTGTTACAGAGCTGTGAGGGATTAGCATCATTCTGATTCTCATGGTCTGCTGTGGGGGCAGTAGCTGCTTTGATTATTACCCTCATCTTACCAATGGATACTGGAAGCCTATCAAGCACTTTCAGCCCATGTGCTTTTGAGGAGCTTGACCCAAGCAATTCACCCAGGGACTGCTGGGATGTTTGGGGCAGAATATACTTGACTTGTAAATTAGCCGGTTAGTCTTCAGAAGAAGCCTTGAAGTTAACACAGGGCTAAAATCCCAGCTGCATCCAGCTTCTAGAGAGTAAGGTGCTACAGATCTCCTCTGGAGTTCATCACTCCTTAAGGATATGAAGCAGCTCTGTAATGTGCATCAGCCGTTAATGGTTAGCTGAGGACTGCCCGGTGAGGACTGCAGGAATGTGCTGTGTTCCAGCAGTGGCTGGAGCCCTGATGCTTTTTCCAGTCCCTGACCTGCCTGTCTAGGCTTTCTGCCATATAGCTGCTGCCACTGCACATAAGCTGGCCATACGTGTGTGGGTGAAGCACCCTGCTTCATTTTAGCAAAGATAAAATACATTGACACTTAAAAGAGGCAGCTCAGTACTCCTTAAGGCATTTTCCTTGTTTTTGACTCGTATAGAGAAATTCCTCAGGCCGCCTTCATTTTACTATTGTGGTTTCACACCTCTGCCCAAGAGCAATGAAATTAAAAACAATTAAAGTAGAAATGTTAAGAGAGGGGTGAATAATTCACAATGAAAGATGGACCTGCCAAAACTAGTCTGTCTCTCTCTTCATGGAAAGTCTGCAGGCTGGTCGTAATTTCCAAACATTTATTTATGACTTTGGTTTGCCTGATATTCTCCTGAGAATTTACTTTTACACTGTAGGAGGTATCACACAGAATTTGCTTCAAGTACTTGAACTGAAAATCTGAGCTGTATTAATTAATTGTGGTTGTTCATATGTAGTTACACGACATGGCAGGAGTTCAACAGCAGTGAAAGCAGACGAGAACCGGAAAAGATTGCCTTGGGATGAAGTCGCTCTGGGATGGGCTGATGAACTACATACATGGAATTATTTTAGATTTTCTAAAAACTGTTTAGTCTGTAAGAATCATAGAATCATAGAATGGTTCAGGGTGGAAGGGACTTTTAAAGATCATCTAAGAAATGCAGGCCTTACCTAGTGTAAAATGAGGCCAGGACCAGACGATTGCAAAATCTGTTGGTTACATGCAGAGTGTAAATGCAGTTTTCTGTAGCTATGTTTCCATAAAATAATTATTTTTCTATGGGAGGTCTTATTCTCCCTAATGGATATTTTTGTAGGACGCTGTCAGATCATCTGAGTTTAACTGCCTTAAGCTAGGGCTATAATAAGATGTTTTAGGGACTCTTCCCTGTTGTCTCAGATGTAGGTACATCTAACACAAATTCATTTTCACATTTGTGCAAATCCCTTTCAAACACATTTGGGAATATTTGCTTAGCTTCTCTGTTTTTCTTGGAACATTTGCCTCATATGTTACTGCCACCAATTCGTATTTGAGGCCAAATTATTTTTAGTGGGAATAAATCTTTTATGGAACTAAATTTTTTATTAGTCTAAATACAAAATATTTATGTTCCATTACATATTTACAATCCTATTCATGAAAAAATAATGGTCATCCTAAAGAAGTATTTCCATGGGAATTATTAAAAAGAAAAAAAAAATGAAAGAAAAAGACTATTCCACTTCAACTTTTTCCCTACAATAAATGAAACACTTGTAGGTAAGAATTTGCTCAAGGCAGTTAGCAAACAATAGATATGCACTTGCCACTTTTAAGTCCTGCTTTGAAATTCACATTATGTCAGACATGATCATAATGATTAACGCTTTGGGTAGAGACTAGCTTTTTCCTAGACTTCTTCCCCAGAAAATTTTTAAGAGAAATAATTATTGCTTGCTATTCTATGTCTACTGTTGCAGTGAAACTGGTGCTAAATTCTGTACCAGACATCTTCAAATATCTGCAGCATTTCATTAGCGGTTGAGCCAAACTAATTTCTGGAGCAACACTGTTGAAACTCTGGTCAATGAACCAAGCAAAGCACATAAGCAAGTGTTAAAGCAGTGGGGGTAATCCTGGGAGTTCAGCAGGACTATTATCGTTGTGCAAGTTAAATATGTGCTTACTCGACTGGATGGAGGCCTTAACACTGTGTATCTCAATGCACAGCATCTATGGGCCTGAAAGCTAGCTGAAGTTAATAGAAGGGCAATCTCTGACTTTGAGAGATTTTGAGCCAGCCCATGAATGACCTAGTGTCATTCATGATGTGTAGTAGATCATAGCAATTGACTCAATTGGACGATGAATAAAATGGTTCCCCAAATCTGCAATTTGCCCATTTTTCTCTAGCTCGCCTTTTTTGTCACAGGATAGTGTTCATTGCCTGTGACCACTCCAAGATCACCCCATTCAGCCTGAAGAATTGTCCTAGCTCAGAAACTGAGGTTGGTAGCCTCAGGTTAGTTTTCCATGCAGTACATAAGATGATTTTCTGGACTGCAGGAAGTTTCTAGCTATGACATTTTTCTTTTCTGGGTGAGAGGCATGTGTGTGTGGGGTAAATCCTTTCTTTCTCATCAACCTCTTTTCAGAGCTCTTTTCATTGAGCCAGTTACTCAAAGGAGCATTTCACTGACTAGAATGTGTAATAATATTTTTCATAATGCACCAAGAAATCCTTTGTCAAGCAATTGTTTCCTGTTTTAAATTAGAAATGCAAACCAGAAAAAAAAAAGAAGAAAAAAAAAGGAAAAAAAAAAGAGAGAAATTTGTTTAGGGGGCTGGAGGGGAGAGAAAAGAGAAGTTGGGCTGAATATGTTCTGTGGCAAGTTTCCCAAATAATTTTTGCATCAGATTTGCTAAACATTTCTTTTAATCTGATGTCAGGTCACAAGTTCTCCTTCTCCTTTGTGTGCCATTGAGACACACTATCCCAGCACAATGGTTTTGTGTTGTAAGTGGATGAGGTGAATACACACATAAGCATGTGTTCAGAGCTTCCTGGCAACGTGCACTCAGAGCATTTGCTGCCTCTTCATTGGCACCTGGAGCCCTCAAGTTCCTGAGAATTCACCTAATCAGGTCAGACCTGGAGCCATATACATCTCATTCACCTCAGAGATTTGCAATGAACTTATAATCGTTTCTCTCCAACTTCAGAAAAATTACTCCAAGATGCTTTTGCTCTGACTCTCCTTCAAGCGCAGGAAGTTGAGTCATGGCTGTTTGGAACTGCAGGACCGCAGGTCGTGTCCTTGTGTTCTCTGTGTCCATATGATTCTGATTTTTTTTCATGGTGTCAGAATGAGAGCAAAGAAGAGGTCAGTCCCTTTGTGACAGGGCTGTTTCCAAGTGAGATACATACATGTAGCCTTTATCTCTGATTTAAGTCATGAAATGTTCATCACCTTTTGGGTTTCCTAGAATATCTTGCTTTCCATCTGTCTGTGCTTTCTCTTGGGACACAACTACGTACTTGTATCCTCATGTGAGAGGTGAATTTGCTGTCATAAAGGAATAATATGGGCTAAAGCCCTCTTTAAAGGAGCAACAAACAGAATTAGGGAGGAGGTAATGTGAGGTGATAAGGGCAGCTGATAATAGCTTCTTTTGCAGGATAAAACAACCCCCAAAACCTAGTTTTAGGAATATGTAGAAAGTCTGTTTTGAATTTTCTGTTTAGGTACACTCGCTAATTTACAAACCTGAAGACATGCGGTTATAGGGACCAGGAGGTAGTTAGGGAGATTGAGATTTAGAAAGTTTTTCAACACAACAGCCTCATCTGGGACAGGTAGGAATCTGGCCTGTGGGTTTTGACAAAGGTAGGCTGTGATGGGTTCATGTGATCCCCAGCACTCAGTATGACTAAACACTGCAGAAGAAAATGGGCATTCAGGTATGCATTCAGGAATCACTTGGATCTGGGCAATCTGGCCAAGTTCAGCTTCATTCAGTGGTCAGGAGATTGCCTCTAGCACAATAGTTGTCTATGCAATAGCTCTGCAAGTCCCATAAGGACACTGTACCCTGGTCCCCACCAGCCAGACCTGTCAACTCTTTTCAGTCTTCCACAGTTTTCTCCTTCCTCATGTTCCCCTCCCACCCAGCAAGCCTTTAGCAGCCAAGACCTCTCTGCCGGTCTCTCATCCTCTGTGGTGGCCCAGCTGGTATCCCTGATCTGTTATGTGTTGCAACCATTTCAGCCTGTGTACAGTCATAGGGTGTGAAACTGTGGCTCCGTAGCACCTGTAGCCTTTCCTCACCAACTCTGTCATTCTTCTGCCATATTACTCACTATGCCAGATGCATCTTCCTCTTATCTGATATGAGCCAGCACCCTCCTGCTCACCAGGAAAGAGGTTCCCTGAGAGAGGTCCCTGTGGCAGGAGCGTGTGGAGGGCCATACTGCTCTGTGGAAAGCGTATGGTTTTGGAAAGAAGGTTCCCATGGAGATCCCCTGTTAAATTTTCCTTCAGGTTCTCCCAGAACTGAAATGAACCTCAAACTATTTCTTTCAGAATTCCCTTTCCTGAGATTTGAGCTCATTAAAATGTTGCCTGACATACCAGTAACTGGCTCAGTCTTTGCTGCAGGGGCTTTTGCCTTGCCCCTGCTGAGGCTTTCAAACACTATCATTTTCTTCCTCTTTAACTTGAGGCTCTGTATCCCTGAGCTATTCTCTTCACCCCCAGCCTCTTCTGCAGCAAATCCCAGAGTGTTCTACCTGAAGTGAGCTAATAGCCGAGTTTTGTATTCTCATCAGGAAGGAGCAGTGTGATTAATTCTCCAGTGTCTCTTCTGTTCCTCTGAGCCCTGTTCCCTTACAGAGAATCTGTAATGGAGCAGGGCGGGAGCTAGCACCGAACTCCCTTTTCCTTAAAATAGACACATCACCTGCTCCACCTTCACATTATGGAATAAGCCATGATGAGAGCAAAATATGCAATGCTCTCTCATCATTGACTTGCAGTCTGGCTTTTGTCATCTCGCAAAAAGTGGAGACAGTCTGTAATAAAGAAGATGTGATTCAAGAGGGATGTGGGCAAAATACTATAATTAAACAGGTAAAATCAGCCACATAAATATACCTTCCAAGGCAGCACTCCCTGAAAAGATTTTGATTTACAGTCTGTCAGAAAGGAAGTGCAAATCAAAAGCTTTTAGAGGTGGATGCCTCTTAGTACAAAAGGGGGGCCATTCGCATGCTGTGATGGGGAGCGTACGCACCACGTCCAGTAGTACCCGTAAAGGTTATTGTACCCTGTAATGCCTTGATAAATCTAAATACCATACCCACATAGAAGCAAGGAAGAGACTGAGGAGCTGCAGAGTTTTGATTTACCTTGGGGAGCTCCCTATTTCTGTCTGTTGGCTCCAGAGGAAAGCTGAACCAAGATACTGCCTTGCTTCAATCAAGAGGCTGCAGTAAGTGAAACTGACCCAGGTCAGGAGGGTGCAGGGGAAGAGAAACCCCCAGAGCATGGCCTTCTCCTGCAACTCCTCACAGTCCCTGATTTGTGCCGGGGGATTCAGTCCTACATCTCCCATGCTGGCTGTGAACATGATTTGTGGCTTGGAAACAGCCATCACAGGAAAAGGTTAGAGCCACTCAGAGCCATTCAGTTCCTTCTTCAGAAAGAGCAAGTTTTTGTTCCTTCAAAGTTTGTTCTTTGGGTTTTCATGCTTAGACCTGTGATCTCCAAGCTGAAAAATCCATGTCACACACAGAAGCTGACAGTGCTTTAATGGAAGTACATTATATGCCCTTAAGTAATGGGGAACAGTCTGTCTGTAAGGAACACTGCATTTTCTCTAGCTGGCAACAAGAGTTAAGAGGGTTGCCTTCTGATTCAGAACAGATGATACGCAAGCTCTGGGAATGCAAGTGGTATGGTTTGAGCTCACTATATGTGTATTGGGCTCTTTGGAAGGTGTGTGTTTGTATCTTTTATTAGATAACTTCACAGAGAAAAAATGTTGAGCTGTCCTGGCATTTCCTGTGACAGCACTTCCATCTGTGTCTACTTTGAGCACTGAGAAATCGTTGTGCTTGGAAGGTCATGGCAATGTAAAGGCAGAAACTTGGGGCTCATCTATAACTTTGAACTGAATTAAATGTAGTGAGTGAAGACATTGGTTAGTTCAGCAAAATCCTAGCAATGACCAACAATGCTACCCTGCCAAAATTGGCCCAGTTCCCAGTGTGGATTGTGGCAGGCTTAAGCACTGACAAAAGATGCCAGAGGTTGTGCGCTCTTTTTTGCATCTTTTTCTTCCCCAAAATAGTGCAAATGCCTATTTTGTAGTAAAGTCAAAGGAACTTCTTTCACTTTTGATCTTATAGAGCTTGCTGCTGTGAATGCACATTCTCATCCTTAACTTCATTACTACGTGTAGTAGTAACTTCATTACTATGTGTACTGGGGCAATGCATCAATGTGAATTTTTCTAAGTCTGGAATTTCAGACAAACACTTCTGTGCATTTCTTCAGAGGCTGAGTGGTTCCAGAAAGATCAGTAGGTCTGTATGTTACATAAAGATACAGCCTTTTCAAAGTTGGAGTAATGCTACAAGTCAACATGAGTGTCTAGACTGTGATACGTGGAAGTCAATTATATTTCTCTCCTAGAATTCTGTCTTTCAAACTTTAGGACTGTAAAAAATACAGAAGTCCAGTTATAAAGAATTAAATAGAGCATGAAAGCTCTTCATTGCACATTAAGTAAAAAGTCAAAGAGAAGTTCCTGGTGACTATCAGGATAAATATTCCACACATGCGTGCTACTCATAAATTCACTTTGAACCATATGCATAAGAATGATTTTAAAATTACATTTAAAAAATTGTTTATTGAGTTTCATACAAGAAGCCTACCATTGAGGAAACCATCTGCAACAGGGTTTAAAATAGTATGTGGGGAGGGGTGCAGGGAGGGAAGAGGACATAAACTACTTCCCAGAGAACAGGACCATAGCAATCAAGGTATAATAGATTATTCTTTCTTATAATACAGCAAGTGATAAAAGGGCTTAATATATAGCCTAAATGGATGTTGACTTGAAGAGTTATATACTCAACTTCTTGTGCCAGAGATTTAATCTAGTCAGGGCTGCTTTTATATAAAAGTGACTTGTTTGCTTTCTCTAGGACATTTCTACTCTTTTATGTGAAGTCTTACATGTCTGGAGGATTAAAATTGCTGCAGTGTTTTTGGGAAATAATGACTGCTAAAAACTCTAAAGTAGTTGGGTCACTAGAGGAGAAAATGTGTTACAAAGGGATTTGAGCTATGAAAATGAATAGATATAACTGAAAAGATAAGCAAGAAGGATAGTGTAGTTCTTCTCCAGCTCCTTCTAATGAAGGAGCTTCAGGATGTTAAACATTTCTGAGCTTTCAGTTTTAATTTTAACTATGTTTTAATATACTTTTCATTGTTTTTCTGTAATGATTTAAAATAGTACTAATACTTTTACTTCCCTTTACTGAAAACCTTTTATTCTTACCTTAGATGAATGAACTATCAGTGCAAAGGTTGAATTTTTTAACTGATAAACATAAGGAAAGTGATAATAAAGTATAATCTGACTATACCTAACAGCAAAAGTGACATCCTGGCTGGACAGGTGATGGCAGACTCCTCACTGACTTCTCCATGACCAGGATTTCTTCCTTGGAATTTGTTTTAACCCCAGCTTGTGGTACAAAAAAAATTCCTTTAACATTTCTACTCTGTAATATTGGCCCATGTGTTTTCCCTATTGTTTGAAGGTATAGATTTATTGCTTGCATGTATACCAGACTGAGCACCAGTCCAGCAAAGCATGTAAATCCATATGTAGCATCGTTTTTATTGTAGCATGTGCATTTTGCTCAACTTAGTAGCTTTCTCCACTTCCTGACTTCAGGCAGTTATGCAAAAATGCTCATTTGGTTTTTTTGCAAAGGTGAATAGACCCATTTTAGTCAAGAAAACACAAGGAAAATCTTGATAGTTCTAAAAGGTAGTTCATAAAGAATATACCAAATGCATTACTTAAAAAATTGTGTGTATATATATATATACTTGTGTGTACATATGTATGTATTTACATCTTTTAAGCTAGACTCATTGCTTTAGGGGAGGGAGATGAGGGGGAAAAATGGGCTGACTCATGATCTGAGTCCTGTGTTAATAGCTTGAAGGAAGCATATTATAATCTCAGTGGGAATGCTTATGCTGTTATGTTAGCTCCTTCATGTTTCCACAGCCTGTACGTTGCCTTCCACCCTGGCTCAGCACTGGGATGAGGTAACTGATCCTTCAGGCATAGATTGGGAAAACTTTTGGTCTGAGATCAAACTCAGCCCTTACAGGCAGTATGGGTGCAACTGGGGTCATGTGCTGTTCAAACTCAAGCTCACTGTCAAGCCTTGTAAAGAAGAAAGAAATAGAAAAAGCTATTAAATCCTGCACATGTACTGTTTGGGGAAGGGATGTTAGGGTTAGCTATATTGGCTTTTTACGCAGGAATAAGCTTTAGTCCCATGAACAAGCTCTGTTATCCCTGAGCAGGTAACAGGACCGGAACGAGAAGGAAATCTGCTCCTTTGAAATAACACTGTAACCAGAACTCGTTTAGCCAACCGAAGTGTCTTAATCCTTTGTAAAATTATTGAAGGGATCGAACAAGACTACGAAAATTAAAAGCAATGTTGCTTAGCTGAAAACACAAGCTAATCTAATCTTTTTGGATAAGACAGATAAATCCCAGTAATTTAGCTATCATATTGGATACATAATTATTGACATCAGGCTATAGCACAATTAGATTAGGACTTTGCTTCCTGCCTTTTCCAGAATATTTGGTAATGAAGCTAAAGACAATTTGTCTGTGACTGCCTCCCCTTATAAGGAAGCCATACAAATCAACTATTTGACTTTGTGATTAAATGGTTAGATGGAAAATGGGTGAAGATAGCTGAATTTATACACATTCCCTTATTTCTTTTATCTTGGTTTATTTTATTAACACAAGCCTATTTGGAGCACCCTGATTTTCCATCTGGCATTTCATAGCTGCAGTAAACCACTGAGTAGCTGGTTGCCCACTGTTCTGGGCAATGGGGATAATAACCTTGTTTTACACCTATTCTGGGTATGTCCACCTCCCTTGCAAAGCACTGGGTCTGTCCAGCTTCTGGCCTGATGGCAGGCTGAGGAGGAGGAAGCACAGCAAAACCGTTCCTCCCTGTGAGCCTGTGGTCCGTGCTTGCCGCGGCACTGGCATACCTGCTGCTGGCTGGTTCAGAGGAGACAGCTGCTGCTTGACAGAAGCTAGTGCAAACTCTGAACAGCACAGAGGACACTGCAGTGTACCAAAGAGCCAGTATTTTCTTTTTCACCCTCTCTTTATAACTATATATTAGAACTTGGGGAACTCAGCACCACTGAAAATAAAGGCTTGGTAGAGCTGACTGTAGGCTTATCTTTAAATTTGATGGTTTTATCTCTGCTGCTACTGCCTTGTCACCGTCTGCTCTGTTTGCACTCAGTTGTCACCTGGGACTTCTGCACGTGCACTCTGCAATCCTTTTGCCTTCACATAGCAGTTTGCATGTTAAGGGCTGGTAGTTTGCATGTTAAGGTGGGTGGAATAGCACTGCAATTAATACAGCCCTTGATCAGCCTCCCTGTATGCAGCACTGCATTGTTTGAAATTTAACTGAAGTAAAATCATGATGTCGGACAAATAACTGTTCACTCAGACCTTTAGCTATATGCTGCATGCGTTGCCTTCTTGCTGTAAAGGCAATCTGTTTGAAAGTGAAATAGGACCCTAAGACACCCCAGCTGCGGTCAGTAAGACCTCAAGAAATTCTCTGTTCCTGTTTGTTGGATGACCTTTGGTGAGTCAAGCTGACCTTTTTTGAACGTAAATTTTTCTATCTATAAAATAGAGACAGGGAAACCTGCCCTTCTTTCCAGCTCTAAGAGGGTAAAACGTTTTATGTAAGAGCTTGATGCTGTTTACTATTACAAGCTATCAGTTGGGAACATGTACTCAGTGGTAGGGCGGACTCCTGATCCCCAAAGGCAAGAAGGTGTAGGGAGCCCAGGGCTGAAAGGGTGCTGAGGGGCTGCAGAGGTGAGGTGCAAGCTCTCAGCAAAGGGGAGGAAAGAAGAGTTAGCTGCATCCTCTGCTGAAAGACGTGGGAAGGCTTTTACTGATTCCGACCTCTCCTTGTGCAATGGGAGCTCTCACCTCCTTTCCTCTCCTGTCCTGTCTCTTTACTCAGGCTTGCCTGTGGAGGCTGCGGTAGCTTAAGATTAAAAAGGGAAAACAAGCTGTATGGCATCTGATGTGGTAGCAGCAAGTATTTTGACATTTGAAGAGTACCAGCAGGCAGCCAGGCTAGTTGCTGGTGAAGATGGGGATGGAGTGAATGCCCTGTCCCCTTCTGTGCTGCGTGTGACAGCAGTAACCTGGAAAAGGGCTGTCATTAGCAATGGGCACTGCAAGACTCAAAGATGATCGCAGGACACTTTATTCCCTATTACACACATCTCTTGCACTGGAGGATATGATTTGCCATCCCCACAGTAAAGAATGGTGCCTTTAAATTCTACTATAAATATTTCTTGGTAACAGCAGTGTTGACCCAAATTCTCATTTAAGGAGCCCCAAAAAACAATAATCCAAATGCGTTTGGATCCAGAATTTGAGTTTGAACTTTTCTCTATTTATTGCTCTATAGAAGCACTCACATTAGGATTTCACTAACAGGAGGTAGAAATAAGAATTGTTTCAACAGGCTTTTAGCACTATGAGGTCCCTGACTTTCTCTTGCAGCAGTTCAGAGCTTGCTCCCTATCTTCAAGGCTTGCTTACTGATGACACATGCTGGTTAATTTAGTGGGTAGTTTGCTAATGTTAGGACATAAAGCTACTGCCTACAAGTTCTTTATGAATATTTCCACTTCTAATAGTCTTTACGAAATAAAATGGGTGAAAAGTTTATAATGCAGTAGCTGCAAACACGATGGTCTGACACAGCTATTACTTCCACATCCATATGTTTTGCCATAGATGTTTACCAATAGCTCAAGCAGAGAACCCAAAGAGTAGCAATTAAAATAATCCATCCTTCTAATTTAAAGCTTCCTGCGTAAGGAAGTGGAGAAGCATTATTGTCTCCGGATTTAAGCCTGCTGAAGACTTTCAGATTGTGAATTCAGGAACCTGAGGGAGGGCAGAAAGTTTGAGTAAGCACATTACCACTTCCTCTGGAGGAGTTGGTTGCTGTTCCAGTGGTATTGTAACCACTAAATGTCACAGTGATCTTTCTGGTCCAGCTCAGCACTGCTCCGCAAACTCATCTTTTTACAGTCACTGACTCAGCTTTATGAGTAGCTGGTGTACCTTTTTGGAGTTCAGTAAGAAACTCAACTGTATATTTAGGGTATCTTATAAATAACTCCCTGCCCTCTACACAGCTGACACAAAAGGAGGTTTTAATTTCTCATTTTGGTAATGATTTACAGCTGTTGTTCCATTGGGCTTACGAAACATTATATATATGTTTCAATGAATGTTTCATATGTATATATTTATATATAAACAGTGAAAAATTACTTCTGAGAGTCACTTGCAAACCCACTATATTTTATGCAAAAAACATGTCTTGCAGATATACTAAACAGTTCTTGCTGCTATCACAATTAAGCAGAGCAATTCTCATTCTTCCCTCTCTCTTTCTACATATATATATCTCAGTAATGAGGATGGAGCTATGATTCAGGATAACAATTTTTGGACAGAAGAGCTATTTTTCAGTGGCTGATTTAGGGCCCATGAAGGGCTGTTTATTCTGGAAAATGCTTTGCTATATTTCCTTTTGGAAAAAAAAGTAAGATTACACAAGGTTAGGAAAATTTTTTCTAGTTTAAATTCAGATTTTCTAATCCTGGCAATATGCTTGCCCAGTTCTTAGGGGTTTGGTTTTTGCTTTGGCTTTTTTTTTTTTTTTCATTATCATCAAATAATGCAGAATTTTTCTTTGTCTCAGCATTTCAATTGGAAAATGAAAGGTGGATAAAAAGGCAAGAAACCAAGTGAAATTCTCCCCTGCTGGAACCCAGGCTGTGACCTCAGATCTGCTGTGTGAAATGAGGCAAGTGACTTGGCCTGTGCCTCAGCTTCCCAGTCTGTAAACGGGGGCTATAACTGCTTTTCAGTGAGATGCTTTGAGATTCACATCTGAAAAGCACTAAGCGTGATTAATATCCAAGCAAGTGGTGTCTGACATGCAAAAATGCCATGTTGTTTAATCACTGGTGCCTTATGGATGTTCTTTGACATAAAGACAGCAGCTGGCTCTCTTCAAAACAATCCCAAAAAGTCTAATCACTAATGATTTACTTGCTATTCACAAGAGGTGTTTTACGCAAGTAATTACACGGGAACTAGGAATTTGAACAGTGATGTGATCAAGATTCATCTGCATGATTGCAAACAATTTAAAATTATTTTTCAAATATTTATTTTTAATGAAAATTAAATTAAAAATTCTTAAAGTCTGGTATTTAGGATCTTGATATTTTTTTAAATGTCTAGAAGGAGTTAAAGGAAGTCTAGGAGCGTGGAATGCTTAATACTAAAAAGGGGAAAAATTGGCTTGTCCTTTTATTGCTTGCTGTCACCCTCCCACTTAACAGGGATAGAGGAGGTCATGAAGGATCCTGAAATGATCAGTCACTTTCTGCACTAAGGGCACTCCTGTGCCTCCCTGCCCATCACCCACTACTGGCTCCCACAACTGCTAATAGTAATTAAACGGAGCAGTCAGTGCGAGTAATAACATTAAGGAACAAAGACAAATCAGTTCAGTGGGTGTAGACTGGTTAGTTGTCTTTTGATTAAGAAGATCTCCTCGGCTGTGCACACCTCTTTTCTCTTTAAAGGACTAGCTGTCTCGGCTGACCCTGGTGACATTTTCAGTCCTACCTTTCTTGCTCACCCATTTTCTGTTTTTAGTATCCCCACCTGCTTGTGTGTCAAACAGGAAGGAAGATACTACAGCAAGCTGTGTGAAATTCTAGACTTACTAATACCTTTGATAGAACATATAATTCATGAAGAAACTGATGTGTGTTGCAGTTGGACTAGGGGATCATTGTAGGTCCCTTCCAACTATTCTATTCTATTCTATTCTATTCTATTCTATTCTATTCTATTCTATTCTATTCTATTCTATTCTATTCTATTCTATTCTACTGCAGTTGAATAGGAAACTTGGAATTGGTAATGTAATAACCCTGTTCAGGAAGGTATTTAAGCATAGGTACATACATTTTAAAGCATGTCTACAGCCTTGTGGAATGCAGTGAGTACCTGTGATTCCTCCTTGGACTTCAACGGAGCTTGCTACTTCTGCACATGCTTAAGCGTCTTTTAGTGATACTGATAGTCCTTGTGATAAGATTAAAGTATGTGATTGATGGATTTTTTTGGTGGGTTTTTTTTTTTCATTGCCAGCTGCTCCAGTTTTTCTTCTAAAACATTAGCATTCCCTACATTTTTTCGTCTTTCACTTCATACTCTTCCCCTAGTGCCCATGCCGTCTGTCTGAGCAAGGAACACCTCCTTTCAACCTGACTTTCGTTTCAACTCAGCAGGCACCGCAATCTTTTTCTTGGCTCCTGGTATCTCATCTAATCAGACACCATGCTTTTATGCTGGCTCCCTGCATCTGCACTAGGTATTTTGTTAGACTATCAGGCAGAACTAAAAGCTTCCAGCTTGCCTACCTTCTTGTCTGCCAAATTGGAGAGAAGGAAGGAGAGAAGGGGGAAGGGGAGAGAGAGACAGTGACAGCCCTTTCGTGTGAGTCATCTCTAACTTCAGTCCTTTCCCTACTCCTGTAGAAGTGCTACTTGGTATCTCTAGTGTGCATGAAGATTCAGCACTTTGCCCTGCAGAGAGAGAATTCCCAGACCCTTTGATAATATCCTATTCTTAAATAGCGGATATATCTTCATGGTGAATTGCAGGCCGTTTAAAATAAAATGGAAAAAAGCTCTATCTCACAAGGCTGGATAAGTTCTTCGTATATAACTCTTGCAGCTAATACCAAAACAATAAGGAAAGACAACTTCATCTCTAATAAAACTTTCAATATTAGTAAGGGAGTCTGGTGGTTTAGTAATACAGGGAAAGGATCAGAAATTTCAACTGCATTTATGTTCCACTTTTCACTGCTGTATATCTAGTTTCAGTTACTGCACACTGGAACAACAAAAAGTTCTCACACTACTCTGATGGTTTAGGAATAAGTCAAAATGGTGACCAAGGCACGCTTGGCCAGGATCACTGGTCAGCACATAGCAGGAGTGAATAACGCAATTGGTGGCCACATAAGTAAAGACGACAAGAGGTGATAGCGTCATGCTCATGTAAAGTAGCACCTTGACTAAAACGTAGGTTCAGTTCCAAAAATAGCAAAGAAGTACAGAAACTAAATGACGAATGTGAACAGATCATAGTCTGGGGCCCAGGGAGATCTGATGGAGAGTACTAGGTGGTCTGCTGCACATCTTGCTTCACAGCTGTTCCCCTCCTGCCTCCTCCCTTCACTGCCACTTTACAGGGAATCTCCCCTTCTCACCACGGCCGCATCCGCTTTCTGCCTTTGCACACACCGGAGGGAGTTAGATGTTTATCAGGAAGAATTACAGTCCAGAGCAGCCATTGCATGACATACTCAAAAGCCACAAGAGATCGTTTTCTGTTGGGTGTTGACATCTCAAATTCTTTACCCCACAGCTGCCATTATATATAGTTAAAATAAGCCACAGATCAGTTCATAACACACATGAAAAGCTGCTGAAAATAGTTAACATGCTCTATGGTGACATACATCACTCACTGATTTGTTTAAGACAATACAGGTCAACAACACAGGTTTGGTTATATCTGTTTCGGAGTTTTACTTTTGTAAAATCATTTTTAAGAAGACAAAAAGCATTTCTTATAGTTTAAGCCTGTCTGAGTCTTTCAGGGCTCATGGAGAAATGCACGCTCCAGTTTACATAATTCCCTGACCTTTTGCTACCTACTTGTTCTGGTTGCAGTGAATAAGTCAAACTTTAACGTGATTATGTGGTTGGATAATAATACAGAGCTCTTCATCCAATTAAATTGCTCTGCAAGGTGTGTAGTATCTGATAAACCACAGACACTACAGCAAAGAAAGAAACCCTTGTTTTGTCTTTCCTGTTTTTTGTTCTCTGTCAGTTGGCCTTTGTTTCCATTTTATGTCATGGGATTATGTTAAGCAGTTTACGCCCCTTGCTTATTTTTGCTGGGAAACCACTGCTTAATCCTGATTCCTTTTCTTTGTGCAGGTTTGTCACTGCAATGGACTTTTGCTCTTCCCTTGTACCTACTGCAGTATTTCAGGTCAGTTCTTTCTCCAATTTCTTTACTTGGTGCCAAGTGCTGTATCACTTTCTTTCCTCAGCAACCCAGTAAAGCTGATTCCCCTCTGCTTACCCTTGTATAAACCCGGAGTGTTTCAGGTACAGGCAGTGAACCTGTGCCAGGGCAGAACAATGCAGATAATGGTGCAGTGGGATGATACAAATTATAAATCAACATAAAAGTAGCCTTTGTCACCATGTGGCAGCTACAAACATGTAGACACAATAACTTCACATGATACCTTCAACCTGGGTTGTATTTGCTGCAGATTCAATGTGACCAGGAGCAAACTTTGTACTAATATATGGTATTTCCTTAATGCAAGATGTTCATCACTTTGTACAAGATAATAAATATTGGAATTCATTCTGATGGACAAAAAAAGTGTAATCTCTGGCCTAAAGACATGATGTTTGCCTACATACAAATCACCCTTTTCTCCCACGTGTTAATTTGTGTGAGCATAATATAGCACAAACTATAATTAACGTATGTGAAACTTTAAGAATTGCCAGTTTCTGCGAAATTGAAATGATTGTTGGTGTAGTGAAAACATCATCTTCATGTAGGCAGCACTAAAAAATGATGGGGGGAATTGTTTACAGCCTTCCTCCCAAGAATCTGAAAAGTGATGTCTGAAGGGTGGGTGTCAAGAGGATGGGGCCAGACTCTTCTCAGTGGTCCCCAATGACAGGACAAGGGGCAATGGGCACAAATTAGAACACAGGAAGTTCCACCTGAACATGAGAAAGAACTTCTTTACTGTGTGGGTGACAGAGCACTGGAACAGGCTGCCCAGAGAGGTTGTGGAATCTCCTCTGGAAATATTCAAAACCCACTTGGATGCAGTCCTGTGCACCCTGCTCTAGGTGAACCTGCTTATACAGGGGGGCTGGACAAGATGACCTCCAGAGGTCCCTTCCAACCCCAACCATTCTGTGACTCCTTAAAATCCAGAAAATTGGTTGCTTTAATAATAAGACATTTAAAAGACAAATGAAAACACTGATGTGCTTGGAGTCAATGACAGGACACTCTTAAAAAGCATACTAGGAAAGAAATCTATTGTGAGATAGTTCTATATTCTTATTTAAATCATTAATAACGAGTCTGTAGAAGACATAACAAGTTGTGGTAAATCATGAGGACAGTCTAATGGTACACAGTGGTGTGAGCTACCTACTTAGATGTTTGCAGGCTGACAGCCAGAGTAGTACAACTGGGAGCACAGACTGAAGATTGTATCAGCAGACTGTATCCACAGATAGATATTGATGTACTTTATATTCTTTTTTTCTTTTTTCTTTTTTTTTTTTTTTTGAGTCAGTAAAGGAGAACGACACCTTCATGGATAACCACCTCTCTGAGCTCCATGTTCAAGGCTCATCATGAGAGACTAATGTTGTCTTGGGATGTATGGACAAGAGAGTATTAAGAAGAAAATGATCTTGTCTCTGTACTTAGCATTGTGTGTGTCGGGGGACAGCACAAAAGGATGTGTTCTGTGTCTGGTGTTCAATCCAGATGTCAGGTGAGGGTGAATAAATAGAGGGAAAAACTGATCTGAAGCAGTGTTGAATTCTCTGTTTGACATCATTGTTAAAATGAGATTTACATACATACATTTCTGTCTTTGAATTCAACTCTAGGCAAAATCCTGTCATCTGTTATGCTAAGTATTAGACTGGATAGCCTTTTGTGTATTTAGATGCCCTAAATTCCCCTGTTCTTTCCTTCTTTTACTTTGAAACCTTTACTTAGCCTTTTTACTGTTTTCTCCCTTTGTAACTACAGGGGATGCAGCTCTTCCTCCACGGTCATATTTACACCTGAGTCTTCTCTGCTGCTACTCTCAAGCAGCCCTGTGGAAATCACTGAGTCCCGTTTAGGGGACAGGGGGTTAAACATTGCCTTAGGTATGCCCACAGCACTTGCAGTTCTAAATAAAGGTATGGTTATAATCAAATCTTATGCTTTAGGGCTTTCATGACTGCCTGTAAGAATGGAGATGAATCTTTTCTTTCCTTTTTTCCCCACCTTCTGTTTCCTTAAGAGCAATTGACCATTTTTATTTCAGGGTTTTGCTTAGCTTGTCTCCTGCCTTCCTCTCCAAACCTGATGAGGAGGGCCATTTGTTGAGGATGAAAATGGTGCAAGAGCAAGCAGGGGTCAGGGTAGAAACGGGAAGCCTGTTTTGGAGGTAAATATACTGGTGAGCTTTCTTCACGCACTTAAAGTCTAGCCAAACACCGGCTTTGGGGAAAAATATAGATTTTGCACCTGGGAAGAACAGTTGTTTTGATGGTTTCTGATTTTGTTTTTCTGTCAGTGGTGTGGATTAGTATCTTCTGGGCATGCCCTCAGTTATGAGCTGAATTGTCTTCCCTGTCCTCTGCCTGTGGAGCGGAACTGTTTATTCCCCTGAGGACAGAAATAATCCTCCTGTCCTTTAGCCTAACAGGGTAGTTCAATGACACAGTTAATCAGGGGTGCCTGTTTTCATGCAGCTAAGCATTGCATTGGTTTAACTGTACCTGAAAAGGTAACCTAAGTATTAAAAGAGGAGAGAAATATAATAGCCTGTATTATTCAGGAAGTCAAAATAGATGGTACAAAGGTCTCTCCCGTCTTTAAGCTTCGTGACATAAAGAAATGGCAAGTCATCCCTCAGTTTTTTTCACAATTTCCAAATATACTTAATTTTGTCTTTAACCCTGAACTGGTTCATTTATTATTTCTTTTTCAATATCACAGCTTGAAGCTGTATGGCTGGTTCGTTCTTTTTCAGTCTGTTCCTTTCACTAAGTGCATGTCCAGATTACTCTTTCATGCCTCATTTAACGTGGCTTGCTGTACAAAGATAGCAAGTGTTTCGTTAGCTAGTTCACTCATCCTGCTGCACTGCAGGTTTTCTGAGGCTTTTCTCTGCACTGACTCTGCGTGTTTCCCTTTGTTTCGCTGCAGCACCACGGATGCTGTCTTGACTGAACAAGGTCCTTACAAATCGTTTCGATCTCTCCACTTAGCATTTGTATGTTAAAAGTGACATGGTTTAAAAATGAATGCATAGAATAAAGCTATCCTTTCTGATACAAAGACATGGCAGCTAAAGGATGAGTATTAGGATTACACGCCTTTATCCCACGTAGGTATGAGATGGTAGGTGTGTGAGGTGTCGGGAGGGAAGCCAGGCTGCGGCCGGTGCAGAGCAGCAAGACATGCAACCCATTTGGGACCCTGGTTTGGGATGAAATAAGGAGTCCCTGGGCTATGCCTCTGTCTTTCCTATAACTGGTTTAATGTAGACACTTAACTTTTAGGTGCTTAAAGCTAAAGAAGATGTGCTTCACCTCAGTTGCTTAGGTGTGACACAGGGGCCTGAGGTAATACTTCTGTACCGAGGCTGAGCCCAGTGCGAATGCCTCAGGATCATCTCCTTGAAGCCGTCTTTTGAATTTTGATGCAGCTTATGACTTCTCCCCCTCAGGGTAATTTAGTTTAACTACCACTTCCTTTTAGAATGACTTCAAGTCTCTCTTTCCTTTGCTGTACAGCCAAGGAAAGTCCCGGGGAGATGGGTACACTGTGCACTCAGAGACAGGGATGTGTCTCAGAGCGAGCTCTGAGAAAACCAGATGGGACACCAGCAGACTAAATGAGCGGACCAGCCTTCCATAAAGCCCCACGAATGTCTCTGTCGTGGGGTTTTGTGGAAGGCCGGTCTGCTCGTTTAGTCTCTCCATGATTTAACATGGTGTTGTATAGACAGATCTTCTAACCCCGCTTTTTCCTGAGTTTTCAGTTTCTGATATTTCAGCACTTATAAGGAAGGTGTCCTGCCGTTTGGAGATCTTACATCCAAGAAAAGTTGTATTACATCAGCTCTAGGTTGGTCTCAATCTAGTTTTGGCAACTATTATAGATTTATAAAACCTGCCATTTCACACTGTTTAAGAAACAAAACAAGCTAGTGTTTAGTTCAAGTGATGGGAGTAGGCATGTTTCAACATGCAAAATGAATCACCAGAGTCTATCAACCAGTGAAGTATTGTATATTTTTTCCTTAAGTCAAATTACCTTCCAGAGTGATGGAAAAACCCTTATACTTTAGGGAAGTCCAGATGCTTAATTTCCAGTAACTTAACTCCCTCTCCAGCATGTTTTTTTATTAAAGATCTTTAAAAATTAATTGAGAGTTAGCTGCTCTTGCATGTGTGGGTGGAGAATCAATTCTTAGCTCAACAGAAAAAAAATAAAACAGATGTAAATCAGAGGAAATTTTTTATTTTTAGTAAACTTGAGTGTGTGTGCAGAGATGGGGAATATAAGCCATACATTTGCAGTTATCTAAACTGATTTTAAACTGTACAGATAGAAGTCAGGGGCATTTATATCTTTGTCTTTGGTAATTTTAGGATGCTTATTCCAGATGACAGCTACAGGCAAAAAACCCCCCAAACCTAAGGCTTCTAGCAGCCTGTTCCAAAAATGTGGTGTTTAATATTTACTAGTTTAATTAAAACTAAACTTTCATTTTAACAATGAAAGAAAACACTCAGTAAAAGTAACAATTTAGTTCTTGGAGAAGGTGATTATTTAATCTCAGAAGTTTCCTTGTTGCTTATCTTTATTACTTAAATACAATAAACTTTGTGTTTGCTTTAATAAAAAATCCTTGCTAAAACAATAAATAACCCAGTTTTCCTTTATTTGGCAAGCAATATGCTCCATTTAGTTGATTTCTAAGGTGATAATCCTCTTGAATTATTGGGTTTTAAGTGGATGCTTATTGAATTTATTCCTCTGACATCCTGCTGACCCTCAGGCTTTCCTGTCCCTGAGATCTGGGTACAACAGGTCTTCCACAGGTACAAATGAACCCCTCTGTGCAGAAGACGAGATCTTGATGACCTTCAGTGTCTTGACTGCCCTGTGCCTTGCAGTGAAGAAGGGACAGCTTGCTGTTACCTGTCCAAACTGGATAAATTCATGAGGCAAATATAATGTGGTCCAAGGCAATATTAGTGTTTCCATTCAGCGACTACCCTGTACGGAGAAGACTAAGGGGTTTCTCCATCACTGTGGCTTCAGCAGATCCAGGCTTGGCAGAGAAAGATTCAAGATTGCCAGTAAAACCAAGATGCACTGGGGAATCCCTGAGCTTCCCTGGTGTTACACAAAACCTTGGGGTATCTGCAATGGGTTTGGAGTACAGCTTCAAAACCATTTCCTCCTAGAGGTTCCACAACACTTTTCTGCCGTCAAGGAAATACATTGCCCTTGTAGAAGAGGTTATTCCTAGGAATAGGATTATGAGGCCCTCTGCTTCTCTTTGTGGGGGCCCGTTATCTCTCATAATCTTTCCCTGAGGCTACTGGAAGACAAGGATCAAGATGCTAGCAAAATTGTAGGATGTATATAAGCAACTTTCCATTCAGTTCGGAAGTAAACAGGGAGGTAATCATCATCACAGGATACAGGGGTGACATGAAACCTTCAAGCTGTGAAACCCTACTCTCTTTAGAATAGCTTCTTAAAAACCTGATTCCAGTCCAGATGGAAAATACAGGTAAGTTTTACTTGGGCTTGCCGCAGTTGCAAATATGTAATTGCTTTCCCACTTGCTTTTGGACACCTCATATTTCTTATTGTCTCTGCAGGTTTTTTGGGTGGGTATTTGTGATACAACACTACAACACTGTTCTTCCCCGTTCTGAACGTATTGCATATCTGGTCTGGCAAATTGGAGGAAACTCATAGCTTTCTGCTAAGATGATTTCAGGAAACGTATGCGGGGGGCCTCTGCAAACATTAATTGTGTGGCTGTTCTCTGCAGACTGCGCTCCCTCCTGGTGTGAACCACATATGAATGACAGCAGGCTTGTCCCAGGATGGCAAGCTGCATATTTGTGCTCTGCCCTGGGATGTGGCAGTGAAGGCCTTGGGCTGTTGTCAGCAGAACTAGCTCCAGGACCAGGAGAGGGAGATGCAGTAGCTCTGGCTGCCTGCTGTAGCTAAGGACTCCTCTGAGCAATGTGGATGTATGCCTCCTTTGGTTGGCACTGCCTCAGGAACTTTTGTGAGCCTCTCTATTTTTCCACATAATTGTGTTCAGAGAAATTCTGAGTTCTTGAATCTTCAAAGAATCTTTTGAACATTCTTGAATATTCAAAGAAAAGATGCCTATCAGAAAGAATGAAGGGCAGACACACGGTCATGTGGAAAAGGCTAGATGAAATTCTGATCCTTGTCCTTATAGCAATTTTGACAGTTCTCTGACTTATTCTGATGTAAAATCAGTGTAATTGCAGTACCCCTAGGGGCCTTATAGCTTGTTCTGATGTGGAAAAGGGAATTTACGCTGTATATGCATAGTCAAAGAGGCTACTCTGACTCTGACTATTTTAACATCAGATAGGCTGTGTCTTGTATAAGCTTCCTCTATGACTGCTTCTTCCTCCTATCATCACTTCTGGATTAAGGGTGAGGCTGTTATTCTGCATCCCTTGTTTCTCCCCTTCCATCCTGGCTCCTAAAGGGATACCTTCAGGATGGCAGAAGAAATATGTGTTAAGGAGCTAGACCAGCAAGACATTTCTGTTGGAAATTCTTGTCTTGTCAAGGCTATGGCAAAACTCTGGAGACATATCTCTATGATGAATATTCCAATATCAAAAATTTTGAAATTGTTGACAGAGCCTATTTGGAAAATTTTAAAACAGAGAGATTGGCTTGGTTCGTTCTTTTAATTGAGTTTGCATTTTGAAATTTTGATCTTCACTAAAAGGTGAAGAAAGTAGCAAATGTCAAAACTGAAAGCAAACAGCTTGTTGTTATTGAAAAAAATTTGAATTGACCTGATTTAAGTTGTTTTCAGCGGAACAGCTTGCAAAACAATAACAAAATTTCAATTTTTTTGTTTCATTTTGGATCAGAAATAACTTCAAAAACTTAAAAATTCTCCCATAACAGGAAAACTCTTTCCCAAAAGTCTACCACACACACTCTTCCAGCAGCCTTCTGCAGCCAAGGATTGCAGCAGGCATCTGCGAAAGGGAGTTCAGTGAGGGCTGGAGCACGTACAGTGTTTTAAACACTGATAGCGCAATAGCAGCAAAGCCTGCCTTCTCCATCCTGCCTAGTGTAAGCAATGGATTACCCATTCCTACTCTGACATGGAGCTTGGATTTGCATGAAAGGGGTCTAAAACTGAAGTAATTAAAGAAGGATGTACTGCTAACACTAGACTTCGAGTAGTGTAACTGCTGGTCCTTCACCTAAAAAGAAAATCTTTCTTTTCCTTTACAGGGATTCACTTTGCTTAGCTGAATTATACAGCCATGGCATAGAGGAACTGTACCCTTTTATGAGTTGTTCTTTGCTACCTTGGTGTTTTCTGTTTTGTGTGTTCCTTGGCCTTTCTGAGGCCCCCGTGAGTGGCTTACTGTATGTGTTTTTGCAATTATTTTCTGCTCTGCTTATCTGATTGGGTTCATTTTGAGCTATTTGTAGACAGTACAAAAAGAAACCAGATTAAAATCAATGCAGACATTGTGTTCCCACACATGCCCAGTATTCCTAGGTATTAGAAATGGGAATGAGTCATCCAGCAATACAGTTAAGTACTGACAAATGGTTGTCTAAAGCTCTGATAAGTAAAATCTCTTTGACTTATTGCATATTTTCTGTCTCCACATACTGCTGGTATAAATCTAAGACAAAAATCTACTCTCTGCCTCCCCAAGGACAGAACTTGCAGTCTTTGTTCAGGTATATTTTCCAATGAAATGTGTGGGAGTTCTGGGGACTAGAGCACTGAGACTAAATTTATGTCTTGGGACAGAGAAAAATAAAATAATCCTCCCTTATGGACAGCACTTGTCTGCATTAATGCAAAAGCACATGTGTCTCTGCAACTAGAGAACAATGATCTTTTTAAAGCTTTTTTTGGTAATGGTGCTTCTCTCCAACTCAAGGGATGTCTCACTTTCTAAATCATACTGGGCACACCAGCTTTTAGCTATTAAAAAGTTAACAATGAAATGAAGAAAAGTGAGAATTGTGATAGAAAGAATAATAAAATATCACCTGAAGACAACTCAGTTTTATCTGTAGTGTTTATTTTAAGCATATTCCTCAAGAATTGGGTTGGTTTAGCTGCAGGGCTGTAGTTAAAGTCTTTTTACAACAGAGGAAGGACAACTTACTAGGTATACTATTTATGTGAAGACTAGTATAGGAGTTTATTCTTAAGGCTGTGCTTAAATGAGAAACAGGCACGCAAAAAGATTATTTCAGAAGAATAGAAGATCCCACTGAATAACATCCCCCCCCCAGTTATTTACTGGACATTAAAACATCTACTCCAGTCAAAGACAAAATTCACTTGCTGGGAGGAGGATGGAGCTGGCTTCTCCTGGCTTTTCATAGGAGTCTCTTAGAGACCCTCTTAATGACTGAAAAGAAAAAGAGTACATCAGTCCTGCTTCTCCACTGTGTGCTCAAAGCTCTCTAAGTTTACCTTCTGACTGGAAATTGTTTAATTCCCAACACACAGAACTTTTCACCCATGTTCTCACTAGCTGCAAGTGCCTCACAATTTTTTTTTTTCCTTTCTCTCTCTCTCTCTTTAACATATGTATGCAAGAGACATTGGGATTTGTTAAGGTTGTCCTGAGCTGGACATTAAAAATAGCACAGGCAGTAGATGTGTAAACATAGTCTCTCAAGTCTGCCACATGCTTCACTGCCATAGCCCACTTGTTCCAACTCTGGGATGCTCAGGAGTAGAAGCAGCAGAGTGAGTGATGGCTCTGATGCCAGTATGCGGGAATTAGACTGAAACTTTTTTTTTTTTTTTTTTATTTGCAACATACGATTTGAATGCAAGCAGTCAAAGATGCAAAAATAAAGCCTCATCCTCTCCTTCCTGCATTCCCAGCTTGTGTGAGTAGCTTCTCTGCCACAGCTCCCTTTAAGCACTCCCCACCTTCCCCCCTTCATGACTAGCTCACTGCTTTCACCTACTCTGGGGCAAAAATCTGCAATTCTCCTCCCAGATACAGCCCTGGGCTATGGCATCCTTTACCTACTGTCCTGAGTGCAAGGCGTATTTCTTTGACTTCTCTAACAAACAAATAGCACATGCATTTAGATTTTATTAAAAATAAATTCCAAAAGAAAACACTCCACTGAACACACATCTTCCCTGAACAGAGAAACAGAGAGCACAAACATTTGACAGATGTTGGTCAAGTTGCTTAGTTCGTTACTGGAAGGCACTGAGACACTGTGGTGATGGGAGCGGTACTAGAAATGGCATACACAAGAACAGAGTAAAGATTTGGTGGCATATTTAGTCTACCACACTTTGCTACTTTCTCATCTTCCAGCTCTTGAAGAAATATGCAGAAAGTTATAATGAGGATAAAGCATAATCATAAAATGGATTTTGTCCCTAAACATGCTGCAAAGAGAGCTATGTTCTTGTCGACCGTCTACTTTGGATTTAAAGATTTGATTAGGGGTTGTTTCACAAACTCCCTGTCTATGTAGCATACCATGCCCTCTATATAATGTCCTTTGTTTCTGAACCATTCATATTCAGAATTAAAAAATAGAAATGGTCAAGTGGAATTGACCCACGTGTACTAAAATAGAATGAGTTGTAAGTTCAGCCTCAGGAAATCTGGTCTTTTAGAACAAATACCCAGTAGATGCTGATATGCTTTAAAGCCTTTATTTGTCTGCCCAAACAAAACTCTCAGCAAAGGGTCACACCCTTTCATATTCAGCTGCAGCTTAAGTTTTCCTTTTTGCATTCTACGTTAATTTATTTTATTTTTCAGTACCCATGTCAACTTTGTGAAATCTAAACATTTTGGCAAAACTTGAGACATACATCTTCCCACTTTGAATAAGCAATGTGTAGCCCCGGAAAAGATTTCTAGTGGGTCAAGAGAAAAAAGAAAATAATTGGACACTATATTGGGTCAGGAAAAGATAACTAATGAGTTAACTATTTATATACAGTGAAGCAGATCCAGAAATTAGAAACATCACAGGAAAGAATAATCTGGAACACAGTCAGAGAAGGTATTTGACACTAGGCCTGTTGTACTTTTAGTGTGCAGATATTTTAACTTGCATAACCTAAGTTAGTTACTGACACTATCCAAGCTTTTTCCCCACCTCAGTTAAACTCAACCATTCCAATTTTAAAGGCATCATTTTCTTCCAGATGTAGAATGAAAGTCTTGCATTTTTTGTGTTCCATGAGAACTTCAGTACGCAAGTACTCAGAGTTTTACTCAACAGAACAGTATTACAAAATTGAAACTCTTCCACTGGTTCATATGCTAACACACGATCCATCTTAAACCAGGTAAGACAGCAACGTCTTGACTAGATAAAGCTGAGAATGGGAGTTCGAACATGTAGTGCACATAGGGAAAGATGGCAAATAGGAACGCTGTAAAGGTGCCAGAGAAAGCCTCCGAAATTCTGTTCTTTACTCATCTGAGATTATTTCAAATGTGCTCATTCAATCTCATTCTGATGCAAGTTGTCAAACAGAGTGCAGGAAATATATATATATATGTATATTTAAAAAATCACAATCCATCAAAAATACTCATTTATCAGAGAGTGATTCTCCCACTACAATTCTTGAGAACACTTATTAGAGATTAAAACCAAGGGAAAAAATTTCTTGCTACTTCTTGGGTTTACATAACCCAAACTAATTCCTCAATTTGTTTTCCAAACTAAATCTTACTCCACATGCTAGGATTATTCCTGCGATTTGGAAAGACAGTATGTAACAGCATCTCTTGTTGACATCTGTTGCAATAGTAGTTCTGCTAGAGTGCTGTAATGAATTCATGGAAAACTTCTTGTGCTGATTGCAAGCTATCTTGTGATTGCAGAGATACTGCTTCTCTAGATTATTTTGTTGCTTACTTTATGATTTAATAGAGATTTTAAAGCAAGGTTACTTGTTAAGGCCTATCATCAGCCCTACTTCTTGAGAAGCTTGGTGCCTCCAGGGCTTCTTTCACATTTCTTTTGTTCAAATGAAATACTTCACAGGTCACCACAATGAGTGAATAGTCACTGCACATTGTGCTCTGCCATAGAGCCAACCTGAGATTCTCAGTTTAGCTGCTGCCTTTACTGCCAGACTCTTTGTCTTTACCAGAATTACCTTCTTAAAACTGATCTATCAAACCAGTCCTCTGCTTTATGCCGATACCCAAAGAAGAAAGCTGTTGTTAAGTATTTTTGAGGACTGCCAAGAAAATCTTAGCCATTAAGTGCAGCTTTTCTAAAAAGGGTGACCATCTGACCTTGCTGACCTTCAGCTTCCCACTTTTTACAACTTGTTAGCATCACTTACCACTCAGATTAGCATTAGATTACAGTCTCCTTCTCTGAAGGACCCTGCATATTTTGAAAGGCTTTAAACCCAGTAAATGCCAATTGTTGCTTTTGATTTACTGCTTTTCCTTCCTTCCCAGTCTGCCTGCTGAATCCCTCACTGATGCCATTTATCTATCCATCGTTGTCTTTCGCTGAAACTAATACACTCCTAAAGTGTTTGCAAGATTTCTCTCTGGTGCTGTGATGAAGGCTGTAGTCTCAGCTGGCCAGGTAAATAGTCCATGTTCTGATCTTTGTGCCCATTCAGGTGGACAAGCTGCTTCCCTGCTCCAAATGATTTGCTGTCATTTATTGTTAGAATACATTTTCCACCGGAAGTTTTCCCTTGGCTTTATGGGCTTTGGATCAGGCCAACGTAGAAATTCAATAAAGTCAGATGATTACAAGCTAAGAATAGATAGAGATCTTCTTCACCCTACCCCTTTCCCATTGAACAGAGTTTTTCAATGTGGGAGTCATGAAGAAGTATCAAGGTTGCAATTATTTCACTCTTCCTACATTATTTAATACAGACTTTCCTGCTTTCTAGCCTGAGCAAAGAAATCCTGCTCATGAGCTAAGGTGTCCTGCTGCTGAAAACCTTGAGCATCTCAGCTGAGCAGGCTGAAAGGCTTTTATCACTTAAAAACCAGCTTGTAAAACAAAAGAATTACAGCATTAGCGATGAGGAGAGGTTCAAATATTTTACCTATTCCAGACTTTAGGAATATTCTGAATTGAAAGTGAACTTTTGAGCTAGGTCCCCTCATACACCTGAGCTATCATTACCCAATAGCTTTGTATGGAAAGGAAGATTGGCTGCAACATTTGTGTAGCATGGGAGAACATGATGGCTCCTATTTGCATTTCCATAAATACACATCTTATCAGCGTTTTTTTTCTAATTATAGATGCAAGGAGTGGGTTCATTTTTGTTGATACAGGTTCTTTGTTTGATATGACAATGCACCAATTACCAGCAGAGCACTGTAGGTTTAAAATTAATCTTTCTGACACAGCCCAGCTTCCTCGTATGAATGTTACCTGTTTTTCCAGAGGAGACAGGGTGGAATCACAAGTCACTGTCCATTGCATGTGACAAGGTTTTGTTTTGCCAGAAGGAAGCCGGTTGCCCTTAGCTGCCATATGGCAGCTCCAACAGCTGTTTGCAGCCCAGCAGTATTATGTTGCATGCAGGAAAGGAATGTGGTGATTCTGTAGTCCAGACCTTCAGCTGGTATAAATCTGCATAGCTGCCTCAACGCAAAACAGATCTCTGCTGTTTTATGCAGTCTGAGGACACATCAATGCTACGAAAAGAAGTGTGGTGCAGAAATCACTGAAAAGGGGAAAGTCTGTGTCAGTAAATCCACATGACATAGTACAGTCCATTCATGGAATGATCTGCTGAGCTTTATAATCAGGATAGTCCTGGTCTCTTTAAAGCCAGGTTAATCAATAAGCTTTACCCAGCTGCAGGATATTGTGAATGTGGCTGTCAAGCTTCAATGCTGAATATGCTCTCAGTCATGTGTTTTGATATTACAGTCCCCAACATTTTCTGGTGCAAGGTTATCATGTGCAGAGTTTAGACCTTGGATTTCTCAGTATGCAGTGGGGTAGATGTGCACTCTGTTGTTGGTTTATGCCTTAAGTTTTCTACTGTTACATTTCCTATCATTGAAATGTTGTTCTTCATCTTAAACAGTGAGTTTTTCCTTCAAGGGCCCATTCATTGGATTCTGGGTTCTTCACTGCAGCCCTTGTATATGAGATTGTTTTGGCATCTCCTGTGCCCTTCATGATTTCCAGGCTGCCACAACTGGAGATGTAAGGGATAATCACAGCCACCATTGAGAACCTTCTTACCTTTGATGGTGTAGTCTGGAACAAGTAGGGTCCATGTTTTCAGAACATCATCTTTTTCTTATCTGCTGAACTCTAGTTCTAGTCATATTTTCTGGATAGCTTTCATAGTTAGTTTCTGCTTGTTGAGAAGAGGGCACTCTAGTTTTTCAGCTTTTCACCAGAGCACACTTCATACCACCTGCTTGTGATGTGCTTTTTAACCTTTCCTTTCTAAATGCAGGTGTTACCCTTCTTCATTATACCCTTTAGAACTGAGGTTTACCTCATTCCAGTAGCCCTTGACTCTACTCAGGCTTCTGTTTGAATTTTCACACTGGCCTTTGCAACAGACACTCAGACACCTTTTCCCAATTTTGACTTCTTAAATGAAATCCTGACCCCAGATCTGTGTTTGTCCCACATGACACCTTAAGCATTAAGTGAATGAGAAGACCTCCCAAGGGCACACAGTTGATCTAACTTGAGGAGATGTTTCTTCAGAGGAAGAATCTGACTACGCATAAGACCTGCAAGGAAATCACTGTTGTTAAGTGTTGTTACTAAGCAATAACTTCTACCCTTCTCTGTTTAACTTTTAACTTTTTTGTTTTCTGCTGTAAAGAGAAGAGTCTGGATTGCACATCCTGCCTCCAGCAGCTCCCAGTTTTTGGGGTTACGGGAGCAAAGGTTCTTCACTGGGTTTGGAGACCCCCTATACCCTGAGGTATGGATGCCCAAAGGAAATTAAGGGTATAACCACAACAGATAATGTTGTTCAGGATGATCTGATTTACTTTTTGTGGCATTTGTGCCTGTAAAGACCAGAATCTACACAGACGGCACATAGTGAAGAACCACAGCTACCACACACACTCATCCCCATGTCTGCTTTTGGCACTTACCAGCCAGTTACAGGGGGTTGTTGGAAGGCTCCCGTGGCTGCTCTGGAAGTGATCAAGGTGCTTGGTACCACTTGTGTTTCATTATTGTGTCAGAGTTTTGGAACAGGTGGGATTTATTTTTGTAGGCAAATCATCAGCTAAGAGGAAACAGTTGTGCTTTGTGCTTATACATTTCTTGAAGTTTTGTTGGCTCTTGCTTGAAGCTGTCATACTGACATCATTGCAGTGAGCCATGGGTTCCTACAGCAGCTGCCAATTAGGAACAGAATGAACATATCATTCTTCAAATGGAGGAAGTTAACAACTGGCCTCTATTATTATGTAATTAAGTTAAGGATCTGGTCTTGATCTTCAAAGTGTTTGGCTCAAAGTGTTTCTGGGACCATCTTTCCTTCCCTAGCCAGTGACCACTAACATCACTGCTTCCCGAGTGAAGCACAAAAGAAACTTGCTTGCTTAATTTGTTTTTTGTAGCATAAACTATTCAGCAGACATACAAGGCACAAAAAATAGGAAACAAACCCGACATATGCAAGACACTTAAATAGCCAGTAACAATTTCTCAGGGACAAGAGAAAAGTCAAAACTGAAGAAAAAATTCAGATATAAAACACCCTGGGAGGGCATCTACTGCTACATTTTAGATCCGTGCTGTTTGTGCCTTACCTGGGTCTTTCCGTGTGATGCACAGTGAGAGAAGCTGTGCCCTCCCTCACATTTGTACACCCCCACTGGGACTGTGTTGGTGCTCTGTTTACATCTTCCCTTGCTGAACCACTACTCCTTCATGGCACTTGCACAGAAAATCATCTTTTCTATTTTTAGGTTCTCCAACTCATATCCTGTGAAGAGCAGTGGTGCACTGGGCATGTTCGGTTTCATTTATTTATTTCTCATCACTTATTAATGGTGCATAACACATGTATATGTCATTTAGATGCCTGGATTTACCCTTCATATTTTTAAAATTATGTAATGAAGTCTCAGCAGGCTTGGGATGCTTCTGTTTACGCTTTTTTTGTGCTGACTTACTTTTGCTGCCTTTAAAAGTCAGCGGGAATTCTGTCACTGAGTCCAGTGGAAATGAGAGAATTTCCCAAGTGAAATTTTCACCCTGTATTCTCACCCCACCCCCAAATTTTCTATTCTGACAAGTATTTAAATATGACACCAGATCTCACCACTATCTGAAATAACCATGGGAGAGTGTGCGTTCTTTTTAATTACATTGTGAATGAAACCTCAGGAAAAATCGTGAAAATACGAGAAGATATTTTCTTAATGTTAAAGACCTTAGATGAATACAGCAAACTGAGGCTGAACTGGCTTTTCTACCTCAATCTCAATGACCCAATTACTGTTTCCCTCTCTTAAAATAATGACCCAAATTTCTGTTCCATTATGTTGTTACAAGATCAAGACTCAGTTTAAGATTTTCAGCTTTAGGTAGCCAAAATCTTTCATATACAGCTAAAAAATTTAACAAAAAGCAGCTGGATTTCCAGTTACCAAGCACTTATAATTTTCACTGACTTTAGTAAAAACTGTGGCAACTTGGCATTTCCAAAAATCAGGCCAGCCTACTGAGGTTCTTTATATATAGTGATGTAGTGACCTGATTTTCGAAACTGTTGAGTACAAACAAGTTTTAGTAAACCCCGGGCATCTTTAGGTGCTTCATGAATTTGGATATTAAGCCAATACTTTCATAAAATCAGCAATAATTTGCCAAAGTCTCCAGAAGTATCCAAGGATGTAACAGAATATTAATTTGGTCTCTTAAATTCATTCCGTAACACTGGACTTGATTTATGCATGTAGATCCCACAGTGACATTGTTAGGGTTTAACCACATCCTGAGCTTTCCTTTTAATTATTTTTCTCAATGAACATTACAATATGCAGTAACATTTTGGTACAGAGAGCAATGACACATCCTGTACCAGAACAGATATGAGCACTGATAATAGAACAGAGGTCTTTGTTCATCTGTTTGAAAAACAACCAGCTATGTTTTTAACCTCTTTCTTTGAAAAACTTTTTATTTTGTGCTTCGTCTACAGTGTATAAGGGAATAGATTTGGATTTGAAGAAAAAAATCTACATTTTTCACACGTTGCTGCAGAATCTGGACAGATAAGTCTCTGTTCTTTAGCCCTTCCACATATATGTGGGTCAGCTCAAATGCCCACATATCATCCTGTAAAATTATTCTGCTAACATAATAGGAAGTTAGTGAATGTAGTGGTTAATCTCTGCCTTCCCTCCGCCACCCCTAAAATGGAAGGATGTTCCTTGCCCACCCCCCAAATTATATTTCTAGTCATCTGAAAAATCCAGCACAGGAAATTTTCACTCCTCTTTCCCCCTGCAAAGCTTTTGCATGTTTTTATGTATCCAAAAATAATTTATATGCAACTGCCCTAGGTGCAAAGTTTTTTTTTTTTAAACTAACCTGTCGTCTTTTCATCACATATTTTTTCTATTAGAAAAAGTAAAAAGACTCCTTTGGGACTGGACTGTTTGCCCCAAATCAAAGAAAATGAGTATGTTTTTCTCTTGATATTTTATTACTCTGGCCTCTGGGCCACAATCAATATTGTCATTTTGCCTGAAATCCACAGAGCTCACAATCACCATTTTCCTTTCCTTATTATTTTATTTGATGCAATTTTGTTATTATTGTACTGGTCTTTGGTCTCCCATAGACCTGTTCTGTAGTAATTACAGTGATTTTGACAATAACGTCTAGCTTATTTGTCTGCTAAAATCTTTAAAACCACTAGAAAACACTGGGGAAGAGGGGAGTGTCTTTGCCACCTTCTGTCTATTCAAAAGCATTCTGAGATTGACTTTTAAAATTTAATCCAGTAATTAATTTAATATAGTGGTTTTAGCAGGTTATATTAGCCATTTCAGGATTGTTTCCTAGAAGATTAAGATCATTAATTCTCCTTTATTTCCCCTGCTCAGGTACGACACAAGTCACATTTTACATATGAGCTATTCAGAAAGATTTTCTGTCTCCTGTAAAATGCTGCATTTTGATCTGTCTCAGTATCGCTCTGGGCGCTTTACTGAGCTATAAGTACATGGCTGTGCCTGTGATATTAGGAGTTTTTTAAAACTTCTGGTTTACTCTAAATTTGTTTCTACACATTAACAGAATAAGATCCCAACAATATTCCAAAATTTAAAGTCTTGTCATCAGCTTTGCTGAGATATCAGTTGGGCCCTTGCCTAGGAGATAAAAAAAAAGCACAGACAAATGGAGAATTCATGGAAAATGTGGAGTAGCTGTATCATAATTTTTGCATGAGACTCATTTAAGCTTTTAAGCTCTGCCCTACTTGCCATCTAGTTGACTGAGGGCCACGTCCCACTGTCTGGGAGTAGGAGTAAGTCAGCACTAGATTAGTTTGAGTGAATGGAGTTACGCTGGGCTGGGTGACATTGGGATGTCACCAAGGTCCCACGGAGCTCTCACGATGTTACAGCAGAAATGCCCCAAAGAGGCTGCACTGAGAGACGCCTTCTTCCACATGGGTAGGGTGCTATATGAAGGAGAGAGAGGGGCATCTTTGGTAAGTTAAGGGGCCATGTGACAAGGGGGACAGAAACCATTGAAGGGGTGCCAGCTGCAACGTGCAGAGAGGCGGCATGTTTCGTAGGAGAAGCCAATGAGCAAGAGAGCAGGACCCCAACCTCTTTGCAAGGCTCTGACCAAATATCAGGTATTTGGAAGTGAGCCTATACTTGTTTTATTGTTTTACTTCGATTTAAATGTAAACTCAGATTTTGTCCTCCCAGGTGAGTACTCAGACTCCCAGGCTGCTGCTTTGCTGCTTCTTGCTTTCTCCTTCTGGCCCCATGAATTCTTCATTTCTGGCTGCACAGGCAGGATAGAAAGCCTTCAAAAACAGGGAAAAAGGCAATTCACACAAGCCTGACATTTTGGAGAGACGGGAGGGTTTGCTCCCTGCGGCCGAGATGAGAAAGGATGCGGGTTTTCATATCGGGCACTGATCTTCAGGCTGTGGTTTGGGAAACAGTTGGTCCCAGGCGCCCCGGCTGCATTCTGCCAGAACAGATTCATTTCTCTATTTTCACAAGGAGTATCTTAAAAGGACATTTTTTGATGCCCAGACTCAGGATACAGAGTGCCCCAGCTACACCACACATATTTAAGGCCATTCTACATAGGTCTGTTTTTGAAGATGGGGAAAGGACCACCCTTCCCTTCCCCTCTGCTTCCCAGTCCCTTGTTTTGTAGCCCAGTACATATGATTTTTTGCCACTACAAGTAAAAGGTCAAGGGCTTTCTGTTGACCTGACAGAGCAGGGATTAAAAACGTGCCTGGACTTGTCTTGGCCTGAGCTGTTTTTAGCTTGTTTTTGCTGTGATAGCCATTGCCTAGCAATCAGCTAACTATTGCCTGCATTCGTTTTAGTTTAGCTTTAGTTTTTGCTGATAACAAGTAGTTTTTCTCTGTGGATTGACCTGTCTGTGACTCCAGACTGAAGCGTGGTGTGGAAGAGTGTCGATTCCTGCTCTCGTCCTCCCACCACCCGTCGCGCTCTGACAGATCACGCAGTGCACTAATTGTCTCAAAAATACCCATTTTTGGACAGAATTTTTTCCTTTGCAGCTACAAACAGCTTAAATAATATTGCTATTAAATAGCATGGCTTTTGTCTGGAGGAAAGGGCGGTGTTCAAGCACAGCTCTCTCCTTGGTATTGCCATCACTTGCCCCATCCAAGGATCTGGGCATTTAACCCCAGGTTATAAATTATCCTACAGGATTCAGGCACCTCAGATCTTTTGCAGATCTAGGCCAAAGAGATTTTTTCTAAGGTCTTCATTTAAATTCTAGCAAATCAAAGAACTGCATAGACCAGCACCCCAACCTGAAGGCTGTGGTTTCTTTCCCTCTTGTGTAACATGTTCTTTACAGTCTGTTTTACTCGGAGAACACTGGTTTGAGCAGTAGGCCTTTGCACAACTTTGCTTTTAGAGGGAAAGTTTCAAAACATATTTGTTCCTACTGTTTCAGAAGAACTTGCATTTTTCTTATGCTAGGAATAGTTGCTCAAAAAAAGAAGAAAAAAACACTGTCAGGAAGCCAAAAGCTTTGCTAGTTTCTCTTTGAATATAACCCCCACCCCAAATTATTCACACAGTTCTATTTCTAGACAGAATTTTAAAGCCTTGACTACTTCAAAAGGAAAATACTGCAAACTTCTGCTAATAGGTTATCTCTGTGAAAGGGAAGAGACTGGTAATGAGTAACCTTTTTCTTTTTCTTTTGCTTCAGAACATTTTAATTGTGTTCCAATTGCTTCAACATATTTAATATACTTCCAATATGTATTTGTACAGTATGCAGGCAAATGATTTTCCAAAGCCTTATACAATACAGTGAGTCATAAATGATTGCTGTTCCCACTCCCCCTGATCGAGCGTGAGTCACAAAATGGTAAAGTCTGTCTCCCCGGAGCACTGAGTGAAATCCACCTGATTTCAGGCAGTCCGTACAAAGCTGACAGCTGAGTGGTATGCGGAGATCCCTTGGCTGAACGGTGCATGTCTGCCTACACATCTCTTACCTGCTGTGAAAAAGGGGCATATCGCAGCCTCTTGGGGCGTGCCGTGTTGTAGCAATTTGCTGATCCCAGCATGTCCCGCAGCCGCTACGGGGCGTCTCTGGCTGCGGCTGTGCTCCAGCTGTGCACCCTGTCCCTGGCTTACGGGGGTGGGTTTCCTAACCGCTCTTCATCTGGCACTGAAGTTTGCAAGTTTTTGGGCTGTGCGCGGGGACAGATTCCAGTTTGACTCAGTACCTCCGCATGGCAGTCACCCCCTCAGCTGCGTCAGTGGGGTGGCAGCAGTCGCCGAGTGGGTTTTGGCAAGTTGCTTGTAGCTGTGCACACACAAAGCCTCTGCTCCCCACAAACACATGCTATGTGAAGAGAAGGCCCTTGAAATCAGATGCCTTAAGGTGGGTGGGATTTGCTTCCTTCCGTCCCTGGAAAATTAAAGCTATTTTCTTTCCACAAAGGAAGAAAATATTCTGTGATTTGGTAGTGTAGAGAAAAACATACCTTTGAATGTTCATTCCAGGATCCATGTTAACCAGGCCACAAAATGGTCTTTGGGCATACAAGACTAACAAGTCTTTATCTTCTGTTGATAAAGTTTACCAAAGTGTTCTCAAGGAAACTTTTTTACCTCTTAATGTACTCCATTCAGGTTACTGTCAATAATCAACTATTTGAATAGTATCCTGGCAGTCAGGCAACATCACAGCTATTCCTGCCTGAAGTTTCAAGGGTGCAGATGTATCATTATTCATTTTTGCTGATATATGATAGCACGTTCTTCTTAATTTTGATATACCCAAACACCTCTATACTGCAGTTTTTAGTAGCTGATCTTTTTTCCACTGATTTTTGGGAAGACTGCCTTTCAGAAGCAGATTGATCAGCTCTAGCAATGAATGAAGGATCAGGTAGGGTAACAAAAGTTATCTTTTTAAATACTTTGTAATATACCTTTAAATAATTTTCTTTCTACATTTGAGCTTTCTGACTTGCATCCCTTAACAATTTTAACAAAAAAAATACCAGTCAGGGATCAAAGATGTATTCCTCTAAAGACACAGCAAATAACATTTCCCATTAAAAACTTGATAGTGTAAAACCCTTATTATAGAAATATTTCAACATTTGTATAACTTTCTTCAGAGGAATAGTTGCACTGGTTTCAGCATACTCTTCATGCACTTCAAATGTGATTTAGCTCACTTAGTTTTGATCATTTTAATGTTAGATGTCTAGTCTAACCAACTTTCCTAGGTTCCTTCTACAGTCAATGGAGAGAGATATTCGCCTCCGGAGGGATGATTCATACCTCCTATCTTAGACTTCTGCCTCTCTCAATTGACAACAGAAGTGTAGCCTAGACAACAATGTAGATTAGATTCCTATCTCTTAGATTAGGTGAGATAAATCCTATTCTTGGCCATCTTTGTGCATGCAAATTTACAGGATTGGAGCTAAGTTGTTTAAACACCTAAAATACCTGTGGGGGCTGATAGACTAATTGACTTATTTAGAAGCTTTCCAAACCATGAGTACAAAATAAAGAAAAATCATCTAGTTCTTTTATTGAAGGAAAAAAAAAGGAAAAACACAGAAAATATTTTAATATTTGCCTCTCAAGTGTAAGAACATGGTAACAATAAAGAATAAAGATGAAAAATACCTCTAGTGTATAAATTAGTAAATAACAAGTGACAGTTAAGAGGTAAATTTGCTAAGTGTGTTTAGGTAATGCCCCAAACATAGCCTTGAGTTTTCAGCAGCTGTACATGGCTTTAGCTACATGTTTTAATACAATGGGGCAGAATTCACATCTGAGCCATTCCTGCTTCTTTGTCCCCAGATTTCCTCTTCTGATGAGTCAGCTGGCTCCCTTCAGGCAATGGGCAGTGTGCAAACCAACAGGGTGGCCAACCTTCCACATATCAAGAGTCATGAAAATACAATTTACTGCCAAACGCAACAGGCTTGAAAATGTGCTCCATTTAGCATTTTGTAGATTTTTTTTTAATTGTGAATGCTAACTGAGTAACCTAACCAAAGTTCTGGTTTATGCATCAGCAGTCTACTTGATGATAAGCCAGCAAAAGAGAAATGCATCAAGATTAGAGAAATCAGAGTCCTCAAATTTCAATTATTTTTCCTTCTACTACCTCTTATTTTCTAGCCTTAGACCTTCTTTCTTCCTTCTTTCCTTAGGTATCTTCCCCTTCACTTTCTGACTCTCTCACTCCTTGGCTTTCCTAGTTTCACCTACAGTTTCTAAGAGCAGAACTCATGCATTTGGGCTGGCTGAGCTAAAGATCTGCCAACTCAGAAACTGTCCGGATGGGTAGCCACTATTATAGTTTGGGCAGAAAGATGCTGCAGCTGCTGCTGTTTCTCTTCCACCATTGTCTCCATCTACCCAGCTGAAAAAAAAATACTAGTGATGAGTCTTTGCAAAAGCCATGTCTTCAATGTAAATGAGAAACCTTGGCTTGCAAGATGCCATTTGGTTACCAGGAAGCCGATGACCATGAGGTTTAGACTTGGACGCATGTGCATAGAGTTAACCTGGCAATATCATAAAAAATGCATTTATAAGGCCCCTGATTTGTGGACCCAAGTCAACTCAAAACGCCCCAGGCTTATTCTTCAAATTCTGAGTTTTTTTCCCAGCACCGTACAGCCTGAATGATCATATCATGTGTACAGACTTTACCCATAGTATGCTGGCAGCTGCAACAAAAAGAAAGCAATTTATAGTTTTAGTTTCATACACACCAATTCAGAGCAGCTCTTTTAGCTATGATATGACTGAAGACCTTGGCAAAGGGAAAAGTGAGAATGGGTTTTGTGGTACCAATGCAAAATGTGTAAATAAAGTGTGATTTACTAACTGTAATTATTTAGACCTTTACTGCAAGGCTTCTGTGTATATCTATTGCACATACACATAATTTTGTAAATTAGGAAATACACTAGATTTAGTGCTTGAGACATTTCAGCTCTGCCACGTAACCCAATACTAAGGAGAGAGTCCACTGAAAAGTTCCTTTATGCAGAATGTAAAGTGGATATAGATTATCTTGCAATATACTGCTTATCTTAATCTTGACATTCACATCGCATGCAGGTCCCGGGCCTTGGCCTTTGTGCATGCTCAGTTTCTTAGTCAATTTTCACTCAGGCAAAACTTTAATTCACTCAAAAATTATGAAAGAAGAAACTCCGAGTATTGTTCAGACATGAGATTAAACTCTCTTTTCAGAAATGAATCAGCATCTTAAAAGATGCATTAATTGCACATCCAGTATTTTCAAATTTTCCTGGGAATCAAAATCCGTAGACTGCACTTCCCACAGACTTTTTGTGCATACAATATGCTTTTCCTTCCTTTCACAGTCTAAATCTAAAAGGCAGTGTGTGACAAGATTAGGAGTGTACTTCATTTCTTATTGTTTTGTGGCACAACTGCATAACTGGAATAATTTGGAGAGCAAGGCAGAGACTTGATGCCAGCTGGAGATGCAGCTGACATGGGTCAGGCAGTCACTGCACGTTAGTGCTCGTGATCACTCCTTGCAGGGTCTCCATTTGTTCTGTTGACCATCTCGGGTGCTCAGTCTCCTCACGTGGGCACCTGAAGCCCCGTGATAGAAATATTGGGGTGTGTGGATGTGCCAGGACACAGTTACCTGGGTTGCCTTCCTGCATCAAATGTCATTAGACTCACCTCCCATCCTCAAAAGGAGTGGTTTTTTATTCCTGCCACAGGTAATTGTTAGGTCTATATGGTGTATTTGGTACACCTTTGTGTGCCACGAGTCTCAGCTAGTTGTCTTTGAGTCATACTATTTGTTACCCAGAACAGGGGTGGGTCCCTCCTCTGCTGATGAAAGAGCTGTACTTGGAGTGTGGAAAGAACCTCAACTTGAGGTGACATGTCTTTTGCCTGTATTTCTGCTTTAACCCTCGAGTCGTTAAACTTCCTAAAAAGAAATCCCAAGGTAAGTGAAGAGGAAGGACTGTGAGTGATTTGAGCACCAATTGTGGAATTTGGGAGACACGCTCATTTACCACAGATCTGGTGATACAGCTCTCAAGCATTTTGTCAGGACATGAGCCTGGATTGTCTGGAGTATCCTAAGCTGGCTGTGTATCACAAACAGAATAACCATATTAACACAAGCTAATAAATCTTGCTTCTTCGCTGAGCAAATTGCCTGTGTGGGAGGAGCTCAGATTAAATATAGGCATTTCGCTTCTGGTACTCTGGTTAGCTCTTTCAGAGATAGTTTAGGTATTTCCACCTTGTAGCATGAGAATAAGAAATATAAATATGTATAAATATATTATTTATATAAATATAAAAAAATAAATACATATAATTGTGTGTTGGTGTGTATCTGTAATAGTTGATGAGTGTGTTGATATATATGTAATTGTTGATGTGTCCCTGCTGGTAGCAAAGCAATAATAGTACTTCCCTCTCTCACAAGGGGCTGCAGGATGTACTAAAAATTGTGAGGGACTGTCATGGTGATTGTAACCATGTGAAGGTATATAATTTTGATGTGAAATGTATAATTTTTTTTCATAGTTATTTTCTCTGCATGTACTGAATAACTTTTCTTCTAAAAGCTCTCAGGTAGGGACAGAGTTCTTCTTACGTTAACATGGTATTTTTCCTCATCATTTTTTCTCTACTAAATAGCTTTTTCAAAAGTAAGAGCCTACTTCAGAAAAAGCTAGTAAAAATGCTGAGAATTAAGAATATAGATGTTCACGAAACATATGCACAATTGGAGAGATTCCAGAAGAAATCAGCAGGAATGGTCAGAGATCTATAAAACATGAGCTTTTCTGGAGGAAACACTGAAGACATCAATAGGTTTTAGTCTAGATAATCCTCAAGAATGTAAAATTTAACTGCAAAGTGGAAGGTGATACACTATTCTGCTAGTATTTCCACACTACTGAAGGTAAAAATTGAAAGACAGACAGACAGAGAGACAGACAGACAGACAGACAGACAGAAACAAAGAAAGAAAGAAAGAAAAAAAAGAAAGAGAAAGAAAGAAAGAAAGAAGGGAGCTTTCTGTTCAGAGACATAAATATTCTAGTTTCTGAAATATAAAAACTTTAAAACACACTATTTCAGCTGCTGCCTTTAAAGAATACTCACTGAGATTGGTGCTGAATAAGCCAGACCTTTAGAGGCATTTCCTCATCTACTTATGGATGCCAAGTGGGTACCTGTCCGTGCATCTGTGCAACCCAAACAAACATTTTATTTCTTCAGTGCTTATTTTTTCAAATGCTGACTTTTCTTGATGTAAATTTTACATTATTTATGAGAACATTTCTATTTTCGTGACCGTTCTGTTCAGATTTGAGCACCAAAAAACATTTGTGAGCATTCAGTCCTGCTCTGCATAGATGTTTGCTTAGAAATGGAAGTTTATAGTGTTTCTGCCCTTCAGCTTTCTGCTAGTTTCTCTAAAATTTTCACACTGCCTGTCTCTGTCGTTGATGATATAGTAACCTATAAATCTATTTGTTTACTAACACAGGCAGATTGTCTATGTATGTAACAATATAAATAGATTTCCTTGGGCTAATTATCTCTTATCTAAAATGCCAATAAGGAGGTGATCAGAAGCACTACAGATTATTTCCTTTTTCATCTTTCTCTATAAATTTACCTCTTATTACATGACAGGAGCTAAGTACATACACTAACAAATATATTTCAGTGTGTTGAAAGGTTTTATCCACACTTTGGTAGCATATATGTAGATGTTGCTTATAATTACCTACCCTTTGCTTATATTAAAAATAGAAAAGTCAGTCCAGAACTAATAAGTAACATAGACAATATAATTTAATGGTAAAACAGCTGAGGTATTATGACAGCTTTTTCTTGCACTTATGATTAATCATTTTTCTATTAAAGCTGCTGAGAGCAGCATGAAAGCAATTCTCATCCTTTGTCACTGCTGATGTCACCAGTTTCAGCTTAGCACTTTCAACAGACATCATGCTGTATACTTACCTTGAAAATGCAGCCCAAAGGCTGCTAGCAAAACTGATGCAAACCTGTTGTTAAACTCTCTTCTGGAAAGATGTCACAGTTTGTTATACTGCTTTTAATAAAATCTCTTGGGTGCTGGGCAAAGTTCCCCTGAAATACCTGTTTCAAGTTGGAAAGTGCAGTTGTCAGCATGGTGTCAAAGCTGAGCAGGGCTGAAAAAGGTTTAAAATCTAGCTCTTAATATCCAGCGCATCCATCTGCTCATGGGAATATATTTCTTTACATACGAATGCTTCCTGTGCACAGCCTGTTTCCCACCCTGGCAAGGAAAAGCATTTCGCTGCCATCCCTGGCCTCATGGCAGGTACCACTCATGTTGCGCTGCAGGGCTCCTCTCTCCCAGCCCAGTCCTCTCCCTCTGCTCCCTTCCTGCTCAGCCAACATGCCTCTGACCGGGGTTTTGGCTCATCAGCCATCTTCAACACAGCCGTGTTCACAGACTGCTGTTTTGAAATCATGTTCTCCCTGGGCTTTCAACATGTCTGAGGGATTGCTCTCCTCATTCTTCCTTCATGTTTCTTGATAGGTTCCAGATCCGATGTTGCACTCCAGATCTGCCTCAACTAGAGTCTCATCCTGGCCTTTTTTTCCCAGTCATGTCATTTTCATGCTGCTGTGAGAAGCTACTGTCTGCTGTCTTTTCTCTGCCTGTGGTACCCAGGTCTCTTGCCTGTTTCTTAATTTTTCACAGAAATCCTTTTGGACTACTGTCCATGCTGCTCCTCATGCTTCCTTTATAAAGCTCTGCAAAGCTGATTTGTTCTTTTCAGGTCTTCCATGAAAACTCTTCTGGTTGAAGATTTCTATCAGAGTTTGCCAGAGACCACAAGGCCACACATGGAGAACTGTACTGTCTTATTACACTATATCTTCTGCATCTCTACCCAGCAGTTGCCTCTTCTAGTCAGACCTAGTCAGTTTTCGGCAGGCACCGCTTCCAGTTAGTGTTTGGTATATTGTTGACCACCACTGTAACAATACTACCGGTATCCCAGCATAATTCTTTGTGCACTGGTCAGCATGTACTCATATAGCACTTTCTTTGTCTAGCTGGAGGTGAGTTCAGGGTGGGCTGGAAAAAACTCGCATTGGTAGAAGTGATGCCTTACTGACAACGAATGTGCTCTCTTAACCTGACTATGACATAGGCGTTAATAATGTTTTCCCTCTTTCTGTGTTGCTGAGAGGAGGAATAGGAGAATGAATGTGCTTTTTGTTGCTTGCCTCAGACAGCCAGAGGCAAATGAAGCTGACTTTCCTAATCACACAGATACAAAGTGGGTAGTTTCCCACACAAGAAAACCACCTACATGACTCAAAACTCTTTTCTGTTCAAATGCTTCTATTATTGCTTGTTTGGATAACTAGGAATTTCAGCAACACTGAATATGATTCACCCTTGACAGGGAGAAGGGCAGGAACATTGTGGCCAGCTTTGTACCATGGTAGGGATGGTCATGTCACGTTGTGAGGCATGTGGGTTACAGCGGATCCAGCTGTGATTCTCAGCTTGCATGGCTAACGTGGAGGTTTGTGGGAGGCTTTATTCTCTGTGCAAGATACCTCTTACTATTAGTTCAGTTAGGAAATGAAGGTCTTAATACTGGTTAGTGCTGAGATCCCTGGCTTTAGTCCAGACATGTACTAGGCATGTGTGAGTCAGACTATTTCTTTGGAATTGATGATGTGCTTAAAACTTAAGCACATGCTTAAGTAATTTACTGTATTGGCACCAGAAAGCTTGGCAACTTGCAGGATTGAGCCCTAAACTAATCCAAGCATGTTTTTATTTTTAGTAAAAGAAAAATTCCCCTCCCACCACTCCTAGCCCCATCCTCTTTAATAATAATTTCAGGTTTTGGGTTTTTTTTAAAATAATTATCTGGAATAAGAGCTTACCTTTAAGGTGATAATTCAGATCTTATCTATTCTTTACTATGTTCTGCATATACTACCAGATATCCTGCACAAATGTTTTTTCTGACTGTCTTACAAAAGCACTGTATTATGGGCATAACTCATAGTATAAATTGGTGACATATGTAACTCAATCCAAAAGACAGCAGATTCAGAGCATAAAGAACTCAGATGCAGCTACCAAATTCAAAGAAATCTGCCATCACGTCACCTTGTACTATATCTGGGTTTCTGTTTACCCTTGATTTCCATGCTCCTGTTGATAAACTCTGAAACGAAACTAAGCTATCTTACATTATTGCAATTAAAGCACAAGTCGTTAAGCTGACAGTAGTTCAACATTTAGGAATTCTGACAAGACAGTGTTTGGTGCAAAATGTTTCAGTGAGAAAGATTTACATTCAAATATAGAGATAGTTTACTGTTACACACCAAATTCAGCATATTTAACTGAGAATTAGTAAAATACTGGCATATTCAATCGAAGTTTCTGTAGATTATGCTAAAAGTAGTTCCCTGAGCATAACATATCCCACTTTGAAAAGTATTTTGTGATGTAGGAAGAGAAACACAAGTAAAATGTCCTCTGCTTACAGTGTTATGCCTACTAGTCAATATCTTTTTGGCTGACTCCATTAATTCCCATGGTATCCTGAATTGTCTCCATTGGCATTTCAGTTGGAAATTCAAAGGATAACAGACACTATAGAAGGCTGGGAAAATTTTTATATCAAAACCTAAGAACTGTCCTCTCTAAAAGAACTATGACTTAGAAGTAGAGTATATATTTTTCTCTTTGACTAAGGCATAGGATGAAATGTTAAGGAAAGGCTTCTTTTATCAGAAAAATAGAGACCTCTTTGTTGCTTAGAGGTAGCATAATTTTTTAAGAATGTACAGCATTGAGTAGTCTTGTGATATTATCTGATCCGTTCTGTTGTCATAGTGTAATGACTCTTATTGCTACACCTTTGAAGACAATACTCAGGCCTGTGAGTTAGTGGTGTACAGAGCACCTTCTTACCTGTAAGAAGAGAGCAAAACACATCTTCATAAGGCATAGCTTTGGGAACCTTTTTTCTTAGGTATCAGAAAAATGAATGCTGTACTCTGAAGTAGCTGGCCAGGTTTCATTTCATTACAGAGTTACATATATCACCTGAGTACGTATGTAGGAAATCTGTCCTAAAGCCAGACTCGTTTGGATCTGTTTATTCAGTTTGAGTTAAAATGAAAACAACGGTATTGAGCAAGAGTTTTCTTGTCATACTTCAGAGCTGAACTTTTCTCAAATTGTGCAAGTGAAGTCTTCCATTTAGCTGTCCTGGAACACTTGCATTTCGTAAGGTTATGGGCTCTCTTGTGTTAGCCTGTCATGATTTGCAAACTACTGTGGCAATCAAAGGCTCTCGCCTGGATTTTTTTTCTGGTTCTAAACATTTTCTAATCCTTGCAGATTGATTCACACAGTCATACGAATAAAATGACAGGATGGAATCTTGGATGTTCAGCTTCTCACTTATGCAGCACAGAAAGGGCTGGATGACTCTCCAAGGGGACCTGGCAGACCCCAGCACCTATATAAGGACTGCCGAGTTGTTTTGTCAATGAAAAGTTGTACAATCAGAGCCTGGAGTTCTCTTGCCCTGGAGGCTCATGAAGACAAGCAGGTTTACTTCACACAGCATCCATCCTCTGCTGGAAGCTGTCTCATAGCTATTTGGCTGGGTGCCCCACTTCCTACTGCACCTCGTTGGCCATGCGAGTTAGAAACAAGCACCTTCTAGGGCAAGCCCTAGGTCATCTCTCCAGGTTTCTGACACACACTGAAAACTTGATTTCTGAAACAAGTCTATGTATAAAATCCACGTTTATTCATAGGGAAAAACAGAGCAACCTTTTCTGTTTTGAAATGTAAGTGACAAATGATACTGGTGCTAATGGGCAGGAAGAAGGGGATGTGAAGGATTGTCACCTTTCCTAAGGACGCTTCCTTTGTTAGGTATGTGATAGTTGTCTTTCATGGGGTTTTATGGAGTTCTTGGCCAACAAAGTCAGTGATGCCTCCTTGATTCCTTGGGTCAACATACAAGACATGAAGAGAAATAAATAATGCCCCCTTCTTTTTTTAACCTTTTCCAGGAGATGCGTGAAGTTTGTAGAAGCATCAGTCTCTGGGCTCTTTAGAGTTTTGGGGCAACAATGATCTTCAGTCTTGTCTCTGGTACCCTAAGAAACTTCCTTACAGCTTCACACTTCTTTGTGTGTAATACTTCTCAAGGACAAATAATACTGAAAAGATCCTGTGTCCTGTCCACTTTTCATACGAATTTTCACATACATAGTACTTATAAAGTGGCAAGTCTGGACGTTTTTATTGTATTGCATGCTGAAATTTGCAGGCTGCACAGGCCAATACTCTTTCAATATACAGGTTAAGATTTTGTGGGTATAATATCAGATAGCTGAAGTCTTTTGACATATATGGAGTTATACCAATTCACATTAACTAATAACCCGGGTCAGTTTCTTTTACAAATGAATGCTGACAAATAAAATTCAGAAGAAATCTGTATTCACAAATATGATTGTCACTAAAGACTGACTAATGAATGCAAAGTTTCAAAATGGTAAAAAGTGGTCTACGCTCTGCAAGAAGGGTGTGTGTACTGATTTAGGACTTGAGACTTCATTGCGTGGCTTCAGAAAGGTTGGTGCTCAAAGGAGATTTCTTTTCTTGCCCGTTCTTTTGAAGAGTGCTATTGTTGCAAGGAAAAAGCCACATCCTGCAATACCTACAAAGAGCCTGGCTGTACCATCCACTGCTCAAGTCAAGTAGTGTCTCATGTAAGAAGTTCCATTCACTTCAGTTTAAATACTGATGTAAATGAAGATTATCCAAAGCAAGCACAGTTTGCAAGAGCAGGCCATAAAACCACACACACAAGGAAGAGTATTACAGAGGCCAAGAGCTTGGTATTCGCACCTGGCTATGTTCTTTGAGAGTAGTTTAAAGGGAAGAGAAAAGTTTTCTCTAAACCACAAATGAATAAAAATACCCTTAAATCACAAAGAGCTCTGGTCCTGTATATGAAACGTGAATTCATATTTACAATAGAATTCAGGGATAAGGATATTTTGAACCTACGGTGGAAGAAAAGGAGAGAAGAAAAAAGAAAGCTTCAGTGTGGAGCTTTAGATTTTTAGGCATTCTTGAAAATGTTGGAAATGGCAGTTGGAGATTTTTTTAAGCTAAGTGGATCATGTCTTTCCTTGGAACAGAGACTTTACAAATTCCTTTTTGACTGTCATCTGCAAATCATTTGACTGCTGGTAAACAGAACCCTCTATGTTGTCCTGATAACAGAGGCAAGGCTGGAAATAAGAAATTCCACCCTTAAAGCTGTTAAGGTAAGTCTAAAATTGATGTGTATTGGATCAAAGGGTGGAATATTTTCCAGATGACGCTCTGTTTCTTCTGAGAAAAAGAAAAAAAACCCAACAACACAAACCCAAAAATAATTTCCAAGGTGTTAAGCTTCAGTTGCTGAGCATGGGGATTCAATTTACAATTTTGTGTCCTGCTAGGATGAAACCTAAATTTGCAGTAAAAACTACTTTATATTGCTTGCTTGTTCTTTTGCTACAAATGAAAACTTACAGTCCATCAACAGCTGTAGATGTCTGGTTTATAAGGAAAAATCAAATGAGAATAACTGATTGAAATTATTTTTCTGTAATGTTTATTTTATAACATCCTTATGTATGAAAATGACAAGGCCAGAGGAGGTTCCTAATTTAAATGAATCCTTAAATTTTATTGTTGGGGAAAGTGGAAGCTTTTAGTATAGTCAGAGATTATACTTCTATGGAAGTATTAGTCATTACAGCATTGGAAAGTAAATAGGAATGTCAGCACAAATCAGCATCCATTTAAATTTCAGTACATGCAAGCCACAGAGGGAGATGCTTCTGGTATTTCATCTTCAGCCCTCTAAGAACTTATTGTAAATGTGATGAGTTCGTTGGCCTGTGTAAAGTGAATGTTATGCTCTCAGATCTGTTCCTAGGAAGCAGTGACCCCATCAAACAAACAACAAAACCATCACCATTACCACCACCGTTAACTTTGCTTCTGTCCCAGTAAAATAGGGCAAGGATAAGATTATGATAGAGAAGGAACTGTGTTCTGACCTTGTGGTGGTTTGACCCCGGCTGGACACCGGGTGCCACCCAGCCGCTCTGTCACTCCCCTCCTCAGCAGGGCAGGGGGAGAAAATGAGGTGGAAAGAAACCTCCTGGGTCAGGACAAAGGCAGTTTAATAAAACAAAGCCCACGGGCGGAAACAAAAGGGAAAGGACAGCACGGACCCCCCTCCCCACCTCTCCCCACAGCGACGCCCGGCCCCCTCCCGGGAAGCAGGGCCCAGCACGTGCCGCGGCTGCTCCCGAGGNCTGGGCAGGCACCGCCCGGCCACAGCCAGACACTGGTGCCGCCTCCGGCCACCGGCACAGAGCGCAGCGGGCTGCCAGGGGGAAACCAGCTGCCCCTCAGCCAGACCCGGTACACACCTCCTGTGAAGCACCTCCATATCTGACTTACTTAAACATAAATTATTACAGGAAAGCTTCTTCTATCAGCATCAAGTGGTTCAAGTTTGGGGTTATTTGGGGGGTGACAGTGAGCATTGGTCACAGCCTAGGGTGGTGTGTGCACCCCCCCAGTTGTGTGACACGGGGAGAGAAGATGTGCTGCCAGTACAGCTGCACGTCCCCTCCCCGGTCCTCGCTCACTATGGGACTGCAGCAGCTTCTTCATGGGTGCTTGGCAGGGCTTTTTGGATTAAAAATAAGATTTTGACTTGCACATTTAACCTCTGTAGGTGGCTAATTGTGATCAAAAGCTTTTTGTTGTGGTTTTGTGTAAAACTCCAGCTCTAGCCTCCCCCCGGTCGTCTTTCCTAATGTGCTTGTCTCCTGTCCATCTCTCTGTCCCTAATGTGCTCATCCCTTCCCATGCCTCTCCCCCAGCGTTCGGCTCCAGCAGGGGAGGGTGCCGAAGGCACAGGAAAGGCAGCTGCCCGGCTTTTTGGAGAGTGCCTTGACTTTTCTCAAAGACTGACGTACGACTTATGACGTGGCACAGCTTGTTTCTGATGGATTTTCACGGGAACAACAAAGGAGACATACTTTACTAAAAGCTTCTTTGGCATCCTATTTCAAACCTGTGCTCCAAAAAATAGGGAACTGGAATTTTTCAGAGAAAAGATCATCAGAACTTTTGTTGTGTAGGTCAAAGGCCATATTCTGTCCACCATTATTTTTGGATTTTGTTTGGCTGAAATGATGCATAAATCTTCAAAACCATACATCCACTGAATCACACAGACTGCAGTGCAAATAGTTAATCAGGAATAAAGGCAAAACAGAGCCCTTCGAGTGGAATTGTTGTTGAACTGTTACTATATTTTGCTACCATTGAGAAGAGAGCCTTCTGTTAGCGACCTTGCATCTAATTATATTAACAAAATAATTTTAAAAAGCCTACCCCACCCTAAACATCTAATAAACACTTGGCACTGCAGCATACAGTACTCCGTGAATCCAGACAAAAAGGGCTTTTCAAGATGGGGATTTTATCGTTTATTCTGGTAAGTTCACTCTTCACTGAAAACATGGGAAAAAATGAATTAGGAACTCCAATAACCAGCCAGCAGGAAATACAAAAATAAATCTAAATTGATGGCTATGCTCTGTGTCTATATGGCTTCCTTTGCAGAGAGTATCTCAGCCTGCAAATTCTCCAAACTCATTAGTATGGAATCCTAAATTCCAGTAAAATTCCCCCCTCCCATTTTGCTTGACCTTCTGCTACTGCTGACCTACTGTACAGCTCATCTCAGGGCTAATTCTGAGCCAGATATGCGGGACAGACATTCTTCAAATCTGCTACAACCAGTGCCACCTTTTCCAATTTTAAGTTGAAGCTGCCAGTACAGACAGTTGCAGATCTGTAGTTTCAAAATAAATGTAGGGCATGCTCTTTCTCCTTATTCTCCTCAAGAGGGTAACAGTTATTTTCATAGTTATTCCCAGGAGTCCATTAGTAAATCTGAATATCTCTGTGTTGGGGTCATAGGAGATTCAAACTGACATTCCTGACAAATGCGTCACTAGTAAGGTCCAGTCTCTTCCTGAAAAAAAATATTGAGAAGTATTTAAGGTGATATTTCAGGACATGAGATGTTGGCTAAACATACCATGTTATCACAACATTCTTTATCTGATTAAAGAAAAGGCCTAAGCACTTTCTAACTGATGTGGAAACAGTTTCTAAGACTGTATTCTGTGTTACTACATGTTGTATCGCAGGAGGTTTGCTGAGGCTCATACAATCAGAAACCCATATTAGTGCATTATACACCCCGGCGCTGATAGTGCTGCTTCCAGCGGTGATATCATTCCATTCCCACTCTCAGTCTCTTGATGCTCTCAGTACACACTTATATTCTCTCTAAAGTCTATTAACCCTTTTAATGAACACACCTGAATTTGTTTTGTTCTTCAAGAGGAGGTCAAATCCTAGATTTCTGCTCAAATCTCAGTTCACGTGATTCATATTTGAACTTGGTAGTTTCAGGCAGATATAGTCCTTTTCATTTCCTCTTAAAGTGGTGAAGTTATTTTCAAGCAGTGTTGTGTTCTATAGCGCATTTATATTAAAGAGAAATATTCATCCTATGACAGGAGTCTCTTGTGATGCTAAACATTGTACAAATTGTTGCAGCTATTTTAAATGCAGTCCTCCTTGTAGAATCTGTAAATGCAGTTTCAAATGGTGAGGTTTGTTTGTTTTTTTTTAACTCCGGTATGGTAATGATTATAAAGAATCTTTTTTCCTCTTTAGAAAATGTTGTGAGTCCCAAACAGGCTAACAGTTTATTAGTAATTGATTTACTGTCCTCATTACTGTATGGCATGTGGCAGTCATTTTCCTGGCTGCTCATCACAAACATTCAGGAGGATTAAGTACTAAAAAAATTCCATTTCTAGAACACTAATAGTGATAAAAATCACTAATGTTTTATAAAGCATTTTTTTTTCTGTCAGGCTTTCACATTCAGACATTGGGAGTAAATCATATAAAATTAACAAAGCGCAGTTGACAGTTTATTTCAATCAATCATGATTTACAAAGAGGAGCTCTAAGGAAATCCAAAATAATATTTTATAGCTATCGCTCTATGTCCTTCTGAAAAACAAACGTCTGACTACATGCTTCTGCAAGGCTTGCCATTGCGTGTGTGAGCATCCAAGTGCATACTGGATCTGGTTGTCTGCTTTCTTATTTCAGTTTTACCTCCTGCACCCAAGCTGATTGCTGATTGACTATAAGGCGTTACAGAGCGAGGTAAATTTTAGTAGTAGATGAAGCTTTGAAAGAACATCCAAACATTACGTTTTATCCTACTGTGTGAGCAAACACATTTGGCATATAAAGCACCTCACCAAGAAGCAGCCACATATCACATTTGGTTGATCGGGGTTCACGTTGTTTTGTCATTTCATAAAACATCAGCTCTCTTGCTTCAGCTGTGAGAAGATTTAAGACCAGTAAGCCTTGTCTTCCTCTGCAGAAGCGTAATCTCCTTCTCTTCTGAACAGTTCCCCTTTGGTTCCTTATGCTTACGGAAGATCACGTCCTTCTTCTGCAGAAGTGGGGGAGAAACTGAATGGGGAAGAGGGTGTAATGGGCATACAGGGAGCCCTACAGATGTGTATATTACTGATTTTTGGAGACTGCACATGAGACAGAGAATATTCCAGAGAAGTGATGAGACTCTGAAGCACCTCAGGGCCAGAAGGGATGGTGCCAGGCTTGGGCAGCCACACGATCATGCAGAGGGGTCTCATGGAGCTACAAGCATGGGCACAGAAGGATAAAAGTAATTTTAATGCTTCTCTAAGAAAAATAATCATGTACCCAGAAGCCAGCCAGGGGGCTGCTTAAGAACAAAATCAGCAAAAGAGAGTTTGAAGATATTAAGGTGAGGCAGAGATGGGCAGACGACCAGTACTCTGACACCATAGTTTCCCTTGGAAGACTAGAAACCTAATATTTCTGGCAGAAGCCTGAATTTTATCACCAAATTTCCTGGTTGCGGGGTTATGCCTATAAGCAAGAAAGCAAGTGGGAGGTAACCACCACATAGTTATACTTCATTTCTAACAAAAGTGAATTAACTTTAAAATGGGACAGGTATTTATAAGAGCCAGAAGAAATAGAAACAATCAAGCAGTATTATCCAAATATTTCAGCATTCTCAAAGCACTTTTGTTCCTTAGTTAACATCTGCAACGTCCTGGGAGGCTAGCAACCATTTATGTTCATTATTTGTTATCTCATCCAGCCTTACCTATTTAAAAGTTAGCTGTCTATTTTAAGCTCTTTGTCTAGACTCCTCCTGTATTCAGTGAGGAAAGACAGGTCAATTGCCCTCACTGCCCTCTCTCCACTGATAGGGAGAGTTTAGATGAATAATTTTAACTAACTCTCTAACTTCCTGATGCGGAAAAATCACTGAAAGTAATTGCACCCTTAGTAATTGGTGAAGCATAAGAAGCTGAAAGGGAAGGTAAGAAAGCATGCTGAAAATAAGATTGGAGAACACAGGCATCATTGTTCAAGTCAAAAAATGTCTTATCTGTTAATTTCTAAGGGACATTAAAAAAAATCAAATAAATTCAATTAATAAGTAAATAAATAATCTAAGAGGTAAAAATATTTATAGAGACCAGAAAAAAATAAAGACTGACTGTCTGGCTGTCTAAAATTTAGATTCTACTAAGTGTCAAAGGGGACGCAACTGAAATCTTAGCTTCTTAGATCAAACTGTGCTCTGAACTGTATTCATATAACATTACTGACGTTTTGAGTACTGCATAGGTGTGAGGACAGAATTTGAATCTCATGTAGTGTGGTGTGAGATCATACACTTTCATTACCTGGAGACTGATATGTTGGGAATAAAATACAGTTTAACTATGTGATTCTTAAAATTCTTGGAAAATCTGGAACATGGCTTTTCTTCAAGAGTTGTGCAATGTTTGCTTATTGGTAAAAGAAAAAATACATGCTGAAATTCTCAAAGTTTCAATCTGCGAACAGCTTTATTGCATTTGGCAAAGGCTGTCTTTAACTGTTTAAAATGGAGCGTGCATCCTTCTGTTCTGGCATATGGAAAGGCCAGAGCTGGGGAATGGAGCTTCGCGTCCTGGCTGGGACTGCTTGGATCGCCAAGTGCAGAAGCATCCTCTCCAGCAATTTTAATTCATAAGGAAAGGTGATTAATTGCTAGACTAAGCTCTGCTCTTCTTTCCAATAAGTTGACAGGAGCTTAGATAATTTCACCAGGAGCAGGTTTGGGCCCTCTGGCATTACTGGCAGGCTGTGGTCCTTTACGTTCTTTCTATATCCTACTTTCCTGTTTTTAATCTCCTTCAAAATTTAACAGTTCTCCTTTAAATGCTGGAATCCTGCTACCCATTACTATGGTTACAGTCCTGAATCTTGACCCATTTCACTTTCATTTGAACGTAGAAGTAATAACATTAGCAAATACCACTGTGCTGAGTTCTCATCAAACAGGATACAACATGCTAATGCTAGCTGGGCTGTAATGGATATCTGTGCAATACCAGTAATTACTCTCATTTAGCATATCTACAGTTACTAGACTTGTCCTTCATAGTACAATAAATGAAAAAAATTATTTATTCCAACTGGGATGAAAAGTGTATTTCAGATAACAAAATCTACAAGTCAGGTTAGGAAAAGATTACCACAAAGGCATTTCTTTTTCATTAAGTATTATTTCTTCACAAAACAAACTGCAAACTCCTAAATAGTTTTATTAGTATTAAAACCAGACATTTTATTATTATTATTAGCAACAAAGCAACAAGATATTTGTATGAAAATGGCACCCAATATTCCCAGACTAGACCTGCACTCTACTGAGCAGGAAAACAAGTACTTGTTATCATATATTACCATATATTTCACTTTTATAATTACTTTCCTCAGAAGATTTGAGGACATGTGTCAGGTGAAATGCACTTGACTGCAGTGCGATAAATTAGACTGCTTCTCCATGGGTTCCCATTTCCTTTTACAGCCACAGAAAGAGCAGCATGGTAGTTTGTAGGGCAGTGATGTGCAGTGCTCTGACACAAACGTTGTCAGACAAAAGCAGCGCACTTTCTGCTGTTAAATGGTAAGACATTGAGAGTCCCCAGCTTCATCCCACCTGTGCCCTCCTCTGCTTTTTAGTCCGTGCTGTCACTGGGTGCTGTGTGGCACGTATTGCTTGCTGGAAGGGCCACAGGTTTGTGTGGCAAGTCATCTCCATTCAGCAGCATCATGTCTCAAAGTGAAGTCTGACAGCTATGTGAAGGACTGGATGACTTTTTTTGATGAGGTTGTGAAAAAAGACAAAAAAGTTTTTTATTTAGAGCTCACATTTTATATGATGGTAGAGCACCCTGTTGTGTTTTCTTCTCTAAAGGACTTCCGTCATATAGTAGCTTTTTGGGGAAGAAAGTGGTTATGCAAATGCACGCAGCAAAGTGTGCTAAAGACCCTTAAGTTTTACTTGCAATTAACAGGTAGTCAATTCTAGATTATCGGTGCAGTAGGATGTGTGGTGGTGAAAGGACTGTGGGGTTGTTTTTAATAAAATCTGCTCACATGCTCCTAAAATATGTTGACAGTCCAGGATTCCTGCTCTGATAGCTTCTGTGCCCAAGTTTACCACACGTTCTCATGGTTTGCATCACTTTCTCATTTTGGTAGGTGCACTTTCATTTCAGTGCCACAGCTGTCATCTTCCTCCCTGTTCACTTGTGTGTACCTCAGGGACTTTGCCAAGAGAGCCTGGGGGAATGTGTGCACACATAAGGGATGGATTAAATCAGGGGTGCAAAGCTATTAAACCAAACATGCAGTATGACTGCTGCCAGCAGCAAGATCTGGAAATGGGTCGATGAGAAGAAGCACAACAGGAAGGCTGGTCTGAAACCGTTTTTGCTATAGCTGTGAGAAAAGTGTTGCACATCTGCCCCACAGATGGCCAGAGCTGGAAGACCATTTCTGAGTGTGAAGTATGCATTGCTGCTTCAATTTAGGATATATGGAGGCTTCAGATTAAAGTGTGATTGTAACACATGTAGCACATGCCAAGCTAGTTTTAATCTAAAACTGCATACCGTAGGATACAGCTGCCAAGTGAGTATTCAGGTTTATATGCAAGCATACTTTGCTCACAGCAAAACTAGCTTTCTGGTGGGTTTTCTGCTGTCGGTACAGGAACAAAGCAGTTGATCAGAAGATTAGAGCTAGCCCAGTTATGTCTGTATGTGCACCAAAACTATGTCCTCGTTGCAGCATAGACATAGTTTTCCTGTCTGTCAACACATAATGTCAGGTGTTGCTAACCTGAATTTACATAGGATATCCTTCAAACTGTAACAGTAGAACATATATGTTTGTGTTCAATGAACTCCAAGGAAAAAAACCAAATATTACTCCACAACAGATTATTCCACAGAATGTTTTCCAAAATACATGCATAAAAAGAAGAAGGAAAAAAACCCGCCACAATGAAACTTTTACATTGTGATACTCTTTCATGTTACAATTTCAAGGGTAGATGTTAGCAGCCATGAAATGATGGACTAGGACACACTATTCGTATTAGCAAAATGAAAGGTTGTCTTTACTGTGTAAATCACACAAATGTTGTTGTCCTCAGGAAACAAGAGAACACTTTATGCATGAAAACTTTGGGGAAGGATAGGAGAGACAAGACGCACAACTTTTTACTGTGTTCCTGACAAACATAGGTTTCATGGATTTTTACTTCTGAGCTACTTAAAAGCATTTTCCGTGCAACTCAATATTTGATAGCCACATATGAAACTAGTCACTGACAGCAGAAGTGTTCTGATGGTACAGATAAAATATGCTTTTTCTCTAAAGCTATACTGCTAAGACTTAGGGCTCTCTTTCTCTTATCAGTATGTAGATCACGGTCATATGTAGGTACGTGACCAAAAAACCAAACGAACATTTTATCATAATCAAAATTTCCCCTTGTTTCTCCCATCCGTGTGGATATTGGAAACACTTTCTACATATAAGAAGAGCTAAGCAGTGAGGTAGGATTCAGAAAGTAACTGAAGAATCCCATTTCTCTCCTGAAAAGAGAAGTCTATTTTAGGAATGGGCTAGACAGACTTGTCATGGATATCGCAGGCACATTTAATTCTTCCTCAAAGCAAGCAGATAGGCTACTGGATCTTTGAAGTCTCTTCCAATGCTACACTACTATGATACCTTTATTTGTTTTTATTTGTGTTAAAGGGATTAAGGCTGGTTTTGCTAAGCATTATACAGGATCTAGAACAAAGAGAGCTCTTTCTCTGATGAATTAACAGTTTCCCTGCGTTAAGGGTCTTAGAGTTCAACTACAGACAAGACTACACAGATGAGGAAAGCATAACAAAAAGTTCATCATGACAATCACAGCACTCCATTTGCTTTTCATAACCATAACTAACATTTTTTTCTTATCTCCTGTAAGGTAATCTCTCATTTACCTACTGTAAGTGATTGTTAATATAAGAGAACTGTTACAAACACACGAAGATGAGTGATCTTTCTCATCTCCTATGCAATAGAATTTCATAACTTTGAGTAAACTACTGAGTAAATTTTGCCTCCTTCATGAATCTCACATTTTTCTTTGATCGCTACCATTGCATCAATGTAATTATATAATTGCTAATGCAGATCCTAGCAGGGAGAACCCATTTTTTCAACACTGCTTTGAATAATTGAAATTCAGAGCTGGCCTTTAATTTTGATCTAGTATTGTAGACCTGCCATCAGTCTCTGGCCTACGGGCAACAGTGCTGAGCAGGAAATGAACTACAGTCAACATTAAACATTTTTTCTCCCTGTAAGCTAATGAAACATGTAGAAAACAAAATACTGGATTGCAAGCAAAATCAGAACAATTTGTTGTCTGTGTAGTATGAAATGGGGATGACTATGGGTCAGGTGTTATTACAAGAGGACATTCGCCAGCAGAGGAGGGCAGGGGGGTGCATTCTTGTCGCTCTGGGCAGTAGCTAAATGTTAAGCCAGGCAGTGGCTATGGAATCTTGTGACTCTGCTCTGAAGAGAAAAGAAGGTTGCTGTTGCACCAGGCCCATGGCACTGGAGGCCAAGGATGTTGCGCGGGGGTGTAGCCTTCTGCCTGGCAGAAACTGCAGGAAAATAGATGGTGCAATACAGGTACAGGGAGTTTCTAGGAGCCCTTCAGACAGATGCAGGGTTAATAGTCCAGAAAGCAGAGACATACCTTTGAGTTATGCTGCTTGACTGTTCCTTGGGATGTTTGCCCTGTCCTGCTGTCGTCAAATCCATTTTGATAAAATTTGGTTTTAGGTTATTCTTCACTGACACTGTGTGAGTATCTGCATTCGATAGGAGGCTGAGTGCCCTCTACATTGATATGATTTGGACATACCTTTTATATAGAGCAGAAAGAAGTGCTGAACCTCAACAACACTTCCACACCCACTACTGAAAGTAGCAATGTGATAATATAGATGAATTTATTCAATCTAAATTATTTTAAAATCTTAAGAAAAATACTGTTGCAGTATAGCATACACAACATGAACGTTTGCACTTTCTTTCCTGTGCTAGATTAGGCACTAAGTTATTATGATATAATGAGTTAATGCATGAGATCTTGAATGAATTCTAAATTAAAAATACATTTCCATATGTAGATGAGCAAACAGTTGTTTTGACAAAATATATTATTATTTCAGCTTGGCATCACTAAAATAGCCCCACCAACCCTTTTTTCTCTCACAGTCCCTTGAAATGCAAGAACACCTTATATTTTAGCTGTCATTTTAATGGTAGATATTATTAGAGAGGAAAAAGAGCTAATATCAACTGCTTTTAATTTAGGCAGGATTTCTTTTACATGAAGACAGAGAATTTTTCTCCTATAACCATTTTGACTGGAAGTCATAGGGCCCTTGCCAAGAAGTTTCAATTATGCTTTTAAAATATAAATCCTAGGAGTCTTGAAATTACAGGGTGTGGGTAGCGATATGTTAAATGTTTTACAAGTGAGGAGAAATTAGTACATTTTGGCTTATCCTCAGTGCTGTTAAGAAACAAAACTGCTCTTTTGTTGTAGGTAAAAGCAGTGCCTTCCAAAGAACTCGGTAAAAACTGGAAAGCATTTTCATATAATTCTGTGAAAATGACACACAGATAACTGCAGAATGTGGAAAGTAAAGCCAGCCGCAGAGCCTCACCCAGGACATGTTCAGCAGGAGGACATGGTGTAAACACTCCGTAGGATGTTTTGGCTGCTAGACCAACCATGGGATTATTTGGGGTGTGTTTTAGCTCTACCCGCCTAACACATTTCCCATGTGGTATTTGGGTGGGGGAAATGAAAAACTACCCCCTTGTCAGGTATGAAACTATTTCCTTTTGTCAGTTTGAGGTTAAGTGTATGCCTTGGTCGTTTGGGTGGAGGACACTAACAGCTGCAGTCAGTCTTGAAGAAGAGGGTATTTCGTTTGGGGCAGGGAGGATTTCTCCACACCTTAGAATTGTTCATATCAGTACTGATTGGGACAAGAGATGATGTGTCAACAGAGAGTATAGAAGACTATTCATATAGCCTTCCTTCAAACATGGCAAGTTACACTGCAGTCCTGCTGTCACTGATATACTATGTTTGTTAGTGATCAATACCAAAATCACTCCTGTATGAAACAAATGCGATCCAGCTTGGCTCTGATCAGATGGCTGTACTTCTGTCATGTTAGCCGGAGTACACATACCAGAGTTTATTTTGGCATTATGGTTTTTTTAGAAAGACAGGAGAACAAATGATATCAGCTCCGGTATTAAGATGGAATGGTGAAGATGAACAATACCTGTTCTGGTACAAAGTCTGTTGGTACAAAGTTAACCCTTCACCTATTTTTGAACAAATTTGAGCCCGTTGAATGAGATAATATAGAACCAGCCTGTTACATCACATAGCTTTGGCTTTTTGAAACACTATCAGGAGCCCTAAAGACAACATCTCCTGTCTTATACACCTATGGCATCAAGTGATAAAACACACACAGCTCCTAAAGTCCCATTATTATGGGTACATAAATCAGTGTACTTCAGAATAACTGACAAACTTGCCAGGTAAGTATAGCAAGAGTCACATTCAGGGATGCTATTGACACTTGCTGAAATGGGAATACGAAATCTTTCAGGTGCCTCAGTCCTTAGGCAGTCAGTGAGTTTATTATATTTCCTCTCCGTTCACTGTTTAAGTAGAGTTTAAAACCAAAATAGGTAAGAATAAGACCTTAGCTTTTCATTTTGGTAAGCTTTCTCTAAAAAAATTATGCTGAATCTTTCATTTTTCTTTAATTAACATTAGCAATAATAAACCATTAGTACTTATCTAACCAAAGCTTTAGCCTTTGGAGTACTATAAGAAAGCAAGGAGAGTTTACCATTCCCAAGTGAATTATTTTAGACTGTAATCTGTGGGAGGCAGGGAATAAATTCCTGTTGCACTTCTGAATGCTGAAAGCAAAATGGTCTACAACTGGGATTCCTAAGCACAACTGCAAAATTACAAATCAGCAACAACTTTTAATACAGCTATGACCTAATTAAAATTAGTACACAGTAGCCTACAGCACTGACATTGGAGGAGCTGATGAATGGCAGCATACGACAAAATCACCTTCTTCCATCAAACACAAATAACTGAGCTCAGTTCAGGGGCAACTTGGGGAAATGTTAGGCATCTGTGATAAACAGGAGATGAAGATTAGGTAGTTTAATGGCCTTTTCTCTAAAGTCTGTGGATCTAGAAGAACTGATGAGTAAAGAAGATGTGAACTGGATACCCCAAAGTGTAGACTCTCACTCTAAGCTTGATGCTGTTTTTTTCCTTAAGGTTTCTTTTTCAAGGTGATGTGTGCTCATTATATATAGAACTACTGGGAATTTACCTGGATATGGTTAGATTTCCCTGTGAGGCTCAGGCAGCAATTCCCCACATTTCTAAGACTTCCCTGGAGCCAAGAGGAGCTAGAAGTACCATGCACCACCCGCTAACTGAATGCAAACTGTGTCAAAGAGCAAAGCCCATGATCAGAAGCTACGATGAAAATTTGGCATTACCTTCTTTCCTCTCCCTCTCCCCAAGGTCATCCAGAATTAGATTTTGGCAATTCCTGTTTCCTAATCTTCTGTTCGGTAGGGCATGTTTTACTGCCTTGCTCTTGACATTTCACAACAATTCAACAGGATATAACAGCTATTACAAAACCTGACAAATTAAATTTTAAGGTAATCTGAGAGATTTCTTTAAGCAGGTAAGATTCTGATCTTGCAATTTGTTTCATGTAGATAGGGCTCCGTACAGGATAACACCCACAGGGAACAAAGGATTAGGGATGCATTAATGAATATGAAAGCTGTAGGATATTATAAACACCACGGCTCTTCAGTATGTGACCCCTATCTTTTGTCCTATTATATCTACTTCTGATATCTGGTAAGAAAGCCATGATGCTGAGCTAACAGAGGCATCTGTGTGTTCTATTCATAAGCCATTAACAGATTCTTAGAACTGAACACATCAAAACAATTTTGTATTTGGTTTTTTTTTCCAGACCATCCCAACTAAGCAAAGAACATCTGTTTGTGCTGAAAGCTGAGCTCATATTTAAGTATATAGCTAAGCAGTGGCATTAATTTTTAACTTCCTTTATGAAATGGTTCAGAGTAAGTAAAGCTCAGTAATCCAGAAATAACCGGGAGATAGAACTTGAAAACTTGGCCCAGTTTGTTTCTAGGATATAAGAGATAAATCTCTGAATCTGAAGTTACTTCCCACCCTCCGGAGATGAAAAGGTCAGGATACATCCTTTCATTCTGCAAACATGCTGATCCAAAGAGAGAGAAATGCTTTAAAAATAAAATCTGAATTGCTACTTTTCTTAGGTCATGCATCCAGTTTTTCGGAAGATTTACTGTCAGAGTATTCAGATTATCTGACAAAAAAGGTGTCACTCTTGCTAATGTAAAAAGTACCTTTGTTCTGTCAAATGGCCAGTGGCTTGTCTTCCATTTTTCTGTTGACCTGTGATATATACTTGTAAAAAATCAACAGAAGTCATTTATACACCAAGGGGATACTCTGTAGAAAATTTCAGCAAAAAGCTTTGGGGATTTATGTGTCAGACTAGGGCATCAACCTCATGTTCTATTGAGGCTTCTTATCTTTATCCCACACTATCTAGTAGAATATAAATCTATAATGGGAGAAGTACCACAGATGCTGTAGTTTACAATATCTAGAAGAAACAACAGAGGCAGAGGAGACATAAAAGGATAATTTTGCTTATACAAAATAGCAGCCTGAAAAATAAAACCAGGAAAACAAACAAGCAGATGGAGAAGGCGAAGTCTGCAAGACGCAGCTGTGCAAAGTATTTAAATATCCAGATGCAAAGCAGTTTAAGGGTCAGGGACAAGGAAAGGACGCAGAATTCTCTTAGCAGCTCTGTAGCATGATTGAATGGTCTGCTTTAAAATTTCAAACACGTTAATGATTGTTGATTGTCCAGCTTTCTGTCAGACTTAAATGGAATCTTAGATTTTGTTAGAAATCTGAACTCCTGAGACTCCTGAGCGCCTTTTAATATGGGTTTGCTACTATTTACACAGGAGTACAATAATTGATGTGTAGGACAAAAGCTTTCTCAATTGATCTTTACTCAATTCTCTTTTAGCAAAAGGAATAATAAAACAGTTTTTTTAGAATAGTCAAAATTGTTTTCTGAAGCAGTTACTACCCATAATAATAATTTATGCTTTTACTGTATACTGACTTCATCTAAGGGATTCAAGTGCTTTATGAATGTTAATTAGGCATCTGCAGGCATCTATTAGGCACCACCAGTTGCTAGATGATGATTTTGGTCTATCATTAGCTCAAAAGACTCCACCTGCCTATTTTGCTTAGTATGCTGTAAAGGGGGCTAGGGGACGGTATCTGCATACTGAAATGTGGGAAAGATGCCTTTTGCTCGAAAATGTAGCCATAGTGGAAAGCGTTAACTTAAAATGAGTTCCTGAATGAGATTTTATTACTGCTTTGATTATCTTCCTGGGCTTTGGACTCCCTCCTGAGCTGGCAGATGTTCCCTCATGTCACGTCAGGGGCTGAAAGACAGATTTTCATTCCTGCCCTCAGTCGTGTCTCAGGTTCTTCAGTCATTTTGGGATCCTGTTCAAAGCTACAGATCCGTTTTAAAATTCCTCTACAGACAGGTTCAAATGCCTTGAATGCTTTCTTGCTCACCACACTTCTTTCCCCATCTCCTCCATTGCCTTCCTATTCTGCCTTTGTTCTGCTCCAGATGTAAAATGGCCAGTGTTCCTGTTATGGCCCCGTACCAGCCTGGCCAGAGTCAGGAGGCAAGCATTAAAGCTAGTTTTGTGACTCAGTCACCAAGTTATTCATCATTCCTTTGCGGGGTGAATAACTGCATTTAAAATGAGCCCCAAACTCACTGTATTTTTTGGTAAAGGCTTCTAATCTCCTTACAAGGAACTTCAGAAGCAAGGTAAATAGTAAAAGAGAGCCAGGGGCAATGAAAACTGAGCTAGCAAGTCACGTGGGAACTACAGTCTAGTGTAAGCACGGTACTTAAACAAACATACTGCAGCAGCCTGCATTCCTCCTAGGGGAGACCTGCAAAGCACAAAGAATATTGTTTTCCTAAATTGTGATTTCATAATTAAGGCAAGAAAGTGCATTTAGATGGTGAAATCTGTATTTCCTATGACCAGAGAGACAAAAAAAAAAAGGCAATATAAAAGGATTTTGATAGTGCTATATAAGGACAATCTTCTGATTACTAACTATAACTTTTAAAGGGTATTAAAATCCTATTTCAGCGAGATGGCTGGTTTTAACTTGCAAGCTCTTTCTGTAGGACTCTAAGATATCAGTTTCCATTCACACACTCGTATGTTTAGGTTAAACAAGGAACTATGTTTTCCAGTTTCTTAAGGATTTTTTTGCATGCTGCCATTACAGGTAGGCTGGATATTAGAGGTCTGATTCTGGCTTTTCAGGGTGTTTCACTACATAGAGACAGGAGGAAGTCCTGAGACCCTGGTCACATCCTTAGGTCCTAAATCGCATGAAAATGCCATTGTCTTACAAAAATCACCCGATGAAAGCTGGTTTATCACTAGGCAAGTTTGGTTTAGATGGATCTAACACAACTGATATCATTATACTGTGGATGGTTGGGTGGGACAATTCATAAAAATTATTCATGTGAGCAACATGGGCAGAATCAGCCTATGTTTTATAATTTTAAAGATTGACTTTAAAACTTGCAAACTTTGCTGGACCAGAGGAGGTTATTTTTGAGATTTATCACTAGCAGTGTGTTAGACGTACCAGAATGGCACTGGGCTGTTCTGTGTCTTGATAAGGCCAGCAGCTCCTGTGTCTGTGCTGGTCTGTAGAGATTGTATTATGGCTGTATACCACCTAATGCTAGCCCAGAAAGCTGGAAGCTTCCTCCTGGTTTAACACAGTACAGACAGCCACTGCCATGTCCACAGGGGAGGGCTGGTGGAGCACACTGGGTAGCTGGGAGAAAGCAATGTTGCATCACACAGCCTACCGAGATCCCTTCACATCTAAGGGCTGCCAGGCTGGTACCAGGCTGGATCTTGTAGCATTACTCACTTGTCTTTGCATCACACATTGCTGTTCTATCCATGGGCTGATTTGCCCAGAAACCTCCGGTCAGAGACAGTGCTGCAATCCAGAGCCCAGCCCCAGCCTGGCTCATCTCCTGGCACCTCTGCTTCTCCAGCACGGCACAGACTTCCCAGCTCTCCCAGCGTAGGCGCGCTCCTCCTCGATGGCTCATGGTGGGATGCAAACAAGTGCAGTTCAAGAACTCCTGCTCTACATGTAGCTGCAGCATCATTTCCTTGTTATGAAATGAATCATGCTTTCATTCTTCAGACTGTTACCAAAAAAAAAAAAAAAAAAAAAGAAACNAAATGAAGTGAAAGCCAAGCACTGCTGAACGTGGAACCAATTATTACTTTATCAGCTACCCAAAGAAAACATATCCACCAAGGAAAAAAACGCCACATACATACTAGGCAAAGCTACCTCAAAATCTGTAGACTTTTATTTATTTTTTTTTTTAATTCTTAAAATCCCTTGGATCCCACCTCTTTTTCTCCTGTTTCCTGTCATTGCTATAACAAACCTTTTTGGCGAGCAAACAAGATTTCTTTTGTTACATTGAAAACTTTGCGCATGATTCATTTTTTTACTTAGAAAAAGCTTCAAGCCAAATATTGTTTTCAGAGCCTTTTCTTCCTATGTCCTCTCCCCTCCCCAAATGCTTTTTCCTGAGGGACATCCTTGTTCATGGTAGCCTACTGTAAACAAAAGAAAGATGATGTCAAAGTAAGTGTTTGAAATATAATTGATGACAGACTTCTTCATGTGCAACAATTAGCAATGTCTTTGCATGCACATAATACTTTTGCACACTTTGTTAATGCCTGGAAACTAATCATCCTTTGGAAGAAAAATAAAAGGACAAAAGGAAACCACAAAGTTCATTACTTAAAAGAGCTTGGAAGCTTGTAAGGTACATCCGGTGCTTTTCCAAACATGGTCTGTGTCTGCATCTCACCAGTTCCTTCCAGCAGATTTTGGTATCTCGCCCCTTGCAGATTTTGTGTTTGAAAGGTTCTATCATCCACCTCTCCATATGCTATCACATATTTCCTGATAGTTTTTTTTTCACAGCATACCCAGAAGGCTGCTTGGGGGCCTCCTGTTTTTTGAGCAATCTGTAATATATTTTGCTTTCATCCATTCCTATTTGGAAGTCTGTTTTCTTATTCATTTTTTATTGTTTCCATTCATGTTTTTTAAAATTGAAATAGGTATTGTAAGAACAGACAGAAAGGAGTATTTCATCAACTCTGGACACCTCCACCTTTCTCTCTCCATATCCAGCTGGGCTCCATTTTAGCAAACTACCCAAATCTCCCGCAATGACAAGTCAAGACAATTTGCAGTCACAGCAAAACTAGCTGACCTTAAACTGAGTACTTTGGTTACTACTAGTAGTCTAGCTGTAACAACAGATACTGTTTTACCATGATACATTGTGACAAAAAGAGGTGCAATTCCAAATATTTTTTCCATTATTTGAGACTGGAAGTGGCAAAAACAAACCAGGAAAATAGAAAAGAAATGAAAAATATAAAAGAAGGATTTTGAAACAATTTTGCTCAATATATTTTGGTTCTTTGCAAAATGTGGCTTGTGTTATTCATCATTAACACTTTCATGTCTTCTCTTGTGTAAAGCTTGTATCTTCTTCCTCCAAAGGCCACTCGAACTAATTTTTCTATTATGCCAGAAGGACATCTTGTCCAGATAAGAGTCAGTGGAGATTGTGACTATCTCTCAATTTATGGATTTATCATTTGTGTTGATTCATCATGGAGAAAATTAATGATGACTTGTACTTAAGTACAGGAATTAATGGTTAAAGTATATACCCACATGATGTTTCTACTCTACTTCTTCACTTCCCCCCTTCTGTGTGTTCTAGTCATTCATATTCAGTCTTAAACTGAAAGCCTCATGCTTTGAGACAGTGGATGTATGAGACTAAGTATAATGAGATGTCAACCTTGATCCAAGTCTGCTTGTTCTAGCTCACTGCAAATATATAATAACAACAGTAGTTTAAAGACAGTGGGTGGGATCCTGTCCATGTAACTTACTTAGGAATATAATTGCACTTTAATTATAGACCCTTAGGGTGAAATTTCATTTCATGTAAATTTAATTGTTTGCTACACAGATGTCTGCATTTCAGCTATTTATTGAGGTTCTCTTTATATTTACTGGAGAAAAAGAGACACTTAGAGGCAAAATTCTAATCCATTTTAGGATGAGATACATCACTCCCTTGAAGGGAACAAGAGGAACTTGTTGTGATGGAACACAGACAAGTACAGGGGTTTCTGCCTCACTAAGCTCATGTTGTTTACATGTGGAAGGCAGGTCTCTAGGAGAAGTGCGTTACCACTATCTGGCTGGTGCCTCAGATAGAGACTTCAATAAGGTTATGAGTACCAGCTTCTGATCTCATGATGATGAAGGTTTTGATACTGATGGAAAGACTTTGAGAATTTTTTCTGTGACTAGATGTAAGACTATCACAAACTTATTAGCTGGAGAAGAAGAAAAGAAGCTCTTAAAGAAATTGTGTTCTCTGATATTCCTGGGAACACACAGTCTAATACTTCTGGTTGTGCTGAATACACAATGAATTATTTAATGACTAAAATAATTTTCCTTTGGAAATGTACATCTTTCTCACAGATCTCTTTTTTCTACTAGGTTGGATAGACAAAATGTAATTGGCACAATCTTTGTAAGTCTAGCAGGTTTTTGTGAAATGCAGAAAAAAAATATTAGGCTTACTTACATGAATTTTCTTTCCTCAGTGTGGAGTTCTGGCTGAGACAAAAGTTTATAGCTGGGATTGTGGACACCTGCAAGAGCTGTGGAAATCAAAACTGGTGTGGCCAAGGGGTAGATATTACTACGAGAGCTGCCTTTTGTCCTTCAACCTTTTCCAGGGCCTTTGTTGCATTTGTGGCAAAGTGTGTATCAGCAAATCCACCCAGAGTATCATTAATTATCCTTTGTTCAGCCTGTTCCTGGAATAACATCTTTGATTCTCTTGGTCATATTCACAAAACATGCAGAAGGTCATTTCAGGGTTAGTGTCAAGTGTACAACTTTGCTTCAGACTTGTAAGAATTAATTAATAACTCTGCAAGTTCAATAATGCCACACTACCATAAAAAACACTAGAAGAAAAAAAGAATTATGTATTGATTTTTTAAATGTAAATATTAGAACTACCAATATTTTCACATCTGCGTGGATCTAAATTAAACTATTTTGAACTCAACACCCCTAAATGAAGATCCTGTTAGTCACTGGAATTTTTGAAAATCTGATCCTAAATGGCAATGAATTGTCTGACTATATCTCTCCTTTTCCTAGAATGGTAATAGTGTTCATGGTTGTGTTGTGGACCATGAAGAACAGCAGTTTCTTAAGGACTTCTTTCCTTTATCTACAAGTGACACTAATGCCTTTCACTTATTAATGTGTTTTTCTTTGACCATACATATATTATTTGACAGGAATATGGAAATGTTGGTTGGAAAGATGCAATTTAATTGCATCTAATATAATTAGAAGGGCACAATAAAGACAGGGAGTAAAAATCACACGAGAGAAGAAAGATACATGGCTTTGATTTCACCCTCTAATTAATTGCATTGCCCAAAACCACAGCTGTATACCATGAAAGAAGGTTTAAAAGTGCTTGTGTGATGACAGTTATGTAGCTATTACTCATTTATTCCAAAGCAGCAAACTTATGTTCTGCAACAGCTTTTTCTAATATATTTTTTATTATTTCTCTCTGCATTGTAAAATGAAATAAATACAATGGCAGCAAGTTCCAAAATATAAGTAAAATCTTTACAGACATATTTTCTTCTGCCTTAAGAAAGGATGTACGTGTTCTTTCTGCAATACTTCGCTAATTCAGGCCTGCTCAGAATTTGTCAACAAAGAATAACAAAACCTAAATTTTTACTCATTGTTTAACAAATTATCTGAAGTGATTTTTTTAAAAAAGATGAAATGAGAATGAATCACTCTGAAAATATTTGTTAGTTTGAAAACATACAATGTTAGTTTGAATTTGTTTTATCTTTTTGTGGATTAATCTTATTAAGAGTTCTCTTATTACTGAGAACTCTAGATTTAAAGCAGCTCAGTCTTCTGCAGACATACAGTTTTCATTCCATGGGTTAAGAACAGTGCTACAGGTTCAGTCTGCTAATAAGCCCCTCAGAATCAATGAAGTGGGATGGTAAAAACAGGCAAAACCTCAGTTATGAGGAATACGTGAAATGGAGGCCATTTTCCATTCAGAGTTGTCAGGCTGAATATGGGATGTATGTGTAAACTGCAGCCCAGACATACCTCTTATTTCTGGAAATATGTGACAAATCGTGCATACCACTTGCTCTAGGACTTTAGCAGTAAAACCATTATAAAAATTTTTTTGAGCTTTGTGCATATCTAAAGAAGTTGTCTGAAAACCACATATAAAGGGAATTAGTTAACCTCCAAAGATTAGGCTATAGCAAAGAACTGGAGTAATTTAACATCATTCTTATGTACAACTATATATGTACATTGGTCTATTAAGATGCTTGGTTACCTGGGCACTTCTACACAGTTTTCAGGAGGCAGTTCATGATGTGAAGGTGATTTCTGATGAAAGTAAACCACGCAGGCCATTTAGTTAAACTAGCCTTAATTTTAATATTTTCCCCCCTTAGTTCATTAATACTTAAACTGCATGAGCAATACGTAGTAGTTACCCCAAGAGAGGATTAAAAAAAAAAAGAAGAAAAAATAGCAAAAGAAAAGAGAGAGAGAGAGAGAAAGCAAAAATAAGGTTCCTTCCAGATTCGCTCAAAACTGAATGATATTTCACAAAAAGTTTCCATTTCGTGCTTTTTCGTGCAAGTGTTTGATCAAAATGTTTGGGCGTATGAGTCTTTTTTTCCTTTTCATCTTTTCTTTTTCCCATTAAGGTTTCACACTTTATTTCCCTAATATTTTGCTGCAGAAACTTGATTGTGTTTTTGAACAGCAAAATCAATTCTACAAGATAGAATGGAGAGGAGAATCACACCTCAGCCAAGAATAAAGCATTTGCAGAGGGATCTGGATAGGCTGGATCGATGGGCCGAGGCCAACTGTATGAGGTTCAACAAGGCCAAGTGCCGGGTCCTGCACTTGGGTCACAACAACCCCATGCAACGCTACAGGCTTGGGGAAGAGTGGCTGGAAAGCTGCCCGGCAGAAAAGGACCTGGGGGTGCTGGTCAACAGCCGGCTGAACATGAGCCGGCAGTGTGCCCAGGTGGCCAAGAAGGCCAACAGCATCCTGGCTTGTACCAGGAGTAGTGTGGCCAGCAGGGGTAGGGAAGTGATCGTGCCCCTGTACTCGGCACTGGTGAGGCCGCACCTCGAGTACTGTGTTCAGGTTTGGGCCCCTCACTACAAGAAGGACACTGAGGTGCTGGAGCGTGTCCAGAGAAGGGCAACGAGGCTGGTGAAGGGACTAGANGCTGCCCAGAGAGGTGGTGGAGTCGTCAACCCTGGAGGCGTTCAAAAAAGGTGTAGACATGGCACTGCAGGGCCTAGTTTAGGAGTCATGGTGGTGTTAGTTGATGGTTGGACTTGATGATCTTAGAGGTCTTTTCCAACCTTAATGATTCTATGATTCTAGATGAGGTGCCAAGCAGAGGAGCGTAGTTGCTTTGAGGCTCCCGTCTAAAAGCAGGCACAGCGGGGAGATGCAGCTATCTCCAGGGGAGCAACCTCCCAAGGGCAGTCAGGTCAGGGCGAGTCATGGGCTGGAACTGCCTGTCCCCTTGACTCCAGAAGAAGCTTACAGCAGCTTCTCTGCTAATTAAAACACCTTGGCTGTGCACCTGTGGTTCAGCAGGGTGGATCTGAGCCTAGCAGCACACTGCAGAGGGGTTAAAGAACATTTTGGGTCCTTTTGTTTATAGGGCTTCGCTGGTGAATGAAAGTGACAAAAAATGCTTATGTACACATGTATAAAACACATACAGTATCTGATATAATGTTGGGTAAATCCCTCTAATCCTGCCTCATAACAAACACGTTACATAGCCATGCTCAGCATTACTTTAGGCATGAATTCTGAATGCGAGATCATATTCCTCCAAAATCTGTAAAGCTACAAAAGTTCAGAGGATTAGGTTTGCAATTTAATCTATTTACAGCTCAGTTAAAATGTACATCCATTTGAATTGGTCTGATGGAAATACTGAGCATGACTCACTAGTTCCATAATTTGTATTTTATTAAACCCTGTCAAAATACGATTTATGGCTAACCCGAGACAGCCTTGAGACATGAAAGCAGAAATCTTTTGTAGGTGTTATATGACAGATGCTAGTCTGAGTTTGTTTCTCGTGTTCACAATCCATAATTTGCATGAAAATAAGCACTCTGATTTCAGCTAATTGATATGTGCCTCTAACTGTCGTGTCAATCTTCTCCGTGGCAGGGCAGACACCTTCAATAGCGCAGGTGCCATCCAAAAGTAACATTGCAAATGCACAGCCATGCTTTAACCTGCCACCAGTTTCAGCCCACTGCTGAGGGAGTTTTAAATTAAAGGGATCCCTTTTTTTCCTCACAGCCCTTGGAAGAGCTGTAGTGATCTAAGCATGAACTAAATACTTCACGCTATTCTTGAGCACATGAGCAGGGTTTGCTAACATAGAGAAGATAAGAATAGTAGGACTGAGTCTGAAAATAGAGAGGGTAGGATGTCCCAGGCTCAGGTATTATTTGGTAAGGATGAAAAGGGCCTTTCTCAGCATTCAGGGATTCAGTCATCTCTAAAGTATACAATGAATGGTAGTCCAATTTTAATTACTGGTACTCTAGCTATACAGCATTTGAAATTTTCTACATGCTGCCTTCTAAAAGCGGGTTTGTGAAAGCATTCTCTCCGTAAGTGCTGTAAGGATCCAATTAGAGGCAATTGCTTGATTTCTGAATCCTTTTGATCAGCCTTCGTAGTGGCCGACTTCTGAATTCCTCAGGAGCTTTCAGCTTCATTGACAGTCCAGAAACAATGCCTCGGTAGGATGTCACTTGGTGCTCTGAGCTCTGATACACCCCCTATTCAGGCACCTGTACTAGACATTATCAGGCCACAGCAAGGATCTTTTGCTAACAGCAATAAAGCTGGCCGAAAAATAGGAAGTCTGGAATTGTTAAGCACTTTCCAAAGCTTCAGCTTTTCAAAGACAAACAGCTGAGTCCTGTCTTCAGAGAATTATGGTGTCTTGCTGAAATCAATAGAAAGCTCCAGTTTTTACCTTTTTGTATGCTTAGGAGATTCAAACAAGAATTCATGATAAAACATAGATACAATTCTCCTTTAAAAGGAACTTACAGAATAAGCACCACACATCTTCCTAGAAGAGTGTGATTTAAATCATTATGTTAGAGGAGAGTGAGGAGAATTCTGCTTTTCTTTTAGCCATCAGGCAAACAGTGGGAATAACCTAAACAATTTTATAATCAGATGGAACAGGTCAATACCATACCCAGTGAAATGTCCCGCTCCGTTCACAGAATCACATTTCCTACATTTTCACTGCACAGTTCTTTCCTTCTTCTGAAAGACTTTGGTGATAAAGAGGCTGGGAAAACTTATAGATTTCAGCAGCCATCCTGGTTTCAAATGGACAATATTGGGCTAAATATAACAGTCCACAAATCAGAAGAATTCCAAGGACTTCTGCCTGTAGACTGATTCTTTCTTCTGCCTTCAGCTGATAAGAAGACACCGCTTTCAGGATATTAAACACCCTCTAACTTGCATATAGCACCTTGGCTGCAACTCAGTATTGCACATATCTGAGATTACTTAGTGTTTTTAAGGAAAGAGGCAGACCATATGAAAAGTCCCTTCCTCTGGAAAAAAAAATAAATCAGTTGTGTGTGGCAAATACCTCCTCATAGTATGCCTTTGAAGATTAAGACTAGCCAAGCAACCGTCCTTTCAGAAGTGAATGTGTTTTTGGAGTTTCATCTTGTGGAAAAGTAGCCTTTAAAACATAGCATAATTCTTTTTTCACTTGCCTTTTTTTACCGATGACAAGCCAAACCAAAAATCTTGTTATTCTAAAAGTTTGGCAGGACTCTGCGATGCCATAGTACTTCAACAAAAATACATTTTTCAACAAAATTTTCCTTCAGTTTTCTTAAAGTGTGAATGCTGTACCATGTAAATTTGTCAGGTGTTTGTGAAATGTGTGTATTTAACTGCTTCCTTTCTATAAAAGCATGTATTATTTTTACAGCTGATATAGTAACTTTGCTTTAAGGGTGTTTTACTTCCAATGGGAATGAAAGAACATGCTGGTCAGATGAGTTAGTGTTGTCAATATTCTTACAGCAACTGGTTTTAATGGAGAGAGCTCCTGTAGGATTAACTACAGTAATAAAATAAAAGAGTTAACACTTCTGTAAGGTTTTACGTCTTCAGTGCCTGTGATATCTAACCTACATGCAAGTATGAGGGGCTATAGCAATTTCATCAGCTGAGAATGTTATAGGTACATTTTGAACTAACACTTATATAACAAATCTTATTTTGTGGGAAAACTTTCCTAAATACAATCCCAAAATGTAAGTGGACCATGCTTTTCAGAAAAAACAGATGAGCTAGAATAAATGATTGACTCAAAACCTTCTTTTTAAATAAATCTATGTTGGCTTAGCCAGTATCTCTACAGCTTGTTCTTTAAGAACTTGGTCTTTCTTTGTGACCTAGTGGCAATCTAGTGTTCAAAACCAACCTCTGTTATAAACGAGTTCAATGTGCTGAGTGACATACTATTAAATGTTGTTTTTAAATGCATCTACCAAGCTAATATGAATGGACTCTTCAGCTACTCCTACAGACTTTTGAAATAGCTTGTCCCAATATTTCCCTGATTTATATTGGTATAAATCAAGAATAATGTGTTGCAGAAGTGTAAAAATTGCTTAAATGATGATGTAATCAAGGTAATACTGTGGGGTTTTTTGGGGGGAATACTTTTGGTGAGTACATATACTGTAGATAGAAATGTTATCTTTTTCCAAATGTAGAATTTTAATTGATTTCTTTGTTCCTTGCATGTTTCTCAAAGGAGTGGAAATTTAATACTGGATGAATACACGAAAGAATTAAATCTGTGTGAGACTTTGTAAACTCTATTTTTGACATCTCAGTTCTGTTAGATCATCTCATCCCAACCATTGAAAAAAAACCAGTTAGTAGAACTGTAGTGTGGTCTTTGCACCAGCAAAGTACTGAAGTACATGGCCAGTCACACTGATTTGAGGAAGATGATTTCCTGAACGCTAGTACATTTCCAATGGGGCAACTTGTGTATTTAAAAACATACATGACTATAAGTGCTTTTCAAATCTGAGGTTTGAAGTGAATATTTTGTATTCTATACTCTGCATCCACAATTAGAATATTTAATGAGATTTCCTGGATTCGTTTAAAAAAGAAAGTTGTTTTCCCAGATTTTCTACAAGAGAAACCTGAGCATGTTTTCCCAGATTAAAAAAAACCCAACAAAACAGAAGCATGAGTTAAAGGCTAGCTTCCCTACAGCAATACTATATTTGGTCAAGCTCCATGACTCATCTTTCCTAGAAATACTACAATGAAATCACAAAATCCGTTTCATTCTTGGTCCAAGTAGGTTTAGTCTCCTAACTATACAGGGAATTCAGTTTTCTGAAAGCTCTTTGATTTCTAATGCAGCAATGTTTCACAGTGCATTGGGCATGTAGCAAAGCAAGCGTTAGGCAGCTCTTCTCTCACTGTAGCAATTTTAAGCCTCTATTTTCTCCACTGGTTGAGCCAAAAGTTGTAACATCAACTCCAAAAATAGCCCATGTAACCTTTGTACCAAGTTCTAAAGTGAAATTTTGTGAAAAAACCATACCTTTTTAAACATCCTTTAAAGATATTTATGTAAACCTTTCAGCTGTGTTTGTTTAAAAGAATCCCATCTCTTGACCAAAAAACTAATCTGGAGGCTGAATTTTAATTTTTCATTCTGTAATTCAATACTGCTTTAGTTTGTATATAGGGGCATTCCAGGATAAAAGGCAAGCCGCCATGGTTTGCCCAGCACTGGGTATACATGACTGCTAGCAGGAACAGGTTGCAAAGCAGACCTTTTTTGAGGAATAGAAGGAATAGTCTGGAGAAATTTAATATTATTCCTCAAAACAGTTCAGAAGTCCTCTAGCAGTCCTCCTTTTGTTACTGAAGAGGTCATTGGAGCCTGGGTGGAGCAGTGAGGCACTAAGTAGCTAAAGTTTGTGTAACTGATAAAGACAATTATCTGACTGTATCTGTCTAGTTTCCCCTTATGCGTACTGGCTGACAGAGGAAAGACACAACAATCAGCGATGCTGGGGAGCACGTAAACCAGGAATACAGTGAATGCCCTTGGAGACCTACTGGAAGCGAAATTATAGCTGCAGCCTGCAGCAATAGGACTGTAAGGTATGCTTAGCAGGGGAAAAAAGGATTAGAGCCTGGCTGTTTGGCAGAACTTTGTGTTTCGTTCTAAGTCTGGCCCATTGCTTTGAAAGGTAGTATCTAACATTCACTGATAATTACGAGGCTAACATGTACAACAAAATGGCTCCCATCAAGTCAGCAAATGAAGCATTTCCTGGGATTTTGAAAAGTATACAGAATAACGGCTTCCCAGTGCTACCAGTGAGTGAAGATTTTTTCTGCATCCACTGATTTGCTCAAACTGAGAACAAATGGGTTTAGTAAGAGAAAGGTCCTGAAGATGTTAGTGCTGCAATAACGGTGTGACACCTGTGTGGCAGACCGCTGGGGGTCAAACAAAAAGCACAGCTTGGAGCACTGTCAAAGGTTAAGTGCTTATGTTTTGGGAAATAATCTCATTACATTAACTGTTGTCAGTTCTGTGATAAATATTGTGGAGTCTGCAAGAAGTTAGGGCTCTTAGAAGAAGTGCAGGTCAATACAAAACGCACAATCACTGTGATATAAGGGTAATGCCGGAAGACTTCAGCATCATCAGTTTACAGATGAGCGTGGAGCTCATGGGCAATACAGAAGCAGCTGTGTAACTGACAGTAAATTGTTACATGGATTCCTTTGTGAGGGGAAGAAACAAGACAAAACATAGATCTTGATAAAGAACTTCTTGATCTATTCTGTCACAACAAGGTTATTAATGTCTACTTTAAGTAGAGAGATGTCTCAAAAGCAACTGAGCTTTGGGTGCCTGCAAAAAGGAAATCTTTTCTTCCATAAGTATTACAGAGAAGATCATATAACTGTACATGACATGTACTAAACATCTATGTTGTGGTCATGTCATCATGAACAACATTACTTGGTAGAGAATAACCAAGAAAGAGTCTGTTGAACTGGCAAATTGAATAGGATTTAAATTCCTTAACTGCAGCCACCTAGGGATTAGGGACTGGTCTAAGCTGGTTTCTAGTTTGCCTCTAGAGCTAACGGGGAAGAAAAAATTTGAGACTGGGAAAAGGACCTGATGTTTGTAGATGCCTGTCTCTTTCCATTGACAGCGGCTGATAAACCAGATGGATGTGCTGCCATTCAGAGGGACCTGGGAATTTTGGAGAAATGGGCAGAAAGGAAGCTCATGAAGTTCAAGAAAGGAAATGCCAAGTGCTGCACCTAGGGAAGAACAACCTCATGCACTAGTACATACTGGGGACTGACAAGCTGGGAAGCAGCTTTTCAGAGAAGGACCTGGGGTCTTGGTGGACAATGAGATGAACAACGTGCCCTCATGGCAAAGAAGCCCAACAACATCTTGGGCTGCATTAGGCAGAGTGTTGACAGCAGGTCAAGGGAGGTGATCCTTCCTCTCTGCTCAGCATTTGGTGAGGCCACATCTGGAGTACAGTGTCCAGTTCTGGGCTCATCAGTACAAGAGAGATATGGAGCTACAGGAAAGTGGGCAGCAAAGGGCCGCTAAGATGATTAAGGGACTAGAGCACCTTTCATACACGGAAAGGCTGAGAGAGGTGGAACTGTTCAGCCTAGAGAAGAGAAGGCTCAGGGGGATCTTATCCACATGTGTAAGTGCCTGCTGCAGTGGCACTAAAGAAGGTGGAGCCAGGCTCTTTTCAGTGGTGTGCCCAGTGATAGGATGAGAGGCAATGAACTGAACAGAAATACAGCAAATTTTGTCTAAATGTAAGAAAGGGCTTTTTTACTGTAAGGGTGGTCAAACACTGGAACAGGCTGTTCAGAGACTTTGTGGAGTCTCTTTTGGTGGAGATATTCAAAACCTGACTGGTCACAGTCCTGGGCAATGTGTTGTAGATGTCAGAGTCCTGAAAGACCCTACTTTGACCAGGGAGGTTGGACTAGGTGATCTCCAGAGGTCCCTGCCAATCTCAACTGTTTTGTGATTCTGTGTAAGATACCCAGCTCAGTAACTAACTGGGATGCTGAACTTTTAAAAGTTAGGGAAGATGGCTTTCATGCAGAATATCTTCAGCTTTGGCAAGCTGATGGATTCTGGGTTTGTACTGCAACTTTGACACACAAGAAGACAAAAATTGATTATGAAGAATGAATGTCTACTGAATTTTACAAAGATTCTCAAGCATCTCAGCACGTTGATACTACTAAAGATGTTTTCAAATCTTAAACCCCTCTAAAGCTGTGAACTTATCTCAAAGACTGGACTGCATGCAACACTGCAAAAGAATCATTAAAAACAATGGGGCCATTCATATTTGTGATGGTTTCTGTGCATATGCTTGTACTTTGCATGGAACAGGGAGTGAATAATTTCTGAGTGAAAGTATTTATCCAAAAGCAACTCAAGATAGACCTAGCTGTGAAGGAAACTGAAGACAGGGAAAAAAAAAGATGTGATGCAATACTTGTCAATTTTGAAGTCTTTATATTAGCTATATTTTGCAAGGAATATAATTTAAGGTTTTACAGGAATTTACTAAATATCAATCTACAGAAGCACATATGTTTTCAGTTTTCATGTAAAAAGAAGATCTCTTACTACTGAAGTCTTACTGAAATACTGAACTACCGAAATTAATTATAGATATTTAAGTCGTGGGCTAGTTGGACTAATGCAGGCTCTGCTTCACGAAACCCCTGCTTACCTTAAAGAGGGGGCAGGGGCAGTCCACTCTTCTTAATTAAACAATATCTGAGGATACAGGTGGAAAACTCTCATCTGAAGAGCTGTCATGCAACTCAGATAGGTGAGCCTTGCTCCCTATGGAATATAGGCAATTCTAGAGGGTTGTCTAGTCCATCTGAGTTGGTGCCTAAGGAGTACAAGGAAGGTAGCATGTCATCTATCTATGGTGCAACTCCAGCCACAATTAACTGAAGCTGGGATTACTCACAATTTGTTAAAATTGAGGTAGGTTTTACCGTGTCAAATATCTTGGTTTATTGACCACTCTAGGTTGTGAGAACAAATATAGTAGACCTAGAGCTACTCAAATCAGCTCTGATGCTGGAAGCAACACATTTGCTTTGCCTAATCAGCCTTTCTCCTTGCCCTGAGATTAAGCAAGAAGAAAAGGGTTAGTCCCTGTAAGGCTCCATGCTAACGCAGACCTGTTGTTTCTAGACCTTAGACTAGTGTACCGCTGCAGAGCACTGCACGGTGTTGTGGAGAAATGCTAGCAAAACAGCTGGCTCAGGCATCCCCGCATGCCACTGACTGCACCGTGTGAATCTGTCTTCTCAGTGCTGCACAGAAGCCTGACAGGCAAAAGTAGCTATTGAACTCAGTCGTTCTCAGTGCTGAATTAAATACAGGTTGTTCTCTACTCTCAATGCTCTGCTTCATTTTCTCTATATTTCCAGCTTTTCACAGGAGCAAGGTTAGGGTTCTAGAGCTAACAGTCTCTCTTGCTGTGGTTACTTTTTCTCAGCTCACAGACCAACGTGTTTTCTGACATATTCTTTCCCCAGTGTCATTTTTGACAACAGCTGAACTATTTTCGCCATGTTTTCCTCCAAGAATTCAGAGACAGATATCTGCCCTAAAAAGTTGAGCTTGAACTTCTGATTTTGACAAGTGTACAACGAATGAGAACAGGCTCTCATTGTGAAACATTGTCAAATGATTTTCCCCTAGCTGGAGCTGCTGGCTCTGCCTACTATATACTTTTCGTTTATTGTAAGGCCTCTAATTTCATGCATTTTGACAGAAAGCAGTAATATAAGAGTTAAGAGTTGACCTCTGGCTCTAAACAGGTGTAGATGAATAAGTCAGTTCTTTCTTGACATTTCCTTTCTATTTTATTTTGCAACTAATTAGTGTGTACTGGATGCTCTCTTTCATTATAGAACCACTTCTCTCTGCTTTCATATCACCTATGGTATTTAATTCAGTTTTAAATAGTTTTGTTCAGCCATGGTTAACCCTTGCCACCACAACATCTTAATTTCCTACCCTCCTCTGAACCACCCACGTGTTACAGCAAAAAGAGTCTATGTGGTTTTATCTTCATTTGCAAAAGCAGCTGGTCTCAACCTGTTCCTACGCTGAGCATCTCATTTCATGCTGAGAGTGTTGCTCCACTTTTATTTTATCATTCTAGGCTCTAAGAGGCTCCCGATAGACCGCAAAAAATCCCAGCAATGCAATGGAAGGAACTAGCTCCTTAGCAGCAATCTAAATGCCCTCAGACGTCACTTTTCATCTGCAGCACAGCACGAGGCTTTAGAGATTTTTGGCAATTAAAACAATGCTATTAAGGGGCATGTCAGATAAAGTCTGCCATGTCTTCGCTATCTGAGGCCTCATTACCTGGGTTGTTCAAAGTTGATCATATTGTCTGCTTTGAAGACAGGGAAGCCCAAGCCTGCAATTACTTATCTACATGTTTGAAGCCTGATAAGGCTTGGTTTTCTTTAGCACCTCATTCACTAAGAAAGAAATATTTCTAAGATTTATAGTTTTCAGGTTTTTACAATTTGCCGATGACAATATGACCTTTTTCATCTTTTTTTTTTTCCTAAATTATAGACAACTTATCATATCTTAACTTGGTGTTCTGTCACATGATGAAGGCATCTCCCCATCTCAAGCTCCCTGACGAGGGGTTCAGTCCTGGTAACTGTCATTTGTTGCTGACGTGTGTCAGTGCTGGGCTAGCACAGTCCTAAGGTTTGACTTCAGTTCCCTTACATGTGGTCTGTAAGGTTGAGGAACCAGCAACATGTGTTCCCAGCACTGCAGCAGGGGAAGGAGTTTGCTGATGGAGCAGTAAAAATGACAGTGTAATAAATATGAAATCTGACTGTGAAATGCTGCAGAACCATGTGATGATCGTGAGTCAAAGCAGCAAATAAAATATGTTTTTAAACACTGGAGAATAATGGTAACATTATTAGGTGTAGAGTAATGTACATTGGAAGAAATCTCCTCTACTATACATAATTGGTGTAGTTGGCTCTGAGGTAGTTATTACTACTAAGAAAAGGGATCTTGGAGTGTCTCTAGTCAGAAATGCAAACCTCAGATGAGTCCTTAGTGGCACTCAGAAACAAACTGCATGATACAAAGTGTTAGGAACAAAACCAAAAATGTCATTGCAACACCCTATGAATCTATGGTTTGTCCCTCTCCTCTCCTCTCCTCTCCTCTCCTCTCCTCTGATATGTTATAGTCAAATGAGAAAAATTAGGAAAAGTAATGATGGAGAAGTATATTGGCCAACTCTTGTGCAAATCCTAAATAGATTATGACTGGATAGCCAGAAAATGGATGACTGAAGAAGGATATGATAGTCATCTATAAATTGCACTGAGAAAAGTTGTTCACGATTCTTATAATACTAAAAGTAGGAGGAACTGTACAAGGTTACCAGGTGGCAGGAATAAAACAATCTGGAAAAGGTTCTTTTTCACACTACATTTATATAAATTTTGTTTCCATTGCTCTGGAACACAGTGATTGTCAAACTTTACCTGGCTTCAAAAGCAAAAATACCTATTAAATATAGGTGAAGGGGGCCCCTGAGTGGCAGGTTGCTGCAGCCCAGGAGGTGCCAACAAAGCACTGCTGTGCGCTCGCCCAGATCCCCTGTGTTCCCACAGGGACTACTAGTAAGCCAAAAGTTTTTTTCTGAGTAGCCCAAAATGGCAGTTCTTCTGTCTACTACAGTAACATATTCCACGTCTGGTATGTGTGCCATGGATTTTACATCTCATCCCTCTATCGTGCTTTTTTTTTCCCTTTAGATTAAGCATATTAAGTCCTAATATGATGAGACCAAAGTGCCAGAAGGTGGCAAATTTTATTGTTGGCCAAAAAAAAAATGTAATTCCTAATGTAGGCTTGAAAAAAAGATAATGGGAGCTACTGATTACTATTGCTTTTTTTTTTAACAGATGCTGTTGTTTTCTGTTCTGAAGGTCTCGTATAATCTCAGTAGTGACAGGTGACATTGAGTACATCAGCCACCCAGCTCATGCAAAGCTGTTATTTAATTTTTTTCAAGGGCTCATCCATTTGTACCATTTACAATATCATTTAAAACCACTTTTTTTACTTGAGTGGACAAAATGGCTTATGACCTGAAGAGAAATGGTGTGTATTACTGAGAAAGATACTGATTTAATGTGTGTTAAAGGACCACAATCTATAATTCTTATTCACAGGTATAGTGCTATTCCCTTTGGCAAGTAATTTGAGAGGAAAGGTTGTTTAAATTTCTGGACAAGTCACCAGACTGGTTTTAAACCTCTGCTTTGCCACAGACTTCTTCTGTGTTGCTTCCTAGCTGAAAAATGCTGATACTACTTTTTCTTTTCACCTAATTTTCAGCAATTTCTTTCTCCGGTCAGTCCAGACTATTTTATTATGTGGAAGAGTAGCTTCTATCAAAACTGATCTTGTTTGAGGTTCTTAAGTATTGCTACAATATCACTGATGTGAATAATTAAAATAAGTCATAATTTGGCTCTTGTAGTTTTGCATTTCAGATGTATTAATTGAATATTTTTCTGTCATAGGACAGAGTAACTGAGAAGTGGAATTCTCTACCAAATTTACAGTATTGCAGATGGTGCATGTGCCAGCTGAACACAAGCATCTGAAATTTATCAGAAATCCATTCAGCCATATTTTTTGTTGTATTGGAAGAACAATGCAGTTGAGGAGTTCTGTAATTTCATCAACCTCTTGGATATAACCTAATTTAAAATTTATTGTACTGAGAAATATTTATTCAAAGATTCAGGAAAACAATATAGAATGTAAACCATTAAAGCCACCCTGAGGTTATATCTTTATATTCTATTAACTTTGTACAATGATTCCAGGTTTTATCTGTTTTAGTTTAATTCAAATAAAGGAATGAAATGCAGCTATTTTGTTCTGTAAGTTTTGAGAGAATAGAAGCATTAAAGTGTATAACCTAGCAAAGTTGTCTTTTTTGATTTTATGTGTTTATTTTTATGCAGTTTTGCATTAACAGCTTCATGTATTTTTCCGTGTTGCCTAATAGTGATTTAGCTCCCAGTTCTCTAAAAGGCTTGACTAGAGGCACCTGACGAGTCCCACTGAGGCCAGCCTAAGCCATGTTCGAAGGTAAGTAAACTTGTGCATGAGTCTATGCAGTCCATCCCTCCCATTAGCACCTTCCTCCCATGTTGTTGAATCTTGTGGCCCATCACTGTTTTCATGTCTCACTGAGCATGCCATCCTCCACACTGCAATGTCGAACTGCTGCAGCCCAGCCTTCACCAAGCAGATTCCTTTCTGTGTTTCCAGAGATGCTTGTTCCCACAGCAGCTGATGTTTCTTGCTTCTGCTGAACTTTGTCTTCTTTACTCTGCCTCTTTTGTTGCCTGTCTCAGTAGCTTCTTGCCTGCCTTTTTCCAGCCATTCCAGACTTCCCCATGGAAACTTCCCTCCGACCCGGCAGCGCTGCTTGCCAGCAGCTCCTGTCCAGCTTCCCTCAGAGCCTCCCCTAGCTTTACAACCCAGACCAACATCTTCCTCAGTAATCATGCCCTTGTGGCTCCTCTCCCTCCTCTCTGTCTTGCCTGCTCCTTCCCCTTGCTCTGCAAACAGCCCTTCTCCTTCAGTCCTACGCGGCTCCACTGTTCCTCCCAGGAACTTGCGGTGGGGGGCAGGCAATGTGGCAGGTCATGTCTGTGACAATGGCTTTTGTTGTCAGAAGCTCTGTTCCAATATCAACAGGTTTGGCACAAAATAAAATATACAGAGTTTGGACAAGAGTATCGTGGGCCTGATCCAATTTCCGTTGAAGTCAGTGGAAGTCTTTGCTCTGACTTTAGTGGGTGCTGGATCAGCCTCTGATGGTTGGTGACTAATGCTCTTTCATTGTATATTTCATAACGCAAATATCCACAGAGGAACATGACCCAGAGAAATATAAGGTATTTATTTTTCAATATTCATTCCCAACTCTTGGCAACAGCAGTCTAACACAAATATTGTTTTTAAATGCTATCCAAGGAGCTTGTTTATCTCTATTCTTCACCTAGCAGCCTAGAAAAACAAACTTCCAGTTTAGAAATCTGTTTGACTAAGGCAGCATTTATATGAAAACAGACTCATTGAATCTTTGTTAAAATAGAATATAAATTATCTTTTACTGCCAAGTTGAAACTCTTTGCTACCTGGGCTCCCTTCCTACTTCCAGTAAAGCTGTCACTTGCAGTACACAGGACCGTCACTTTGCTGCCGATAAAACATTTACTGTGGACCGCATCTTAACCTTAGCCTGCATATTTATCATGTTAATTCCAACACTTGGAATCTGAAATTAGGGTATTATCTTGACCAAAATAAATAGCAGTCAGAAAACCATTGACATTTTTTCTTCCTTCTGCAGCCATATTCCTCATCTAATTTCGGGCACGTACAGTAGAAATTATTAACTATTCAAGTTTGTATCAACTACTCCCATAAATAATATAGATGTTTTCCATCCTTACTACTCTACTGTATAGTGAGAAACACTTGTCTGTCGTGCAGTAGGACACAACATGTGAATATGAATGCAAAGTCTACAACCACTTCAGTAAAACGCATAATGAAGATAGAAAAAAATAATCCAGGCTTTGCATACACTTAGATTTAGCCTCAAGTAATTGCAGCTAATATCTTCAAAGATTTTGTCTCTACTGAAGATGCTTCTGGCCCTCTCAGGTTATTAAAAAAGAAAAGAAATAATTATGTCTCAATCTTTGTCTCCTTAGTTCTCTATCTATAAAGTGGGAATAACACTGCCCCCTAATCTTAAATTGATACTTTAAAAATAAGTGGATAAACGTATCTATGAAGTACCCACACTTAAGGGCAAGGTCATATCCAGGATATAATTAATACATTTGTCTATACTGCAGACTTTGGATTAGCTACGCTAAAAAAAACCCCAAAAAACTAAGCAAGGGATAACTAAGTACCAAGAAATAGTGGATATCTCATCATTCAGTGGATAGGGGAAAAATAGGATTTTGCAGTGTGATAGTATTATGGTACATTTTATCATGAAGATTAACACTCATTGCCAAGCTAGGCTCACATTTTATATTTCATGAGTGCTTGCTTTGTATTCTTAAAATCCTTTTAACTTCGTGTGGGGTTGCCGATTAGTAGATCAGAGAGAGGCCCTCAGGAGATATCACCTTGCCTGTTCCTTGGCACCCTGCTCCTGCAGGTTCCTGAGGAAGGGTGGGACCTGGCCATGCCTGGGACGCACCGTCCTGGCAGCGGACACCCTCGGTCCCCCGGGCTCTGCAGGCAAACACGTGCCCATGGTGGTGCTGGGTCTTTTCCTGTGCGTGCATTCAATGGCTTTCTTGCATCAGGGCATAAAGCCAGAAACTTGGAGCATTCCAGATTGAAAATAATGCCAATATTGACTGATTTTTTTATGAATATACCTTAGTCCATTCTCCTAAAAGAGGATATAAACTTGTGAATTTATATATTAGCATTGAAATGAAATAAGGAAGATACAGGTGTTCAAAACAATATATAGAATGTGTGCATATGTCTAAAGTATTAACTGTGAATTTCAGTGATATCTGTGCAATGTCAAAGTGTAAAAATTAGTATGTAAAATACTAAAACTGTAAGAAGATGGGCCTGTTTTCTCCATATAAATAAGTTATCTTTATCACTATAAATTCATGTTAGCAAATTTTGTTAGCATTTTTCACAAGAATAAGATTGGTATTGTCTAATTTATTATATTGATTACACAATGATGAACTGCTTTGGCCTTTTCAATATGCTGTTATGGGATTGGTTATCCATTCCAGTTCATTACTGCAAGCTACTTTGGTTTAAAGAGGAAAGAAGTGGAAAAGCCAGCCAATAAAATGACATAGTTGTAGAAAGGTTAAAGAACTCTGCAGCGTTCGACTAAAGCTGACAAGCATTGAAGTTTGGATTTCTCATTCTTATGACAAAGATGGTAATGGGAAGAGAAAACAGCAGTATCTAATCCATTTTTATGACAGTGATTATAATTAAATTGCAAAGGATATAAAAGCAACCTGTTCTTATTATAATTTATATATCCTTATCTTATGGCCCTTCCTCGATTCTTCTAATTTAGAGTCAGTATACCAGTGTAACCTTTGCACAGTGATTCTTTGGGAAACATGCAAGACAATATGTACAGAGCACTGTGTTATAAAGTGGCTTATATATTTCTAACGAGATTCATATCTACTGATATTAACATTGTAGACTAGAAAAGGAGTGGTTTAAAGTATAGATAACAATTTTACTGCTTGATGTTCCCCAAAGTGAGCACATATGTCATATGAATCTTTTGTGAATCATTATTCACAGCATTTAATAGGATTGATCTTTACTTTGGAGTGACCAGTGATTCTAGATTCAGGAGTTTCTGTCTTCCATTAACTCAGACATTAACTTTTCTTAAGAAAATGGATGATAAAAGTGAAATGAAATGATAGCAATCAATCATTTTTATCAGTATGGTAATATATAAAGGAATACACTTCCTACAGAACTAAATGAAAATGTAGGACTGACTAAATATTTCACTATGAAAAATTAAATTTTTATTAAATTAAGGTTTAAAAAAAAAAAAGGCTGTCCTACATAGAAAATGTAAGGTTTTAATTAAATTTATCATTGTGATCTCTATATTGGCATAAAGTTTATTTTTCATAGACTAAATAAAGGTCATGTTTGGCAAAGTAATTTCGTGTATCCACTACACAGATAGTTGTAAACAATTCCTGAGAATTAATGACTGACTGGCTATCATTTAAAGCTTCAGTCATGCAAAAATTTTTAACATATGTTCACCTATGAGCATAGGTACAGAAGATTATCCATGCTGAGTTAGCTCAGCATCTTGCAGTAACCAGAAGCAGAAGCTTATGGCAGAGCACAAGGAATAAGATGTCTATACAAGTATAAGAAATGTCTGTGGCATGAAATGCCAAACACAAATGACATTTGAGAATGGCCTTAGATACTAATACAACTGAATTTATGGAGGTTCTACTGTTCCTAGACATATAGTATAGCACTATAGCTTTTCCCCTCTCACAGGTGTGTAGATCATGCTGTTTACATCAGTCTGGTCCTCAGCCTAATGTTGCTGTTGTTGCCCTTTGCCCTCAGAGTTTATAACAGCTCAGTACCTCACTGTATGAGGACCTACCAAGTTAACTGGAAACATTCTAGGAGAAAAGCAATTTCATTTTTATCTGGTATTTAATGTACTTATCTTGTGTTTAGTCTTTCAGAACATAGTGTTTGGGTTGCAAGCAGCAATATACTAACTATCATTTCTCTATTTTTTCATTTAAAAAGGGATAGTGCCCTTTAAAAATTTCCTGTTGGTAAATAATTGTCATGATAAAAAGCATGCATGTCTGTGTATTATTAAAAAAGTAAACAGATTTCTGATTAATTTTCAAGTTCTGGTCAAAGCTTTTTTCATCCCAGCTGGGGTCATTGCTTTGTTTCTGATACTGTGACATCACTGTATGCATTTGAAAGGTTAGCACAGTTTTAACTTGCAGGGTGTGACAGACAATAACCATTTTATCAACAGTTTGTCTATTTGGTTCCTTTATAAAGGCGATGGGCCTCTGAGAAGATGACTCTTTTTTGCTTCATCTGGTACAGATGGAGATTTTGAAGGAACATGTGCTCCTTGAAAGCCATTGGACACACGAAGGATGCAGGACAGAAAGATGGGGATGTGTGAAAATGCAGTGAGCAGGGAGATGGAGCACACCAGAGTCTGGGACACTTTGGAGAAGATCATGAAGCATGTCTGCATGTGGCTAGGCTTCCGACAGGATGGAAAGAGGCTTTCTAGGGCCTTTAAAGAGACTGTATAGAGTTTCTTGCAACCCAGAAGGCTGTTGAGATGCTGATCTCAGGTCAAGCCTGGTGGAAGAGCTCACCTGCAAGAAAGCAGTGGGTGCGGAAGGTCCATCCAAGAGCCCTTTTGGTTGTTTTAGGGTAACAAAATAATCATAGAATCATTGAATCATAGAATCATTCAGGTTGGAAAACACCTCTAAGATCATCAAGTCCAACCATCAACCCAACACCACCATGACTCCTAAACTAGGCCCTGGAGTGCCACGTCTACACCTTTTTGAATGCCTCCAGGGATGGTGACTCCACCACCTCTCTGGGCAGCCTGTTCCAATGTTTAACCACTCTTTCGGTAAAGAAATTTTTCCTGATATCCAATCTAAACCTCCCCTGATGCAACTTGAGGCGATTTCCTCTTGTCCTATCGCTAGTTACTTGGGAGAAGAGTCCAACACCCGCTTCACTACAACCTCCCTTCAGGTAGTTGTAGAGAACGATAAGGTCTCCCCTCAGCCTCCTCTTCTCCAAGCTAAACAGCCCCAGTTCTCTCAGCTGCTCCTCAGAAGACTTGTTCTCTAGACCCTTCAGCAGCTTCGTTGCCCTTCTCTGGACACGCTCCAGCACCTCAGTGTCCTTCTTGTACTGAGGGGCCCAAAACTGAACACAGTATTCGAGGTGCGGCCTCACCAGTGCCGAGTACAGGGGCACGATCACTTCCCTGCTCCTGCT
>WAAD01007689.1:155147-192693 GCA_013389945.1 Fregata magnificens
TCATCTGCAAACTTGCTGAGGGTGCACTCGATCCCCTCATCCATATCATTGATAAAGATGTTAAACAAGACCGGCCCCAAAACCGAGCACTGGGGAACGCCACTTGTGACTGGCCGCCTACTGCATTTAACTCCATTCACCACCACTCTCTGGGCTCAGCCATCCAGCCAGTTTTTTACCCAGCAAAGAGTACACCTGTCTAAGCCATAAGCTGCCAACTTCTCCAGGAGAATGCCGTGGGGGACAGTGTCAAAAGTCTTACTAAAGTCCAGGTAGACAACATCCACAGCCTTGCCCTCATCCACTAAGCAAGTCACCCGGTCATAGAAGGAGATCAGGTTGGTCAGGCAGGACCTGCCTTTCATGAAGCCATGCTGGCTGGGCCTGATCCCCTGGTTGTCCTGCACCTGCCTGGTGAGCCCACTCAAGATGAGCCACTCCATAATTTCCCCGGCACTGAGGTCAGGCTGACTGGCCTGTAGTTCCCCGGATCCTCCTTCCAGCCCTTCTTGTAGATGGGCATCACACTGGCAACCCTCCAGTCATCTGGGACCTCCCCTGTTGACCAGGACTGCTGATAAATCCCCCTCAAAACTCTGGGCTGCCCTGGGGCCTTATTGAGCTTTTTCAGATGAATTAGTGTAAGCTTGTGCTTTGGGATCCTGAGATCTAAATGTCTGCAGGTACTGGCTCATCAAAAGAATTAATGATGTAAGTGTGATCCCCAGGGGCATGTGGGTCAAACAACACTGAACGTGGTACAGGCTTTTGCTGGGGGAAAGGGGAGATTATAACTCCTGTGCATGCATTTTGGTGCTGTGGAGTCCGAGGCAGTTTTGGATATGAGATCTGCCTTTCAGCTGTAGTAACAGAAGGCCACAGGTTAACTTGAATTTCCAGGTTCAGTTCCTGCAGGTGATGACTTACTCAACTAATAATGCGTCTGGAGATATAGTGCTGTTGGGATATACTTGCTAAATGCACCATTACTATAATGATTTGTAATTAGACACTAATCACCATATAAAATGCTAATAGAATAAATGTACTTGATATTTTTTCATGCTCCTGGCAAAAGTCCTCTAGGCATGCCATTTTCTCAAGGGCATGCTGAGCAAAAGCAGACTGAATAAAAGAGTTGGGGCATGGTACTCACTTTCTGCTATTGTTTCTCTTTTGAAAGAGAATTATTGGTGATTTGAGGACCATTTTAAACTGATGAAAGCATTAGGTGCTATTCTATTCCCAGTCTCTGCCCATGTATCCTGCTGTCTTCCTTGTGTCTGCGGTAGCAATTAGCTATGGGGCTATGGCTCTGCTTGTCAAGAAAATGATCCAGGTAGAAATTAATATTATTTTGTTATTGTCAGATTACATTTTAGTCTGTTTGGTCTTCCCTTGTGGCAGGAACAAACATTTAGCGTGAGGATTTGGGGAAGGAGGCAGGGAAAGGGCAAGATACTTCTTTTGGCAATGGTCTTTGCTTATGTCAGCTTAAGTTAATTTTCAATAGTAACCTGATTTAGAAGGCAATAGCAGAGCAACTGAAGTCCTTCTGCTTCTCCTTGTGCGCATGCACAGGACTCAGTCACTGTTGTTTTGTGTAGGATGCAGGGCTCCTTCCACACATTCCTCTGTAATCTGGGAAAAAAGTGGATGTGTAGGTCCCTATGGCCTTTCTCCACCCTGCCTGTCTGCTGGTACGTGCACCTGTGTATACTCTCTTCCCCTGCTTCACACCTGAACACTTGCGGGCTCAATATATTCAGGGCTAGGTTCCCACACAAACTCCCTCTCTCTCTCTAAATAAACCATATTTCTTTTCAGTTTCTTATCCCACATTTTGATTTATTCCTTTTGTAAATATGCAGGTCAGCAATCTCTGGGTGTAGAGAAGGTTTCGATAGCTTTGGCAGGTTTCCATGTCAGTTAGCAGCACTGTGTCATGTGTCTGCCTGGTGAGAAGAAGGAGGAATCTGTACCTGATCTAGACACCCTTTACCATCTGTGGTTGATGTGATGACTAACTGGCTTATTCAGATCTTACTCTGACACTGGAGAAGATAAAAAGAACAATATTTATAGGGAAAACTAATGTCCTTTATTTAATCTGTTGTGCTATCTAGACTGATATCTCTTTTCTTCATGCTATGTAGTCTTCATTTCAAATAGAAAATTTAGTTACTTCTCGTTAGAAATGGTGTCATAACTGGCACATTGTTTATGGATATGGGAAGAAAGGTAGGAAAAGATGAGCCATATGTTAGCATTTTTCCTTTCAAATCCATGGCTAAACTACCACAGCTGCTATTACACCTGGGATATATGGAGGAGTAAAAGATCAGTGTCAAATCCACTAATCTTGTGATAGCAGATATTTTTATAACCTTTCTGAATTTTTTTCATTAGATTATTATTTCATTCTTTCATAGCTCTGGAAATATGCAAGGAGGAAAGCCTTGCTATATGTCCTCTCTACAGGTTTGCTGAATCTCAAGACACTTAAATCTCTGTAAATGGTTCAAAAGGGAGAGAACTGCATACTGGTCTGAATATTACAAAAGGTTTGGTTATATTCAGTGTAAGATTGAACGCCTTTTAGTACTCCCAGATCTGTAACAACTCAGCAAAAGATTTTCTCGGATGCACTAGCAATAACATGCCACTAGCATAACTTGTTATGTAGTGACATCACTTTTTCGCTTATGTGAATGCTAAGGTTACTATAAGTCATCTGTACAAAAAAATGTGAAACTTACTTAGATTAAGTAATAGGGATAAGAGAAGGTCAGTGTTTGTTAACACTTCTTCTCCCTGTATGACTAATAGCTAGTGATTTGCATGATGCGTATATCACTAATATCTATTATTGACTTGTGGGAGTTCTGCTTATTGGTTTTAGTGGTGACAGCAGATTACTGTTCAGGCAGTACATAACAGGCACAGTACAGGTGGAATGAGGTTTTAAACAGATAACATTCACAGGCATATAGAAACTCCTCAGCTTTAATTGTTTTCCCTTGTTGTGTAACTTGGGATAGATGAAGACTCAGATTTTAAAGTGTTTGGGACTGCAACTCTTAACATGCATGCAGCTGGCCCTCGTTTGAAACACAGATTTTTGCACTGTGCCCCTAAACAAGAAATTTAGAAAGCTGGGCTCCTAAAACAAATGCCCAAATACCAGCAAGCTGAGTAAGACTTAAACTAGACAGGTGAAGATTCACAAATTCTGAAACTCCCTGGGCTCTGCATGCCTTAGGAAGACATCCCCACCCAGGATCTACATCTCAAACTTCTTTCCTAGCCTCCCTCCTTGGGAGGTGTGATTTTTGACTTCTCTCAGGCAGTGGAAAGGCCTGAAACATGCTCTCCTGCTTTCTGCATGAGTGCTCAAGCTGTTGGTGAACTACTCTGTTAAAGGGGGACTGTAGCTGTTGCCAATACCAACATAATTTCAAATAAAGTATTGGCTAATGTTGTGTTTTGTATGTAACCTCATTCAACTAGATCAAGGTGAGACATTGCAATGACATCAGTGCTTGGGAGACTCTGAACAAGTATAGAAAAAAAACTTTACCTTCCTTAGGTATATGTGGATTCGTACATCTTCAGGTTTAGGCACAAGAGATAATGAGGGTCAGTTTTGGATGGGTTTGCCTCTATTCTTTCTCATTCATTCTTCTTTTTTATTTTTTTTAAATCTAGTCCTACATCTCAGTTTTCAGTTGGACTCATAGCAGTAACAATATTAACTGTTTGAAAAATATATTGTTCTGTGACCATTTTTTTGTGAAAACAACAAACCACAAAAATAAGGCTGCTACCCCTGCCTGGTTAAAAAAAAAAAAAATTGAATCATTTTGACAAATCCACATAATATCAGTGTATCCCACAGAGTTATTCTGATGGTTAATTGCTATATTTGAAATACCTGCAATTGTTATAAGGTTTTCAGATATATGATGAGCAATGCACAAATGGCTGCAGTTTCAAACTACAGCAAGCTATGTAAGAGCTAAATATTTGTTACAAGATTCAATCAGCTGAAGAGATTTATGAGCTTGAACTACTGTAGTAAAAATATGTGCAGTTAACCACAAGTTATAGCTGATATTGCCCTCTAATGTGGAGTTAACAAATGCTCAGTTAAATGAAAAGAATCCAAATACTATATATTCTTTTTGTTACCTTCTTACTTCGGCTGCATGAATTTGCAGAGAGTTTTTGGAGTTATATTTAACGCCCACAGAAGACAAAGTCAGACTTTCCATTCACTTTAAAGGTAGGTGGACTTGTTTATTAGTCATTCTAGCAAAACCCAGTGATTTTCCTGTCAGCTTTGGGGTGCTAGTGATCCTGGACTGTTCTAAGAAACATTTTGAAAAATGCAAAATGTTGCAAGATGTTTAAAAGATGTAAAATATATTTTGCAAAATCTTAAAAAGCTATTTATGAAATCACAACTTTTTATAAATAGGCAAGAACCTATAGGTTTACTTATACAGAGAAAATGATATAATTTCCAAACCACTGCTTTCATTGCCAATGAAGCAGACCAGTAAGATAATAGATTTAGAAGCAACAGTAACATCTAGCAGTAAAACAGATTTCAGAAGTCTGTAGCCTTCAGGTGATTCACGTGTTATAAACTGCTTGGAGGAGAGACCACTTTTCTGTTGTGTTTCTGGAGTGCCTCAGCACAACAAGGTACTCACTGGTGCCTGAAACTTTATACAGTTTTGCAGTATAAATACTAACAGTAATGCCTGCTAATTGTTGTTCTAAAATAAAAAACATGGGCAGAACAAAAATTCTGCATTCCATCTGAAATGGATTAATGCAGCATGAAGACTTCTGGACCTGCATGGTTATATATCCATTAAAAAAGAAAAGAGAGAAACTGCCACTGGAGTTTTATAGGAGACATCATAGCTTTTGCTTGTTGTGACATCAGATGACGTCAGCATGTTTTCCCTTTAAATATGTTTTCTTACACATGTAAATATGTGATGGGTTGTGCCCACTGAGGTTAGATTCTTCTTGAAGCTTTGGAATGTATCGAATGTGGTTTGCAAAGTTATAATTTTACAGACTGAGATGTGACATCCAGCTGTCTATAGGGCTTCACTTCGTTCAGCCAAGTCAGGAAACATGGATTAACACAATGTAAAAAAAAAAAAAAAAAAAAAAAAAATCAGGATGATTTAAATGTACTGATGTAATGTTTTTTCTAATGTGCGGTTAAAGGAGGGGTTATGTCATGATGTACTAGCCACTGACACTATCACATGGAAAATTAACTTCTGATCAAATGCTTCCAGATCAGATATTATAGGATTACATTAACTTGTGGATTGTCTCAGTGGCGTCTCTTTCAGATGTAGATCTTTAGATGTCTTAATTTCAGTCAGTACTTTTACTGGCTACAACAGTTCAACAGAGTTACACTCAGGATTAATTTGTTGGGTTGCTTTAAATGTCTTACTCCATCAGAAAGCATCTTGTCATTCTAATTCTTGTTATTATGGGTAAACCAATATGGCATGGCCATGTTTGCTAAAATTACATCTAAAGGAGGGCTAATTAACTTATCTTGAGCTTGGTTATACTGCTACTGATCCTCAACCGAGCTTGAATATCAAGCATTAAGAAGTATCCTGAGAGAAGTTTATTAACCCAAACTTTGATTTGGTACTGCAAGTCTTTGTGTGATACACCACTGACCAAATTTTTCATTTTATCCTCTAGCAGTTGTGTTGTAGCAGCCAGGAAGATGTGACAATATAGGCTGAGAAAATCTGTAGTGAGGAAGTAATATCTTTTATAAGACAGAGGTAGAAGAAAGAGAAAAGATCATCAATGCAATAAGAATAGCAGTCAGGGTTTCATTTTCTGAGTCCTGACTGTAAAATAGTCAGTGTAAACAGGAACAGAACAAGCTTTCTTAAACCTTGCTTATGATGAGATTTTGGCATCTCGCTTCCACCTAGTTCGCAGCCAGCAGCCAGACCATCCGTTTGCTAGCCCTGCCTTATCTTTTACATGCAACATTGGTTGGACTGGATACCTCGAGCTAGGTATCCACACCGTAGTTCAGACTACCTTGCTCTATGGAAGGATGTGGGGGAAGCTTTATCTTTTTTTGCCTAATAGCCCAAAGGGTAAACTCTTACTCAGGAAAGGGAAGGGATTCCTTTGCCACCCGCATTCTGGCAAGGATGATCTTGCACCTCTGGAGTGCCATAATCACCAATATTCTGGTCTATCTGCCTGTGACGTCTGGTCTATTGTACAGACAGCGACTCAGGAGTCACAGATCTGGAAACCCAGTCTGATGGTAGCCTAGGCTGAGTCCAGATTCTAGCAGTCAGGGCACACGTTCAATGAACAGTGGTCTCACATTTCATAGAATCATAGAATCATAGAATCATTAAGGTTGGAAAAGACCTCTAAGATCATCAAGTCCAACCATCAACTAACACCACCATGACTCCTAAACTAGGCCCTGGAGTGCCACGTCTACACCTTTTTTGAACGCCTCCAGGGTTGACGACTCCACCACCTCTCTGGGGACCCTGTTCCAATGCCTAACCACTCTTTCAGTAAAGAAATTCTTCCTGATGTCCAATCTAAACCTCCCCTGATGCAACTTGAGGCCATTCCCTCTTGTCCTGTCACTAGTTTCTTGGGAGAAGAGTCCAACACCCACTTCACTACAACCTCCTTTCAGGTAGTTGTAGAGAGCGATAAGGTCTCCCCTCAGCCTCCTCTTCTCCAAGCTAAACAGCCCCAGTTCTCTCAGCCGATCCTCAGAAGACTTGTTTTCTAGACCCTTCACCAGCCTCGTTGCCCTTCTCTGGACACGCTCCAGCACCTCAGTGTCCTTCTTGTAGTGAGGGGCCCAAACCTGAACACAGTATTCGAGGCGCGGCCTCACCAGTGCCGAGTACAGGGGCACGATCACTTCCCTACTCCTGCTGGTCACACTATTCCTGATACAAGCCAGGATGCCATTGGCCTTCTTGGCCACCCGGGCAAGATCCGTATTCCCAGGACTGTATAAAAATGGAACCATTTATGGTCTAATACTCAGTGTCTTTATGTATTGCAAGGAGTGGGGTCTGAAACACTACCTGTAGCAGACTTTTCCCTGGTCTGCCTCAGGACTCATGATTATATGGTATTCCCTCTTCCCAGCAAGGGTAGCCACAGACTAGAACTGGGGTTAGGGCACTCTTCTGCAATCCTTCTTAGGCTGGGTGGAGGAGATCAATGAGCCCAAATCTGTTTCTTGGTCAAATGAGCAAAACTAAGGCAATTATACAAGATAGTGACTAACAGGAGGGGACAGAAATCCCCAGCACAGACACTTTTCTCTTTATAAAGGGCCATCTCTGCTCTGTGAGTTACCTGTGTGGGGGCCTGGGTTCTGGCAGGGTGGAGGTGCCTAGCATTGCCTGTTGGTTCCTTAGACATTCACCAGAGAAAGACAGAGCCTTATTTCGGTGTCCTTACAGTGCCCTCCGGAGGTCTTTAGGGCCACCTACAAGTTGCCTTGGTAGGGAACTTGTGCCTGCACAGCTGCCCTCGAGTTAGTGGCGTTGGATTTGATCTCTGATGCCCACTACAAAGCATAGCAACTGACGACTTTTCTTAAAGCCATGCAGAGTCAGGAATGTTCAAAGGAAAAAGGAGAAGGATTGCCAAAAAAAGGCAAAGAGAAAGCTCTTCTCCCAAGTCTGAGCATTGGGAGAAGAGAGGTCAGAGTGACGGGGAGTGTGGAGATATGTGAAACTTGGAGTGGAGGGAGGTGAAAGATGAGGAATGAATGATATGGAGGTGCATGCTAGAAGGTGAAGAATGAGCAGTGGGAAGCAGGGATAGGAAGAGAGAGTCCTCATCATTCATATTCAACCGAGTCATTAACGTGCTACTGTCCTACAGGTATAATAATAGGGCACTAGCTGATGAATGCTTTCTGTATAGATCAGTAGCTTGATTTACTCTACAGATGTCTTGTATTTTCCAATTTGCTAGTGTTTGGCTATATTAAATAGTTCACTGTCCACTCTTGTAAGGTAAAACTAACTCTTAATGAGAGCAACAGGTCTAATTAAATGGTCTGTCTTAGGATTTGCCATTGTTGTGATTAATTTCTCCAAGGTGATCAATCTTAGTAACCAACTCAAACAAACAAGAAAAAATAGTAAGTCTTAGGTTGAAATTACTTGGAATTTAATCAATGCATAATGGTTCCCAGATGAGACTTGTACACTTTCTCATACATGTCTGCAGTTTGTTTGTTAACCACAGCACAGTTCGCCCATCTTTAAGTGAAAGGATAGCATTTTTCATACAGGGAAAAATATTTCGTAAAAGCAACTGAAAAGCCACTCAGCCTATCCAGAACAGGAGAGGGATCTGATTGTTTCCTCACTGTAATCAGGTTTGTATCAGACTTGTTGCAGGGGAACTGAATAACTAAGAAATAATATAGTGTGAAAAGAAAACCTAAGTGTGGTGGTGATTCCCAATAACATAAATTGAAGCTATGGACACTATGGGCATAGAAGATGATGAGATTTAGGTGCCTACCTCCCTTTTGTGTTTTTGAAAGTCTTTGTCTAAGCCCTTGTTCTTCTGTTGGCTTTCCAAGGAAGCTTTATCAAACAATCTGACAAAGCAGAGTAAAGTAGTCAAGTTGGTGCAGCTTTGTAGATGACAAAAGAACTATAATTTTTGCCTCTGTAATGATCTTGAGCTTTTCCAGTTGTACTTTTGCTAGCAGTGGTGGGATGTATGTGTGGGTGTGTGTGGGGGGGTTTGTTGTTTGGTTGTTGGGTTGTTTGGGGTTTTTTTTTTGCATTAGGAAGCCTGTTGTATGCTTCGTATATTTAACAGCTACCTTAAAAACAATGGACTGATTTTGTTCTTAGCTCCACTAGTCTAAATCTAGAGTAATAGCGAAAATGATTGAGTCACTTAAATTGTAAATTCAGAACATTTGGTAATCCACTTAGCTGAGAGAAGTATTAACATTGTCATTTTTCCTGCTGCATATGAAGCTTCTACAAGTTCCACCACCACAGCACACAGTTGCCTGTGATTTCTCTTCTCTTATTTTGGCATTGCTTCATACTTCTTCAGTGAGACGAGTTTCAGCTTACACCAGAAGGAAGCAAAAGGAAGGCCCCTTCCAGTATCCTTAGGGAAGGCAAAGTGTATTTGCAGAGAAAATACATGGAGTAACAGGAGGAATAATGTGTTTACTTTGCTGTCTTCACACAAACACTTCTATAAATATAATTGAAGAGGAAGACATTGCTGTTGGCAAACAAACTTCTACCAAGTTCAAGTGTCTGGAAAGGTTTATGCTTTTCCCCTGATCTATCTGTTTTGTAAGCTTTCATAGTACAGACCAGAGCAAACATGAGTTTCAAGGTGCTAAGAAGAGAGAGAACACATAAGAGCACAGGCTTTGGTAGAGAAATTCATTGGAAATGCCTGCCCCTAGCTACCTTTCAGAGAGAAGGGAAGTGTTGCTTAGACTTACACTCGTGCTCCTAGGGGAAAGAAGTCATTGCTGGAAACCAGATGAACTCATCCAAAATGAAGGAAATTGCTGTCTTCTGCCTCCCTGCCTATTTCTGCTAAGGGAAAACATACGTTTCTCAAATTAGAGCTCTTGAGTTTTTTCTACATCTTGATAAAGAAGTTTGCCCATCTTCTTCCTATTAGCAGTTTCTTGGACCATTGCTTTTCTCTTTGTCAATCCACCCTGAGACTGAGAAAACTATCTCTGTGGCAGCTGCTGGCATTGTTTGGATTGAAAAGTAATATCCTGAATAATAGTCATGTATTTTTAGCTGCCTTTTAATGTGATTTAGCAGGTGGAACCAGGAAAGTTATCACCACGTGAAACAACACATGCTGTGAAGCTAGGGACATCCTTTAGATCGCAGCTTGAGGGCTTTTTACCTAAAAGGCTTTCACTGGGGTTTCAGGGGAACAGTGAGCAAAGGGTGACGGGGCCATTTTGGCACAGCATGCATCATGGCTTGTGGACAGGTGTATCCCTTGAGGAGAAGCACAGAAGCACCCTTTCTCTGTGAGCTGCTGGGAATGCTGTAGCTATGTCTTCTAAAAGCAATTTATGGAAGATGTAGCCCAGCTACTGATGTAGAAGTGAGGATGGAGAAAGCTGAATCATGGGCACCTTTCTTCCCAGTTCTCACAGGGGGACAGAGCTGTAATTTGGCCTGATACCTATGCAGGTCCCACTGAAAGAGGGACAAAATATTTTCCACCTTTGTCACCACTTCTGTATAACAGCCTGCCAAAAAAGGCACAAACATAAAACAGAGAGAAAAGACCATGATTTATTTTCTAACATGCTCTATATATTGAATTAAGCAATGGTCTTCTGGAAAGCCACCCCACACACACACACACATCCAATAATATACATCACAGAGCTAGGGGAAGAACAGAAGAAACACCACAATGTTGAAGCTTATTTTCATTTCAGTTTCAAACAAAATCCAAAATATTATTCCTGAAATAGATGTCTAATAAATTTGTTGCAGATGTACATGGCATTTCAATTCTGCAAGACTGTAATGTTCCTACTTTTAATTCAAGAAAAAAAATAAATATTAGAGTTAGAATTTGGTTTTAAATTGAATAATTGGATGCTTTGGCATTGGTGAGCTCTTTTTCCTTGGGAATGAAGTGTAGACCAAAGTGATTGAATTTTGAAGTATTTTGATTTTGACAGAATTGTATTTTCTGTTAGAGAACAGCTTAGCTGAAGTTATTCTGACAGCCTGGAATTGTGTCACTTGAGTAAATAGAGTTCAGTAAATAAATTACTTGAATAAACAGACTAACTGTTCATATTAGTAGGTAGTTCTTCCCTCTAGAGAAGAAAATCTTTCTTTGTGCTTTCAGTGTTCCAGGTATTTTATGATGGCAGAAGGATAAGAATGTTCAGAGGATGAAGATCCAGAGAAAAATGTGTCTTGTAGTGATTTGTAGACAGTTTTGTTCTTTTTCATCCAGTTTTCTGCTCTACTCCAACCCAGTCATGCTTACCATCCTTATTTGTGTCTATCCATCCCTGTTCCCTCCTGCAACCTTTCTGTTCAGACATAATGTCTCACTCTTCACAGCTCTGCATTTCTAATTAAGCAATGATTTACTGGCAAACTATAGTATCCATAGTCTCAGTTCCCTTGACGAGTGGCACAGTAGAAGAGCAAGCAGCCCATTTGGCCACCAAAGTGAAGTGTGTCCTTTGCAGAGAAAAAAATCACTCCCAGTTGCTGCTAAATGAATATATCTGTGTTTCTTTCAGTGTCCACAAACTGAAACTTTCAAAGAATCGTGGTCTCACCATGTGTTGATCACTTTTCCCAAAGGATAGCAAAACATATGTTGTTGCCCACTTACATTTCTCTGTCAACTGGAAAGTTTGGGGTATTGGAGCATATTGATAAAATGGGACTTGCTTCTTTTTCAAAAGCAAGGTCAACAACTTAGTTTTTCCTGTGCTCCTTCTGAGGGGAGGAGAAAGCTCTCAGTATGTCTCTCGGACAAATAACCATTTTGGAAAAGTCTAAATTTAAGGACAGAAGCTAAAAAGCAACTGGAAACTGAGGTGTTAAATAAAAAGTGTGAGCATACATTTACTACCTGCATCACTACTCTGTAACTCAAAGCTTTTATAGCCTCAGTTTACAAAGACTGCATGTAGAAAATCTGCAGCTTGGCCCACGTTCTGTATCACTGTTGGGCCATTTACTCACTCGGATGACATCATTTGGGTCACAATTAACCCCTAACAAAATGAAGCTGGGCAAATTATCCTTTACATTCAGCAAAATGCAGATGGGAAAAATAATTAGTCATGTATGTCCCCTTTTGTGAACAGCTTCCTTGTACTCCAGGAAGGGATGTCACTCTGTAAATTAGTCACTTGCAATCTGTCATTTCTGATCCATAATGGTAAAATGACCATCCAGCTAAACAATTTGCAGAACGCTTGAAAAACCTTGTGCTACTATTGACTGCACATGAGTCAGATTTGCAACTGATTGCTTAATCAGTCTTCACCTTGGATCTCATATGTCGTTCCTACTCTGCTTGGATGAAGCAGCTAGGTAGCTAAGCCTGACATGCATGCCCTACTGCACTAAATGGTTTCTTGAGGTTTCTGACCTCTAATCATCCTCTCCAATACAGGAAATCCAAATGACCTAGCTGCCCATTTTGTGATCTTCTCCTGTACTTCTACTGGAATCTTCTTCTACTTAAATGCAACTAAGGCCTTTCCTGTCTCATCAGAAAAGGCCTTAGTTCACCAAAAGAAGATATTCTTAAAGGATAATTGTGGAAGTTCAAATTGTGAAATCATTTGGAGACATGTTAAGTGATGCTAAATTATTCTGCCTTCAAAACTAACTGTGCCTGTCCTTTGTTTGTACAACACCTAAACTTGATTGTTCTCTGGAAATAATTTAGCAAAACCTAAATTCTATATATGATCTATAAATAAAAAAAAAAAATAGATGTCTCTTGCACTAAGAGCAGGTCACTGGGTGTGCATTGGCAACAGACCACAATAGGTCAGATAAAAGAAATCAACAGTCTTGGAATGATGATCTTCTGCAGTGAAAATTTGCAGCAGGACATCCCCTTTTGGGCAATGCTGTAAATGAAGAAATTCTGTCATTCGGAGGGGACTCCCACTGAGTCCTTCTCAAGGGGCAAGGTTGGAGCTGACCACAGACAGCTTTAGACAATCCATCTGTTCACCATCATAAGGTTATTTCGCCATCCTAGTCTTACATTGCAGCAATGTCATGTGAGTGAAGAATATTTACCACCAAGGTTATCACATTGTAACAAAGCATATGGGTACTTTAAAACCCTGAGAAAACAGCTGTGTCTGCTCTGTTGGAGGAAAGCATGCAGGTGTAGAGTATTAGTTGATGTTTTAAATAGATTCAGCCCAGTAGGAGCAGAGATGGACTCTGCTGGAAGAAATTGAAGAAGTGTAGGAAGCAGGAGTATTTTTTCTGGAAACTAGTACTTTCTAACCCACAGTCTGTTAATTTTGGTGATGAGAGGTATGTAAATTACTTTAAAGTGAACTCATGAAATGTCAGATAAAAACTAGGCTTTGTTCTACTAGTCCTGTAGCTTTTTTTATCAGTCCCACATCCCTCCTGAAAATCTTGTATTAAATTTCTTCATCAATTGGAAAAAATACGAACACCCACTAACCTGAGAGTGAAAGGGATAGAAGGGGGAGACTCTGTGCACCCCTGAGCTGAAGAGCAGGTAGGTGCTGAAGTGCTTGGGTGCCTCTTTCTCCTCCTGCCAGCACTAAAGCTGCTTGCGGAGGCTGCGCAGCCCCGGGCAGGAGCTGGGGCCGGCCGCCTGCGCTCCCCGGCCCGGCGCCGCAGCCCCGAGAGCGGTTTTGTCCTGCCACCTCGTGGTGCTTAGTGAACCGGGCAGGTACTGCTGCCTGCGAGAGCTGAGCTGAGCTGCTGAGACAGCGTTGTGGAGCAGGCAGTGAATGGGCAGATCGCCCCAGTTTAAGTAAGGGCGCTCTGTCAGGGTTTGGGTCAAGCTATTTTTCTTCTTAACAAGTCTTTAGCTTCAGCGCAGCCACTGGGATTGTAAAGTTGCCAGTCAGGATAAATCTCTAGTCCAGGCTGCTAGAGTACGCCTATTTCTCCACAGGAAAGCAGAAACTGAAGTAGTTTAACTGATAGTTTGATAAGAAAGGGAAGAGCAAAGACAGAGGCAACTGAACTCTGTCTATAAATCAAAGGGCCTTTGGGCAGGTCAGGAAGGGAGGGATGCTGCATTGTTCAGCAGTGCCTGTGCTGAATCGCTGGCAGAGGCCAGTGGCAGACCTAGGAAACAATGAGGAGGAAGGCAGAGGTGGTAATTTTCAGCAGTCCTTTGGTTTGCATCAGACAAGTTTGCTGGCTGATGTTTGCTGCTGCTTTGCAACCTATGATACAGAAACACCTACCACCTGGGTTCATGAGACTAAATTAAGAAATGGGATAAATGAGGTAAACGAGATCCAATTAAAAAAAAATCTATTAGCAGGAGAAGAAATTGGTTCTTTGGCAGAGTGGTACTGGCTTTGTTCTTCTGTGTTTCTTGGATTGAACCTAGATGGGAAAAGTCTAGGAATCCCTGTTACAAATATCTTTGCAGGTTCGAAGTACCTTCTTAACCCTTACCACCTTAATAAGACAGGGGATACCACAAAATTTAGAAACATATTACAACAGCTAAATGAATGAATGCATATTGTAAGAGGAGATAACTCTGCAAAACTATAAGGATATAACATTGCTTGGTTATTATCTTCAGGTCACACCCATTCAACTCCAATTGCTTTACAGTATTTTGAAGTTATGGTTGCTGTTATATATAACCTCTGTATAAACTGGGGACAGTTTCATGTAGGACAGAAATGGATGCATAAAGTCTCTTGACATAGGTGCCTAGAACTCCTAGTTCAGATTAAAGAAGGTAGAGAAGACAATCCTCTTTGTTTCCCACTTCATTGTCTGAATGTGGTATGTGGAAAGGGAAAGTAGTGATGTTGAGTTTGCCACCCCTAAAAAATGGGAAAAGAAGTGAGGATAAGGGAGTGTGCTGAGAGGATCCACGACAAACATAACGAGGCAACAGTGGGAGAGCCACCTGATCTTCCCTCCTCACTGGACACAGCTTTCTGTTGCCTTGAGTCTACCATTTGGGAATTATCTGAGCTGAGAATCTTTCAATAACTTTCATGATTTTTTTTGAAAAGTGGGAAGAACTATTGATACTTCATTGGGAAAGTTGTTCCAGCAAAACAATCCTTCTGCCTTTTACTGCCAATTGGCAGACTGTGGTACAGTTCTGTCAGTTGTACCTGCCAGGGCTAATCCAGAAAACATTGGCTGGACTTTCAAGAGGTGTAAGAAATTAGAAGGAACATTTTTAGACTCCATTCATAACGATGGCCAACAGTAGTTGCAGTACCGCATGCTGTTGTCAGAGGTAATCACTGATACCAAACCGGGAGGAGTGGCTGACATGCCAGAAGGCTGTGCTGCCATCCAGCAAGACCTGGACAGGCTGGAGAGCTGGGCCAGGGGGAACCAAATGAAATTCAACAAGAGCAAGTGTGAGGTCCTGCACCTGGCGAGGAACAACCCCATGCACTGGTACAGGTTGGGGGTTGACCTACTGGAAAGTAGTACTGCTGAGAAGGACCTGGGAGTGCTGGTGCACAGCAGGCTGATCATGAGCCAGCACTGTGCCCTTGTGGCCAAGAAGGCCAACGGCATCCTGGGGTGCATCAAAAGGAGTGTGGCCAGCAGGTCGAGGGAGGTTATCCTCCTCCTCTACTCCACCCTAGTGAGGCCACATCTGGAGTACTGCGTCCAGCTCTGGGCTCCCCAGTTCAAGAAGGACAGGGAACTGCTGGAGCAAGTCCAGTGGAGAGCCACAAAGATGATCGGGGGACTGGAGCACCTCTCTCATGAGGAAAGGCTGAGAGACCTGGGTTTGTTTAGCCTGGAGAAGAGAAGACTGAGGGGGGATCTTGTTACTGCTTACAGATATCTGAAGGGTGGGTGTCAAGAGGATGGGGCCAGACTATTTTCAGTGGTGCCCAATGACAGGACAAGGGGCAATGGGCACAAATTGGAACACAGGAAGTTCCAGCTGAACATGAGAAAAAGCTTTACTGTGAGGGTGCCAGAGCATTGGAACAGGCTGCCCAGAGAGGTTGTGGAATCTCCTTGTCTGGAAATATTCAAAACTTGCCTGGACGCAGTCCTGTGCACCCTGCTCTAGGTGAACCTGCTTATGCAGGGGGGTTGGACAAGATGTTCTTCAGAGGTCCCTTCCAACCCCGACCATTCTGTGATACAAAATTGAGGGAACTCCATTTCAGTTTTCACTAAGAAAGCGTAGCACAATTTTAGTGAAGTTGGGGGTGCATCCTGGAAAGAAAGAAGGACATGAAGCTGTGTATCAATCAAGCAAACAAGGAAAAACAACACCCAAGTCCTAGCACTTTTCCGGGTTTAGGTATTGTCCTTATTAATGTCCTAAATAATGGAGACACTACTGATGATATGACTATGGAAGAAATGGACTTGCTTTCAAATATATCTTTGCTTGTGCTCAGCTTGCCCTCTTCTGAGAATTGCTTGTGTCTCAGTCTCTTCTCTCTTCTTACGGTACACATGCATTTTGATCATGCATGTCCTTGTTACTGATCTTCTTCACAATAAACCTGCTTTCTTTCCTTTTCTATTTTCCTGCTTTACCTTTCCTGAGAAACTTGTTATCCATACAAAGACAAACACAGCAGTGCTCTAAGTGTCACCAAGACAAAAAAGTTAGTCCTGTAAGAGGCAGAAAATGGTTGGGGAACATGAAAAAAGAGAGATCTAGCTTGCTAAGACTCAGTGTAAAAGCCGAAAGGAATAGCAATATAGGAATACTCAGGTGTATCATTTGGAACTTATTGTGTAAGAAAGGACAGGAGATACAGGAATGACAGAAATGTCAGAGAAGTGACTAAGAGCATTTGTGGAAGACAAATTGTAGGTAAGATGAGTATCCTATGGAGATGTGAGGAAGTCTGTTGATAATTAAAGTTAACATGAAAGCTGCCTTTAGCTGATAAAAACCAAATATGTACCATTCCTTCTAGTTGTTGCTAATTGCTATTCTGAGCTTACATCACTAACTCCAAAAATCAAGATTTGACATAATGAAGACTGTTCATGCAGTGACAGCTCTGATCTTTGTGATGTGATTTTTGTGGTTTAACCTGGCAGGCAGCTAAACACCACACAGCTGCTCACTCACCCCACCACCCCGCAGTGGCATGGGGGAGAGAATCGGAAGGACAAAAGTAAGACAACTTGTGGGTTGAGATAAGAACAGTTTAATAGCTAAAATATAATAATAATAGTAATAATAATAATAATAATGTAATGAAAGGAAAAACAATCAGAGAGAGAGAGGGAAAGAAAACGAAAAAAACCCAGGTAATGCAGCCGTTCACCACGTGCCGACCAATGCCCAACCAGTCCCCGAGCAGTAATCACTCCCCCCAGCCAGCTCTCCACCATTAATATACTGAACATGACGTCATATGGTATGGAATAGCTCTTTGGCCAGTTTGGATCAACTGTGTTAGCTGTGTTCCCTACCCTTCCAACTTCTTGTGCACCTGGCAGAGCATGGGAGGCTGGAAAAGTCCTTGACTAGTGTAAGCACTACTTAGCAACAACTAAAACATCAGTGTGTTATCGACATTATTCTTGCACTAAATCCAAAACACAGCACTATACCAGCTACGAGGAAAAAAAAAAAAAAAAAACTGTATCCCAGCCAAAACCATTTATTGTAATATTTTGGAAACAAATACATTCTATCTCCTAACATTCATTCCCATGTGAACATAAATCTTTCAGGGACAAGGGAAGTCCTAGCTTGGCTTCCAATGCTCTGGCAATGATTACGATCCAACTCCTACAAAGTAGAGAAAAGAAAATGCGCACAACCACTGCTTGAACCACACACCTGATGTTAGCCTCCAACATCTTGTATCCTGTCTTATTTTTTTCATAAGTGGTAGCATAATTGCAAGACATTGTGACAAGATAGGCGGAAAACTTGTGGCTCTTTATGGTATCTGTTTATGTACACTATTTTCATTACCGAAATATCTTGAACTTAAGTAAATGTGTAGTAAACATCTATTGCCATAGTATACACTTTAATTCCATGTGAATGTAACAGTCACAAACAGCTGACAACGGCTCTTGTGCCTACTCTTTACTGCAAAGGATTTTAAGAGGATATGTTAAATAAACCTATGGTCTCTCTTTTCATGAAACGCAGAGTATATTTCTCTAGTACTAAGAGTTGTCCAAACACTTTTCCTTTGAGTTCAATAGCTTTTCCTTTGACTTCAGTGGGAACAATTAGATTAGTAGGAAATAGTTTTTAGTTTTAGTAATAGAATTTGTAAATATATACATAATCTGCAATAATATGCATTATTACTATACCAAAATATTATCAAATTTCTATTAAGGTGCTGGTTTGGGCCTGTAAAATAAGGGGAGCATGTAAAGATATCTACAACACAGTAACAACTGGAGAAATTTTTCATTAAAATACCATTGAATCATAGAAGAATTAGCTCTGATAAAGGATTTTAATCATGATTCCAAGGACTTAACATTTGTCTACACTTCAAGATCACATTTGGCTTTTGGTGGCCTGTTGGGTTAGAAAAAGAAATTACAGAGGTTGTTGGAACGATGTGCAGACTGCCAACTCTTGATTCCCAGAGCAATCCATGCTCAGGTAAAGAGGGTCATTACGTCAATAATTAGCTTGAATTTTCCAGGAAGAAAAAATAACGTACATGTTGTCAGGTCTAAGTATGCAATGGGAACAAAATTCTGCAGTTATGCCAAGACTAACAAGTGATGGAAGTGGAGATCTATTTTTAAGACAGACAGGATTGTTTAGTACCCTTATTCAACATATGATCCCACTTATCTTTTGATAAATTTTTTTTTCATTGAACTCGTACATGGTTTTAATTTTCTCCCATATTAATCATAACTCTTACTTCTATCTTTTTGTTTTCAACCCTTTTTCCAATGTTTGACACATGCTTTTTTAATACATTTTTCTATCCTTGCTTTCTCCTTGTTAAACTGGGTGCAGCTTTATTGTATTTTATACAGATAAATTACAGATACAATAATATGAGGAAGAAATATTTTGCCAGAAGAAAGTTAGGTTTAGTATTCCTCTCTCTTTGCATTTTGTTTCAACAAGATAGCAGCACTTAAAATGAAAACTACACCTGAATTTCTTTTGTTACTCCCAGTTGCTTTATTCCAGGCACACACTGAATTTACTAGAGCAAAATCTTTGCTGAAGATGGTGTTCATCAGAAAAGTTGAAAGCGAAGGCTCCTGACACCGCAGAGCAATTCTTTTTTTGTATCCCCAGTCACCTTTGCAAACCTTAATTCAATGCCTCAGTCAACCATCCTGTGTAATGAGACCTGGGCTGGAACTTTCCATATTGATTTGTGTGAACTCTCTTCCTCTTGGGACTTATTTATTCTCTTTCCCCCTACTTCACTCTCTATTTCTATTGTTTCCCTTTATGTGTCCCTGTTTTTTGCACTGCTCTGTTTTTCCCCACTGCTCATTGTGATAAGGACCAAGGCATTATTTTTTTTCCTAACTGTCTATGTGAAAAGACCTCTCTTCTATTCAAATGTCATCTTCATGCATAAACAACTTTACATTGGGGTAAATTTAAAAGGAAGAAGTAGCTGACATTTATTTATAAGGAGGGAGCCAATTAACATTTCAAATATTTTTATGCTGTATCAGAGAATTCTAGAACAAATGTTGAAATGTACCTGTTTGCTCAGCCTGTCCCTAACAGTGTGAGATTACTCAGTTCCTACATACCTACTTCATGTGAAAACTGGTGAAGTATTTCCAGTTCTTTTTTTTTTCCCTCTGTCAAATATGGCATTGTTAAATGAAGGTTTTTTCCCCAAATGTATCTGATATCTTACATTTATGAGAGTCCATTTAAAAAAAATTGACTTTTTCATAAAATAATTTATTATTTTGAAAATGAAATCTCACAATAAGACCTTTTTTTGACATTACAATATCATTACAACATTTGTGAATATTTTCAAAGCTGTCAGCCTCACTAAGAACCAGGATCATCAAGTAGATCTAGTTTCTATTGAACCTCATCTTCTGTTCCTTTGTTTCCCCCAGTTCTGTGATGCATATTGAAATTCTAGATACTTTGTATGTGTATGTATTAATAAAAAGATTATTCTCAGATCTCTGCATTCCTGAAATAGGTCTTTGCTACTGAATTTTCTTGACAGTTACTGTTACTTGTTGCTACAGTGGTGCAGAAGCTCTGGTAGTGGATTAAAAACTCATTATGGCAGGAACACTTCAAATACACCATAAAAACATATTTTTTGTTCTAACGTTTATAGTCTGTCCATTACCCTTAGTAAGGTACAGCACTAGCCACTTCCATTTCATATCCTATTTCTGGTGGATTATAAACTGGGCCTCTCAAAAAGATTGGGCCACTTTCTGACTGACAGCAGCACAGACATGATGTTCCTACTTTTGTGTTGGGTACTAATTTGCTGGTGTATCCATGAGCCAGCAAGGAATGAGATCAGAGCAATGCCTAAAATTGTGAAGGAAGAGGAGCAGGAGAACAAGTTATTAAGGAGCAGTCAAGAGGAATTACATTTGCTGAGGTTTAAAGAACAGACCTGTGAACAGATCTAGGAGTTAATCATGGATTAACACTGCTGGGATTCAGGGAGTCAGCTCAGTGAAGCTTGTTCTGGGTAGTGTTTAAAGGCATTATCTCACAAAAGGTGGGCATTGCCATGGAAAATGTAGGCAAGGACTGCAATTATTTGCATTAAAGCAGCATGACTAATCTTCAGGCTTTGCTGATCTGGGGTAGGACCGAGGTTTCCAGCCTGATGATAAAAAGGGTTTGTGTGCATTTCCAGCTCATGTGGATTGTTTCCGACTGCCTCTAAGGCTTGTGTTGCGTGACATCCTCGTTCTTATAGAGTTAAGCAAAGGGACTGGCTCTACACACTGGAGGGGATTTTTATGTTTTATAAAGAATTATATAAGTGGGAGGGAAGCTGGGACTCCGGTTAGTTCACTTGCGTACATGACTGTATTTGACACTTTCCAAAAGATATAGAACCATCAATCTATAATAAAGTTTTAAGCAGATTCTTCTGAAACATGATTTTTACTGATTATTAATCTATGTTTTATTTATGAATCTATCTACTGAGTAAATATTTTTCCATTGGGTATAGTTTCTAAATACTAGTTAGTCTAAAAAAGCAGCAGTGCAGTGGCTTAGCTGAATGTATTTGTGTATGAGTGCTTCCGTTCTGAGTTTTTGGGTTAACCCTGGACAGAGCTAAAAGCATAAGCACTGTACTTTTCAGATTCTCTGCCTTGGAGTGAGCCCCTGTTGTCCACCTTCCCAGACTGTACCCTCAGGCTCTGCCCAATGCTGCTGGCAACAATCCTCCATAGACATTAGAATTCTGTGAGAGACTTAAAAAATTATAATACAATCATTAAATTGGCTTCATCTACTGACATTTCAGGAATATAACACAGCACAGCACAAAGGTAATTTTTTTTGCTAGGAGTCTTGAATTGCTATACATGTGTGGTACTATTTAAGTAAATGTATAGATATTATAAAAGGGTGGGATGTATCCAGCCATAGAAGATGGGATTCTTTCACCACAAAAAAGCAAATGCTTTACCTGAATAGTCAGTTCTCTGATGGATTTAAGACTCTCCCACCTTCTGCATTTTTTATCCATTTATAAAATGGTGGCTTCCAGAGTGTCTGGTTAACACAAGAATTTTTATCAGTTCTGAGGAGCTGATGCTACTTTTAAAGTAACTATAGGAGACAGTAGAGATAAAGGGTAGGAAATTCTTCTGTTTCAGCATAGGCATCTATAAGTTAGTTATACAACGTGGGGCTAGCTGGGCTACATTCCCTTCAGAAACAGTTCCTGAGAATGATTCATCTCAATATAAGATAGATAAATTAAACAGTTCCAAAGTTAGATGAGTCCCACGCTGAATAAATGTATTTGTTATTCAGGTCCCAAGATTTACTGTACCAGGGATGGCTAAAATAACGTTCTTCCCTTTCCTTTCCACCCCCTCTGTTCCCAGTATGTATTTGCTGAGAAAAGACACAAGGACTCCTTTTGAATGTCAGTCTTGTTCCACTTTTGACCTTGGTAATTGTCAGTGTCCGAATGGCTGTAGACCATTCTGAATACTGCTTTTTGTGATATTTGCTGTTTTGTGGTCTGCACGGCTGAATTTAGCCTACACAGAGTTTTAAGAGTTGCTTCTCTGGAAGTCCATGTTTCTTTCTGTGCAATACTGTTATAACTTGGCTGGGTGAAAAGGCTATTTTTTCACACAGAAGTAGTCACATTACATCTTCTTGTCCAGGATCCATATTTCCATTGTACTCTCTCTGTATGGGCTTTTAGCTCTTGCATAAAGTAACGACTCCTTGATGTACCACCTTTGAGGTATTTATACTCTGAAGTTACAATGTCTTAAATGTTAGATATGAATGCATTTCCTAAAGTAAAAATACATGCAGTGACTAACATCAAGATATATGTACCTTCTGCAGCATATTTCAAGATATACGTACCTTCTACTGCAGGGCTGGAAACCCTCAGGAGTGATTTGCCGTGGAGTTAGGGAAAGAAAAGCTTAAAGTTAATAGTTCCAGCAGCAACTCGATCATAGTTTGGAGGTGTCACCTTTCAGAGAAGGGAGATGCAGCTGATTAGGCAGTCATCTCATGCAAAGCAGGGTCTCCTGGTTGCCGGTGGGAGCCAGGACACCACTGATACCTCTGTGTAGGAACAAGGTGCTGGTCACCTCTGGAAGAGTCTCCCACTGCTGTCTGCAGCTGTAGCTCTCACATAAAGCCAAATTTGGAAGAAGCAGTGTCACTTCCAAGCCCCAGGCATGTGGCACACCAGTGGAAATTCTTTGTGTGTTGCCCCTGCTACCTCTGCTACAGGCTCACACCTGTGGTGAAGCCTGTTTGGTGAAGTTTTTCTATCTGAAATACATTTGGACAAGGTTTGCCAAACTGTCTAATTGGTTTGCTGTTGTAATTTGCAAATTAGTAAGAAAAGATAAGTCCAGATGTGGTAGTATATTTTATTCTGTTCATAGTTTATGAATTTTTACAGTACTGTCCAGTTATCTAAGAACTGAGGGACAAAAGAATCAGGGTCGAAATCAAAGGGAATATAACAGAACAGAAAAATTCAAGATTTCCTTCAGATATCACACTGTAAACGTGTTTATTGCACTGTCTTCATCACCACAGGTATATGAGCCCCCACAGAGCAAGCTGAAGTTTATGACCTTTATAATAAATTAGAGAAAATAAGAGGGGGGATTGTAAAATAAAGTGCATGAATTCTTCAACATTGCCCCAGAAGGAATTTCTGTGAACGTGTTTCATTCTTCACTTCCTTTCCTCCCTGTCTACTTCAATTCCCCAGTGCAGGGATCCTTTCTCATTACAGCAGCCACTCTGATTAAAAACTCATTGGGTGAGGAGGATATCTCACTTCTCAACAAAGGGGAACACATGCAGAGCTGTGCCGCCTCTGATCAGCCTCTGATATCCTCTGATAGCCTCCAGCTGTCGATCATTCTCATTTGTTTAGTCACTGAGCTCAGCAGGATTACTGGGATGCTTAAAGTTAAACAAAAATGCAAAAGTTTGCAAGGCCAAGGCCCAAGAGGCTTTCCAAAGCACAGACTGTTGCTTGCTTCTGCCAGGACAGAATAATTTGGGGCACTTACTACTCAACAAGAGAAGTATGGTGGTTGTCCTCCTCAATAGTATAACTAGTAATAATAATCCGGAGAATCTGTTAGTTCAAGGAAACTACAAAACTACAGCCTGAAAGGCCCAGGCTTTGTCCTTCAGTTTGTAGTTTAGTACTTTATCAAGATGTTAAATTCACATTTATTTGCATTGTTCTGTCTAGAAGGTCATTAAATAGATTCCAGGCTCGAGAGGTGTGAACTGTTGATCTTCAGCCAGTCACCAGTGTTTCAAGTCTTGGAGAGACCTATGTCTAAAATGGAATTTTTTTAAGTCCTTGTTCGACTTGTTCTGTTTCTTTTTGTGATGAAGGAACTGTTACTTGTACTGTTTAATGTTGATCTCAAATTATCTTATTGCAAATTACACAGCTGAATTGGTTTGTGGAGAATAATTTTCTTACAGATTTTGTAACTAGATGCTAATAAATTAATTCTGTGCTCCATATATCAACCTTTCTGTTTCCTAAACTTAATGGAGAATGCTAGAATACATTAGAAAAATAACTAAAAGAGAGCTGCTAATATAGGAGTGTTTATCTGCATACAAAGTTTATGACTTCTGGGAATATGTTCACAATATACCTTAGAATAATGCTACTGATGCAGTATTCAGTGAGAAGACAAAGTGTAAAGTGGAATTCAATGTTTTGTGTTCTGAAATTATGAAAAATGGTCTTTGCTCAGAGTTAAAGCAAAATTAACCAATATTTAAAAAAAAATCCAGAAGGATTTTAAAATCTTTACAGTATGTTGTATGTCACTGTCACAAAAACAAGAGGTCAGGGTAAAGACACATGAAGAATTCTGAAAAAAAAAAAAAATTCTTCACTACAACTATAAATGGAAACACTAACCAGCTGCTTAGATCAGCTAAGACTCCTACTCTTTTTACCCAATTAGTTCAGTAGACGTAGGAATTCTAAAGGCTTGTTGGTTTGGATCCCTTCCCCACTTATTCTGGTTTAAGGATATTCCTGGGGTATCTGAAGTAGGCCCACCGAACTCCATCAGTCATGAGTAGTGGTGAATCAGGTCAGTCAGAAAGTCCTGAACCTATTAAAAGCTGCTGCATATATCAGAACAGTCTTTCTAGGGACATCTTATGAAGTTTTTTGCCTTCAAAACTCGCAGATCAGAATTAGCCTCTCGCTGCCCACTGCAGAGGCCTTTCATAATTTTTAGAAAAGTCTGGATCTGGCCAGTGTAAGAGATTGGCTTCTGCGTTAATCAAAGTACAGGTTTCTCCATTCCTGTGAGGCTTATAGAAGTTATTGTTTCCCAGTTGGGACAGAAATACAGTGAGGAGAGTCTTGTCTGATTTCTCTGCATGTCTGATGAAGTAAAGGTGAGCTCTTTAGGAAGCAGCACAGGGATATTTTGAACATGCACACTTACTAACTGATGACTGAGCTCACACCTTTGCTCAGCAACAGCATTCCCTTTACCTGCAAATTAATGCTAAATTCTACAACAGAACAGAATCGTGTTTCCAGCATTAAAGTGTCACGAGATAGTGTTACGATAACTGTAAAATGGCTTGTTTAACGTGCAGTATTTATTTTAAAAAGTCAATAAAACTGAAAAATTAAGCAAATACATATACTGAATCTATTTTTCCTCTCTACTTTTCTCCAGCTTTTGGTTTATATACTTTATATAGGGTATAGGAGGTAGGAACTCCAATTGGATCAGTGCTAGTGTGCACTGTATACATAAAGATGATACCTACCCGAGGTCTACACCTCCAAAATGTAGAATAATAGCCTAGCAAAACAAAGAGTGCAGGGGAGCACATGAAATAATGGGACCACGTTGGTCTCCAGCACCACAAGGGGAATGGAAATTGCCTCTTTTCAGAGAGAAGAGCTGGCTGCTGTGTCATGATGCTCTCCTTTCCAGCAGCTCCTGGCATGATCAGGGCAGGAAGACATTGATATTTCTAAGAGTAGGAGGTTGACCTGGCAGGGTGCAGAAGATCCCCAGGTTGTCCTGAACTCTGTCGAGGTCAGAATTACTGCAGAGCTGGGCTTGGATTTGTATAGTTTTAACTCCTTTTTAACACTAGTGTAAGGAAACACCATGTTCTTGGAAGTGATTAAAATTCAGGCTGTATTTCTGACACAGTGGGTTCTAGTTTCCTGGCTAAATTATAGCACAAGAAAATACAGTCTGGCCTACCTGCATTCACCTGTGGGTACAAGACGATGAAGTAGCCTTCATTTCTGTCTTAATATATCACATAGTGTTCCTGGCAATGGTAGATGTGTGCTGCTTTCCAACCCAGAGGGGTCTATATTTCAGCGTGAGTGCAGTGATCCATACGCTGCTATTATCACACCATACAACGCAATCTCTAAAGCACCTTGGGGTCCATCTCTCTTGGATGAAAAGCATTATAAAAATGAAAAGTATGTTCATAATGGTTCGCAGTAGAATACTGCATTAGCCTCATTGGGCTACAGTGATGGATTAAGGGGAACTGTTGCCCTCAAGAAGAAAAGGCTTGAGTGAGTTATGTACTTCCTTCTCAATGCATTCACAGTGTGCATATATTAAGAGTAGTTTTGGCAAACTCTGGCAGAAGGCTGAAAAAGTCACAGGGAGGTGACCAGCTTTTGATAATAGCTCATTAACATTATTTGTCATACTCATAACTCTCTCTAAAGTACACGCAGAGATGGCGATTCACTGCTGGGCAGAGGAGAAAACAGAGCAACAATGTAAGAAAGTAAATGCAATTTTAAATGTGCTTGATTGAAAGAAAACTTGAAGACAATTAGCCTCCTGAATTATTCATGTGCTTTTGAGACATCTCCTTTAAGTGACTTAACGGGAGGTCACAGTTTGCGCAGGGGGACAGAACTAAGAATACGACACTATCTTTAGCCTCACAGCCTATAACTTTATTCCCAGCTGACAGCAGTGAATGTTTTTATGGAATAAAGCTTCCTGTGGGACTATACTAGCTGCAGTAAAACTTTCATGCGGAGAGTTTCCCTAAGAGAGACGCACACAGGGTGGTCTGCTGGCGGGCAGATCGGGGACTTGGGAGGTGGGAGAGCTTGGTTTGTTAGTTGTGTGACGATTCAGAAAGAGTCAGAACATCCCAGATAAGTTTCAGAAATACTTTTCTCTCTTTATCTCATTAAAAGAAGTCAGAAGTCTTGGGTTTGCTCCAGCCCGGAGCTGAGGACGTTTTTGTGACCTCAGCACATTCTCCAGAGCAGGAAAACAAGTTTCCTGTTCCACTTTACTCTTCCCAGGGCTGATCATTCTGGGGCGGGGACACAGTCATATCGGCTTTATATATATCAAAAAGTATCTAATTAGTTCATAACAGGGATTGGGTTTAATTAATATTAGACCTTTTCTATTCTAAGTTGCCTGTCGGAAGCTGATTTTTTTTCTGGAGTACAAACAACCAAAATGTGGCTTTGCTGAGCACAGGAAAGTGCTTCAGGAGGCATTGAGCAAGCAGCTGGATTGCATTGGAGTCGATCTGCACCCCAGATTCTCTCATCTGAGGAGGAAGTGTCCTTCAGACAGCTCCACGCACATCCCTGACACAGCTGTCTGCTGAGGTTATAAGTGGAAGAAAGTCAGGCTGTGACCTTTCCCTGTTCCTTCCCTTCCACATGGAGGAAGGAAAATGTCCTTCCCCTGCTCTCCTCTCCGTGGCACTGGTAAGCAACAATGTGGGAGTGAGAAATATCTTAAATATTCTACATCCCCATCCAGGTATGGAGATCAGATCAGAAGCTGGCCTGCCCCAAGGGAAAAAAAGGCCCAGTGAATTAAGTATTGAGCTGTGTAATTTGTTCCCCTGCTGCATGTCTTTGCAGGTTTAGGTTCAATAATTATCTGCCGGTTATTTTTCTTTCATCTTCAACATATTCTAGAACTTTCATTTTTTAATCTTAACCCTCAGCCTATCCATCATCCTCCAGATCCACATGGTACACCCGTTGTTTAATTTTCATTTGTTCCTTCTCTTCCTCTACCTTTGACTCTTATTGATTTTTGTAACATTCCATTAATATTTCAGTATATTATTAGTTTGTGTGACATTTTACAGTCCATGCAGTTAAATCACAACAGGCCTCTTGAAATTACTGGGCATGTAAGTCAAATAATTAAGTTAACTTTCAAGGGGGAAACTGACAGAAAAACAACACAGAAGCTTTCAACCCTGTGGAAGTAATCACTTTTGTGTCTCCAAAATACCTGAAGGAACAGGGGGTTTGGGGTTTAATTTTCTTTAAGTTACTGAGGTGCATAGGTATTCTCAAAAATACTTACTACATGTTATCTGCATATTTAGCTGTCTATGTGACTCAAAATTCATCCTTAATATATTTATGTTCTGGCAAGGGAGCCAGGCACTGCGGTAGTTCACTGATGTAGGGACTCCTCACGCTGGATCAATGCATTTTCCTCTGGGCTTTCACCAGCGGGCCCTCCACTGGCAAAGCGGCATTTGATCACTTGTACCTCCATGGGGAGGAAGGTGCAAGTAGCAACTAGGGAAAATGTTAATTACAAGTTTGGTACAGCAGAAATAATTCTATGGGACAGCTAAGGTAATCTGTTTTGGGGTTTTGTGTTGTGACTTAGCAGTTATTAATTAACGTTTTTATACCTGTGGCATGGGAACATGTCATCTACAACGCATTCTTTCAGCCTTCAACAGATATGAGCATGGGGCATAAACATGGTATATATCTGTTCTTTCAGCTGAGGAAGCATTTGTTTTAAGGTCAACCCTTCCATGCATTATATTGAATATTATCTTTCTCACTTATGAAGAACTGGACTCTTATTTCTTATGACATCTTGCACAAACAATATATAAAACTTTATTATATTATGTAGCAGCTCTGTACACATTAAAATTAGTTATGTATAAGTGCACGAAGGAGAGGGATTTCTATTTTCAATGCTACCATTCAGCTCAGAAAAGTTGGTGTTTTCTCCCTTTTGCCAATAGATGGCAATATGTTATAGACATGTGGAATTACATAGCCCAGCTTTAAAATTGCTTTTTCCCAAGAGGCTTTTTGAATTATTAATCGATCTGCATAGATACTAAATGCAGGAAAACCAAGCCAAAAGTTATTTAAAATCACCTTTTTTTTTGCTTCTTTTTGTGTGTGCCTCTAATTCAATGACAATTTATTGCAGGGAAAGCTGAACAAAAGAACTCTCTCCAGGATGCAACATTATGTATAAATTTTAAGCAGAACAGAAGAATTACTACATAATTTTTTTTATGTGAGATTATAAATACCTGCCTATAATATAATAAAGGAATAAAATTACGGCTGGGAAGGAGATTAATAGAGGCAGACGTTTGTTTCAGTTCTTAGCAAGACCTTCTCTGATAAAATGAGCCTTTATCCAGGTTGTTAAAATACTAGCATGGGTACTAAATTAGCAATTGCTGAATGGTTGAATGTGCTGAATAGTATGAAGGGGGCAGGGGTGGAAAATATTTCTGTTTCCCTTATTTTCAGGTGTGACATTTGCCAGTCCTTTAGCTTTGCCTCAGCATCACTACTTGATTGCATTTTGCTTATGGGCTTCAGGAGAAAATGGGGCAAGAGCTTTACACCCAGTATGACTCTTCCATGGCATTGGAAATCTGTTAGAGGATGCGCAGCTGCTTTTCTGCACCCATTGAGGAACTGCAGCTGCACAAGCCTATTGGAATAGATGCTGAGCTGCACCAGGGAACTGAGCCTTTTGTGTGTTAAAATGCTGTTTTCTGTCATACTTTGTGTTGTTAGAAGAGATACAAATAGCAGCTTTGTAAATTAAAAGACAAAAATACTCAAAGAGCAAAACTAACGTGTCCAGTAAAATATGTAAGTTAATTACAAACTCTCTGCATTACACCAGCATTCGTTTTTGTTTTAAATGGAAAAAACCCACAATGATGTGGGATGAAGATAATTGTGATATTTAACTAAGTAATCAGGTGAAATCTTGGGTTTTTTGAGGAAACAAGTCATGAGATGAAAGTAGTGTAGACTTCCCCTTACTTTAGGAATTAACCTCTACGCACACGATAATTTTTATTTTTTCAGTAATATTGCTTATTTTAGTTGTAACTGTTTGGGTTTCAGAGGATCTATATTTGCTGCTGTTTGAGATGTTTTTGTAGTAGGAAGGGTTTAAAAAAAATCACTATTTATGTGTTTATTTGGAAGTATGTGATCAGGAAAGTACAAATTGAACTTAAAAAGCCCACAGTCAGTTAAAAAAAACTAATTTCCAACACCTGTTAATTGTTTCTTCTGTATCAAATTTGCCCAGTTGAAAAGTCAAAAAAAGGTTTTGTATGCACTGTGTGTATGCACTGAAAAGGAGATAAAATCTATTGTCTGAAGAGCAAGGCTCTGCTCTTTTTACTTTGCAAGCTGTCACCAGAAACAGAGATTACAGAATTGGAATTCAGCTGACAGGTTTGCTAATGGTGCATAACATGAAATAAAGGAAAAGGAGGCTCTCTGTAGTAGTAACACACTGACTTTACAGAGCAGTCAGCTAGAGGTATTCTGGCAATTTTGACAGGTCTGGGGTTTTGGAGCAGACTCATTAAAAAAATTAGTCTTATTATTCAAAGCTGGTTTAAAATTATTGCAACCGTTTGGACTTGGAAAACTGAAATGGAATCTTCAGATATATTAGTATCAAAACTGCTGATGATTTATAGAAATTAATTTCAGAAAATACTAAATATGAAAGATAATTAGTAAGAACACATTTTTTGAACTCCAAAGATGTCCAAATTTTTCATTTTTTACAGGTTTAGTTAAAAATGTATCATAATTTGAAAGATTCTTCAGTATATAGTATTGTAATCTTTAAACCATATGGGGAACCAAGAAAAATTACTTTGAGCTCACTAATTGAAAACAAACCCACATTTTTTATTTATTAAATTTTTCAGGAAACATAGCTAGTAATTCAACTGTAAATACATCCGTCAAGAATCTGTTCCTCATCTTACAGTAACACCAATAGAAATCCTGTTGAGCTGGTTGCCTTTATTCAATTTAGAGATATAACATATGATTCCTAGTTCCCCTTAAATCCACTCATCTAGGATTTTGCTCCCTCAAACAATAGAGCTTTGCATTTCACCGTAACCTCAAGCGATAGAGAGAGATTAGTTTGTTACATGCAGAGCGCCCACACTTCTGCCTGCATTTTTATGAAATTTGTGCAGATGTTGTGCTGGGTGTATGCAATAACTCCAACAGATCTGAGACGCACTGAACTGTGTTGTTAAACTGTGCTTTTTCCAGGACTCCACAATAAGTGCAGTCCAGAAAGGCTTTGATATATCTGTTGCTGTTCATCTTCTTGGGTCCCTAAAGCCCAGACACACTGAGTCCTGGGGAAGGTCATTTCCACTCTTCAGACTGCTGGGCTTTGTCAGGTTGGCAGAAAGTGAAGCAAAATTGTGGAACACAATACATTTCATCCGGCATCTCAACTTCTTCCTCAGCTGCATGAACTCTAGGCCTGTTGGGGAAGGTGGAGAGGAGAAAAAAAAAAAAAAAAAGAAACAGATGTTGAGGCTGCAGATAGTAATAAATTGTGCGCTATGCTCTCTTGGCAAGTTGAGGGACAAACCGTATAGATGAGAAGGATTCCCTTCCAACCAGGAACTTCATCTGTTCTTCAAGACTGAGTCTTGCAAGGTGCCCTGACTCCAATAAGCAAATCACTTAAACTCATTTCCCTGTGGGAATACTTGCATGCTTAAAGTTAAACAGTATTAAATACTGTGCTGCATTAGATAATGTAGAAGTGAATGAAATTGCTTTCAAAGCCTAAATCAATCATGACACATGGTATTTCTGTGATTCTTGTAGCAAAAATTCTCTGCACCAGTGGATGTCACTGTGCGCACCCAGGCAGAGTAGCTTAATGATGCTGCAGATGGATCCTTGCAGAGGATACATGAGGAAAAAAAGATCTGTTTGTGATTCAAATTGGTACTCTCTTGCCATGCACTAAAAGATAAGAATATAGTGTTTCTGAGAGCCTAACCCCCCTCCATACAGCTCCCCAAAATGAAACAAACCACCTCCTGTAATTTAGCTTGATTTTTTTTCAATGTGTTTTATCATCCAAAGTCATGTATCTCCAGTTCTTTTCTATCTAGAACAAGCAAGATAAAAATAACAAATGTACAGCTAAAGCCAGTGATAAATATTGCCGTGTTCATAAAGTTTCTGCTTGTGCTGTTACAAGTAGGAGAGTTGATAAATTGGGAAATCCCTGAAGCACCATTCAGTACCCAGCACAGAAATTTTATTTATGTAGATAAATAGCACTCCTTTAATGTGGTAAATCTGTTAGAGTGAAATCTGTGTGTTTTCAGTATTTGTAATGTGAGCATTTCAGAAGCGTAAGTACCAGTTTATGCAAATAGGTCCCAAACTCATCAGTTTTACCTACCTTATTATTGATATCTATCTTCATTGATGCTATGTACTGAGTGCACTTCATTAAGGCTGACAAGCCAAAGGCTGCTCCTTCTCCCTGGGAATTGCCATCTTCTTTACAATGCAAAAGCCATTAAATGAGCCTTTTACGGTAAGTCAGCTCTCTCTGCTTCTCTCCCCCAATGGGGGGTATTTTTTTTTATATTTTACTCCACAAATCCTGCTTAAAGAGACATGGTAAGATTCTTTACAATGAAAAACATTGCACCTTTGTCCTTCCTCAGAGGAAAGTGTTTATTCCCCAGGGTCCTAACTACACGATAAGATATTAATTGTGACCTTGTAGTTAAACCCTGTGTGGGAAGTTGTACATATACTTTTTTTAATGTCCATTGCAAAGAAATGTTCTTTTCCCTCCATTGCCTCTGAAAAGGTTTTATTTTTTCCTACAACACGCTACAATGCATCTGTTATATAGTGATATTTAAAGGGAAAACAAAGCAAAGCTCTCTATATACAATGCTCTGGCTACAGCTGCTGGATGAGGGAGATTTTACTCACAGGTTTCGTGTTTGTACAAGCTTTGCTAGAGCCTTTTCATATAGGTTTCTTGCTAGATCACTTAAGGTATGGTCACATGTGAGAGACGGACTTCTTTTAAAGGACAGTTCAGTATCTTGTCCGCACAGAAAAGGATTTCCTCTGCATTGACATTAAAAAATAAATCCTGATGTAGGTGGGTAACACAAACCCATTTTTGTATTGTACAAGCCAGGCCCCTCCCTGCCTTAAAAAATCCACTCCCGTTCTTGTTTTGTCATGTGTGTACTTCTGCACACTGCTCTAAATATATGACTGTTTCTGTGGCTGTATAATGACACATCAGCAGCTAGAGTTGGAATGAGGTATTTGAGTTTGATTTTTTAACAACAGTTCTTATACATACATGCCAAAATATTCAACAACTGCTTTCTTCCTGACTCTCTGCTCAAGCCCTAGATGCAAGATCTTGCTGTTACTTCTTCGGCTGACCACATTAGAGACACTGTAAAGCACTGCAAAGAGTGAATTGGTGCTTTTGATGTAGATCTGAAACTTTGTCTTAATCTGTAAGGTGCTTTTAAAAGAATACCACACCATTATTCAGTCTGGCTTTTTTCTAATGTGTTTTATCACCTGCAGTCAGAGAGATCAGTTCAGATATCTTGATGTGCCAGGTGAGCACAGAGGCTGCAGTCCATGCGCTAACGCCTGCGGAGATGCTGATCCACTCTGCATCTCCTTCCTTCAGGCAGGAATAACCACTCCCGAGGACTTAAATGGCTTCTCAGATTGTAGTGAAGCAAAGAGAATTTAGGATTAAGTCCCTGTGGTAGCAGGGAGAACAGAGCACAAGACTCAGGGTTCAGAAAAATGCTTCTCTTGCATAGGGTTTTATAGATGTAGACCACGTGCATATTTAAGGTAGGGAATATTTCACCTATTTTCAGAATTTCAAAGCATGTTTCAGCTAATTCTCTCACTCTCTCACATGTAGGAGTTGTTTTTATCTACTGTAACGTCTCAGTTTTCTCTGCTGCTGCTGTTTCCCCTCCACCTCTCAGCAGCAGTTCTGCTACAGGTTGCACTGCCCGAAGATCTCTACGTAATGGTCTAAGGGATGGATGCGGGCCCTGGGCTATAAGTGGGGCACTTAGTGGAGCTCCTCATCTCCATGGAACACTGTCTTGAGCGAGAGAAGACAGCTGCTCTTCACCAGGTTTTTTAATGGTAGATGTGCAGTTGGATGTCTTCAGTGCTGACTTTTGCAGCTGTTCTTCATTCTTAGCAGGAAGCTGTCTGCAGGCTTGGGCACTGTTATTAACATAGAGCACATGTTCACCTTTTTAATTTTATTTTCCAAAACCCTAGGATTATGGGCTCTGTTTTATCTAAAATAAAATAAAAATAGACTTATGTCTGCTGTGCATACACATTATAGTCCAGTGGGCTCAGATCTGGAAAAACTGATGCTCAAGGATTTCACTGATTTGTCTTGGAGGCTGTGGGATGAGGGAAGGTGTCTACAGAGGAGGTGAGGTTTTTCCCCACCTATTTGCAGTTATCTTTTCCTGCCCATAGCACATGGATGTGTGCAACTCCCAGGATGGAGCTGAACTCAGAACCTTGGATTTTAATTTTTTTTTCCCCAATGACTTCTCATTGTTCCTTTCTACACAGTGACATAGAGGGGATGACCATGAAGTTCTGAAAATTCATGAACTGTCTGCAGAGAGTCTTGTGTCAAATTTTTACTGTCTTTACTAGTAATCATAAGACAGAGTTGTCTAAATGAAGAAAACCTTTCCCTTTCACACTCATGGGTGAATGTGAGCCCAAATATTAAAAAAAACTTGCAGATTCATTGGCAATAGTTTTCATTGGGCTCCCATGTTTTATTCTGTTGTTGTTCTGAGAAACTGAGTCCAGAAGAAAACAGCCAGAAAAGTAATTTTATGGCCTCAATGGAACTAGTTCTTATAAATCAAGTCTAACACATATGGTCTAGAAATTCAGATAGCCTACAAGTGACTGCCTGTTTGCTATTAAGGTAGCAGGATTACAGAGAGATTGACTTAGTAGACATTTAATTTTCATAGATTCATAGAATCATTGAATGGTTTGAGCTGGAAGAGACCTTAAAGACCACCTAGTTCCAACCCCTCTGCAATGAGCAGGGATACCTTCCACTAGATCAGGTTGCTCAAAGCTTCATCCAACCTGGCCTTGAACACTTCCAGGGAGGGGGCATCCACAACTTCTCTGGGCAACCTGTTCCAGTGTCTCACAACCCTCACAATAAAGAATTTCTTCCTAATATCTAAGCTACCTTTTTTCAGTTTAGAACCATTACCCTCATCCTACCACTGCACTCCCTGAAAAAGGGTCCCTCCCCATCTTTCCTGCAGGACCCCTCTAAGTACTGGAATGCTGCAATAAGGTCTCATTGGAACCTTCTCTTCCCCAGGCTGAACAACCCCAACTCTCTCAGCCTTTCCTCATAGGACAGGTGTTCCAGCCCCCTGAACGTCTTCATGGCCCTCCTCTGGACCCACTCCAACAGGTCCATGTCTTTCCTGTGCTGAGGGCTCCAAGCTGGATGCAGGACTCCAGGTGGGGTCTCACCAGAGCAGAGCAGAGAGGCAGAATCACCTCCCTCAACCTGCTGGCCATGCTTGTTTTGATGCAGCCCACGATATGGTTGCCTTTCTGGGCTGGGAGCGCACATTGCCGGCTCATGTCCAGCTTTTCATCCACCACTACCCCCAAGTCCTTTTCCACAGGGCTGCTCTCAGTCCCCTCATCCCCCAGCCTGTATTGATACAGGGGGTTGCCCTGACCCAGGTGCAGGACCTTGCACTTGGCCCTGTTGAACCTCATGAGGTTCACATGGGCCCACTTCTCCAGCTTGTCCAGGTCCCTCTGGATGGCATCCCGTCCCTCAGCTGTGTCAGCTGCACCACTCAGCTTGGTGTCATTTTCTAAGGCAATACTGTTGAATACAGAGTTCTTCCCTCCCTAATGGGACCTATTTTTGAAGTACCTGTTCTGACCAGGAAGTTAGGCTTGGGAGGACTTACTCAGTTGGGTAATTGTCAGCTGGTGGATTTCACTGGTTAAAAGACTAATTCATAACACTGTTCAAAATACACATAAAAGATGAAGTTACACATGTACTCATGTGTACTGCTGAAATTGTAAATACTTGTTAAAGATATAAATATTTTTAATAGGTTTCAGTTATAAAAAAATAAAATAAAAGCTCACAGGTTAAGCAGCCAATCAGTAACTAAAACTGGTAATTCTTAGCAGAGTTAAAGTCAACATTTCTGAAGGAACTACATCAGCCAGGACCTCATTCGGGCATTGTTGTGATGAGAAGTAGAACCTCTGCCCTCTCCAAAATAGTGTCAAACAAATACATTTTTCATTCTTCACAGACATTCACCAAACCCAAGCTGTTTTCACACAGGCAATTAAAAGAAGAGTTGAAGGCTCTGCAGCCCCAGCACCCCCTTCTTAGAGGGTTTCCAGATCTAAGTTCTCACTGAGTGCGATAAGACCAGGTGATAGAGACAGGGACACAGATAGCTGGGGATTTGACCTGCCACTTTAGTCACATACCCAGTTGGGAACGTGGACACAATTTGATTGAAGCACCAGTAAGTTCTTCATCTTGCATTGAGAGGAAATCTTTTTATTTTCCTATTTAGGTCTAAACAAATAAACTTACAACAGTTGCTTTAGAGCAAATGTTCACAGGGTATTTTCCATCAAATCTATTTGGAAGGAGTAGAATAATTGAAAATTGTAATGCTCGTTTAGTAGTTGTTCCTGTTAGCCTCCCCAGCAGGCACACATCTTTCACTCTTGAGTTGTCTCTCCTTGCTTATTGTCCTGGGCTTGGCTGGGATAGGGTTAACTATCTGCATAGCAGCCCATCCAGTGCTCCACTTTGCATTTGTGGCTAGAAAAGTGTTGATAACACACCAATATTTTGGCCATTGCCAAGTAGCGCACGCACAGCGTCAAGGCTTTCTCTCCAACCTGCCCTTCCCAAAGACCAGCAGGCTGGGAGTAGGCAAGAGGTTGGGAGGGGACACAACCAGGACAGCTGACCCCAACTGGTCAAAGGGATATTCCATACCATATGATGATGGGCTCAACAATAAAAGTTCCGGGGAAGGAGGAGGATGGGCAGACATTCATGGTTATGGCATTTGGCTTCCCGAGTAACCACTATGGATACTGAGGCCCTGCTTCCGAGGAAGTGGCTGGACATTGCCTACCGATGGGAAGTAGTGAATTTATTCATCTTTTTGCTTTGCTTCTGTGCGCAGCTTTTGGTTTTCTTGTTTTACTGCCTTCATCCCAGCCCGTGAGCTTGTCCATCTTATCTTCTCCCCCTGTTCCACTGAGGAGGGGGAGTGAGAGAAAGACAGTGGGGGTCTGGCAGGCAAGATGTAATTCATGGAATCATAGAATCTTAGAACGTCCTGAGTTGGAAGGGACCTGCCAGGATGATCAAGTCCAACTCCTGTCCCTGCATAGGTGTCCTGGTTTTGGCTGGGATAGAGTTAATTTTCTTTCTAGTAGCTGGTACAGTGCTGTGTTTTGGATTTAGTATGAGAATAATGTTGATAACACAGGGATGTTTTAGTTGTTGCTAAGTAGTGCTTACACTAGTCAAGGACTTTTCCAGCCTCCCATGCTCTGCCAGGTGCACAAGAAGTTGGAAGGGTAGGGAATACAGCTAACACAGTTGATCCAAACTGGCCAAAGAGCTATTCCATACCATATGATGTCATGTTCAGTATATTAATGGTGGGGAGCTGGCCGGAGGGAGCGATTGCTGCTCGGGGACTGGCTGGGCATCAGTTGGCGGGTAGTGAGCGGGTGCACCAGCTGGTGTTTTTTGTTTTCTTTTGTTTTCTTTCCCTCTCTCTCTCTCATTGTTTTCCTTTTCATTACAATATTATTATT
>WAAD01007691.1:2381-25942 GCA_013389945.1 Fregata magnificens
TATATGCTGCTATTAGCTATCAGTTAAGCATGTCATTCCTGGCTGCCAAGACAGGAGAATATTTCTCTTTACAACCTGGTCAAACCTCAAAGCCTGCGTAAGCACCCAAAGGGATCAATGTTTATTTACAGCTTCCATAAAGCATTTCCGGGGTGGGGGGGAAGTGTTAATTTAACAGGTAGAGGACAACCATCACACAACTCAGTGCTTTCTATTTCTAGGAAGGCCAGAAATGCTGTAATGTCTGCCAAAATATTTCTCCTCCTTCTATGAACTGGAGTTTGGAGAGATACAATTTAAAAAAAAAAAAAAATTTCATATGCATTTCTGTAGTGGTTCTGGTTCAATTTGAATTTTAGACAGATCTCTGGAGAGGGAAGAGATTCCTATTTTATCTGAACAAATTCATGCATATGATTCATTCATTCTTGCAGCACCCATCAGCATAGCAGCAGCAGGTTTCAGTTTCCTAAACTCAATGCAATTCAAAATTACACACAATCTCCACTAAAACTACCATTACTGAAAGTGATGCAGTTACACATTAGCATCCCTTCTCTAAAGAAACCTCTGTCCCCAAATCCCAGAAAAGAACAATTCATTTACAAGCTAAGCAAGTAATCTTGAACCAAATCCTGAAGCTTGTCAAAACTAGGATCTCCTCAACTATCAATAAGAAACTAATTTCAAAAGAGGGAACTCCCAGTTCAAGCCATTGCTGCTGAAGTCCTGGTCCCTTTTACCTAGCTTTCTATCGAATTTGTTTTGAAATGTTACAAACATCTTAAAAAAGAAAATAAAAGGAATAATGGCTGAAGATGGTCTCCTTGACGGGACCAAAGCATCAGACTTTATAGGGTTATCTGACTTTCGACCACTAATTACAAAGCCAACAAAGTTCCTGAATTCAGCATTACATGAAGCTGAAAAGCTTACTATGTAAAAGATACAGAGAAAATACTACACTTGCAGATAATGAGGACAACTGACCAGAACCACATTACTATTGCTCAGTGCAGAGGCTGAAAATTCACTCCTCAAATATCTCTGAAAACATAACAGTTAAATTTTGTTATCCTTCTAACAGGCTGTTGTAATGCTAGACTGGGATAAAACAGATCATGCTGCCCTCTTGTGCTAGACGTGCACAGAAATCAACCCCTTTATTGCTGCAAGTGACACATGAAGAGGAATATATAAAGCATTCACTATGAAGTAGAAAACATCCATGTTTTCCTCCTTACAGATACCTTGACATGCATGCAATTCCCTTACTGGGATACGGATAGAAGAGCAAAGGAAGTTTCAAGAGAGTCAAATTCTACACTCCAAAAAATAAACAAGTTCTGTCAACAAACGCAGACAAGTCAGATGTGATAAAGCCCAAAATACAACCACTTAATCTCTAACTTCCCATCAAGCTTTCACTGCAGCTGTTTGAATGATGCTGTATATATATCTGCTGATAAATTTGAATTTCAGTCATAAATAGCTCATCTTTCTGAATGCTGGATAACACAATAAGCTTTAGCCATTTAGGATTACCAGCTTGATAGGGTTAGGTTAAGTGCTTAAGAAAGAAAGAGAGAGTCGTTTATTAATAAGGTTCTTCCAATGCAAAACATACTTAAAGCAGTAACATCTAACTATTTTTAGATCTATGCCAAATTACACAAAGGTGAAATCTGTGTACGTACAAATATTTTTGGGTGGGAAGAGAGAAAGGAAAGGGGTCCTCATATTCGTTTTCTGTCTCTGCTATATAATCCAGGTTCCAAAAATACATTCAAATACTTCTATCATCTGGGTAAGATGCTTGTTACTATTCCCATTACAACCTTCCCCTCCCTATATGTTGCTAATGCAATCTGTAAAGAGAGATCTTGGGCTCATGCCTAAACTGATTCGCAAAGCATAATTTTTTTAGAAATAAGTCATCCCATTTATTCACCACGACTGATTGGACCTACGCTGTTGGGAGCTGACAGACATGTCATGATTCACCACGTATTTCCATTTCCTAATGTCGACTCCCTGATGCTGCTCATTAGTCTGTTTCCCCAATAAGCATTATCGAGAGCTTGGGATGTCTATTTATTTAAGTTTCCTTCCTCGACTTTGGAACATGGATCACTGTGTGTTCAAAACACTGGCTGTGGCATTTTTTAATTGCTGGTTATTTTTGGATAAATAAAACAGCAAAAGTCAGTTCAGCAATTGCTTCTGCTAAGGTCTTAGAGACCTCACACAAATAGTGAGAACATGCTGGATGCTTAAATGACAGATCTGACACTGCAATATCAGCTTTGCTAATATGGGATATGACAACTAATAGTTTGGCTTGGCTATTACAATCACAACCCTAGATAAAGGAGTCTTTAATAATTTCAATTTCTTTTTAGTTACGTCTTTCACAGCAAGGCATATTAAAAAAAGAATGAAAAAAAAAAAAGAAGAAAAAAAAAAAGACTTCTACTTGAATCTCACCCCAATGCAAAAAAATAGCATCTGAAGTTCTAAAAGATAAATACACAGTGAAAAACCACGTAAATCAGACAACGAAACACAGGTGTTAAAAAGAGTATTTCAGAACTGCTACATGCTGTAGTTCTGAACAAGAGCATCATCTCACATGTCATCTCTTCTTTTTTCCTTTTTCAAAAGATGTATAGATCAGAACAGCAGTACCTGTGCATGCCACCATGACCAAAAGAAAGATGAAGGGAAAGAAATATATGCACGCTGAAGTTAACCTTCTATTGTAAAACATGTGCTGATAAACAAAAACACACTTCTCTAAGTCACAACAGTGTGCGAATACCAGCAATAGGCAGGTTTTATGAACGTCACTTTTACAAAGCACTGCTAATTTGAGCTTCACAGCATGTTACAAAGCAAACTGTGATGTATGTGCTCTCACTAGTTCTCCACTAACCTGTCTCCTGAGCTTATGGCTTCACTTCTAATCCTTTGCAGTGGCCTTGAATTTACAGTACCAGAGACTCACAGTACAAGCAGACCAGATAACACAGCCTTGAACTTCTGCAGTTGTAGATTTTTTTTTTTTTTTAAGAGGAAATTGTACATGTTTCATTCATCATATTAGGGACATGAACCTTTTCTCCACATCAGTATTTTTTTCCTGAAAATATTACTGATTTCTCCGAAACAATAAAGCCATCCCTGTACACCCTTACAATCATTAAATGGCTTCTGGAACTATGAGAACAAGCCTATGTTCCTTTTCTTCAAGGGAGTGAAGACCATCAGATTTCTGTTTCTCATGTAAGACTAGCTAGTAAATCAGTACCACCCCACCTCCCCACTCTCTTCACTCTGCTCCAGCTTCTCCCTCGTTTCTTTTGAAGAATATAAGGATCTGGATTACAGTTTTAAATGGCATGCTTTATGCTTTCGTGCATTCTGGAAGGATAGTAAGCTACACAGTTTCTCAAAACTTCGTAGTACACATGCTTAAAATAATTTTTTAAAAGGGCAAATAATCGTTGGGGTTAAGCTTTCAAAGAAAAGCACAAGAAAGGCATCCCCACAAAATGCATGCATATGGAAGACACCCCTGTGTAACTGAATCGGAACAGCAACGCAACTAGCAGGTCAATGTACAACACCAAAGCCACAGGTAATTCATTCTTCCGTAGCCTGCATTTGAAGAGAGTTAAGATGAACCATCAATAAGCAGTCATCGTTCTGACTTTTAAATTTAAAAAGACCACACTGTTAAATTTTAAGTAAAAGAAGCAAAAAAACCCCACAGATGTGCAAAAATACTATAAAATCGTAATTGCCCAGAAATAGTATAGTTAACATAATCAGTGAGGTACATCAAATGTTAAGGCGTTTTTCATTATTAAACTTACCTATAGGATTTCTGTCAAAAAACAAGACAGGAGCTTTCAAAATGGATTGAAACATTTTGTTGTGCAAAGTCTGTCCAGAATTAACAAGAACTTGAAACACCAGAAGACTTCTTATTATGCCAAACAGTATTGTAGCCACCGTTAAACCTGAAATTATAAAAACATGGACAGAGCATGCATACAGATATGCATCTTTCACAAGAAAAAGAATTTTAAAATAAACTGAACTAAAACCAAATTTTGTTGACTTCTGTACATAGCAAGAATCCAAACTTAAGCCTAGGGACTCAGACTGAGCACAGAACATAGATATACTTGCCACTAGCTTCAGTTACTATCATATCATTGATTTAAACAATTTCTCTTTTTCGGTTTGAAAGAATTGGTACTTTATAGAAATGTAGGAAATGTCTGTTAATCCATGAAATAAATCTGTATTAAAACCTTCTGCATAACAGCTCTGCTAAGAAATTCATTTCACAGCGCCGTGTATAATTGTGGCTTGCAGAGGTCACTGTGAAGATTCAACATTTGCCAGCAGGTATTAACCAAGTAATATATACACGGCTATTTAGAGACAACCTTGAGTTATTCTCAATCAGCCCAAACCACTGATGCCATTCTTCCCCTTGTAAACCACATCAAATCATTTAAATTACATGTATTTCTTTAACACAGTATAAGATGCATCCCTTATGCCACGTGAAATAGAGCCCTTCCAGGGAACTGGTCTGCAGACTGTCTGTCTTCTGGGCACATCTCCACTTACAAGACAGGGGTGCTACAGGGCAAAAGATGGAAACAAAGAATGATGAGATTGCTGCTGCTCTGTTTGCTGTGTGTTATCTCCAATGTGGCTGCCCAAATTCCCAGTCGATGAAGGTGAACAGTGAAGGTGTTAACCTTATATTTGGCAGCGCTTCCAGGCTCCAGGCGATCTGCTCCAGAAACTAAGCATAGCCACCACAAGCCCAGATGCTCAGGCCTTGAGGACAGTCTAAGCGAGTTAGACCCTAACTATCAACATAAAACGTTGCCTATTCTAAGGACAGGTCAAAACTGGATGGAATTCACTTACAGCTATAGTAGCAGTGGGAAAGAGTGAGGTTTCAAATTAAATTAAGTCAATCAGTTATTCCACCCTGCTTACTGCTCTATCTTCCCAGGATGCAAGAAAAGGTATCACTATTTCATTTGTCTGCTCACAGTTTATTGCCCATGTTCTGTACAGTGCTGTTTTTAAGAAAAAAGCACGTGGCTGGGATGAGAGCTTGTTTGCCTTGTCCTGGCTGATGTATTCCAGGCCAGCTAAAAGAAAACCAACTTTTCCAACTTTTACTGCACATATCCAAACAGGAAAGCTGGGTCATGTAAAAAGGGAGCAGAAGAGGTACTAAGCAGGAGGCTGTGGCAGAGCCCATGCCTAACAGTGGTCTGTGGGAGCGATTGGAGGAGAGGGAGCACGTCCCGGGAACCCCACATTTCTGTTACAACTTCACTCAGGCTTGGAAGCCACTGGAAACTGCTGGCATGACCATCACCAAACAAATCACCTGAAAAGACCTAATAGCTGGGGAGAAGGGGGAGGAACGAGACTTACTTTCAAGTCCTTCATCCAGTCTGTCTCACACCGAAGGTTTTTGCTTTCCCTGTTTATAAGCTTACCACCTCAGTATGAGAGAGACAAGGACTCTTTGCGTGCTCACTTTATAGAAAAGGTGTGGAACTGGTACCTCAGTTCTGGCCAACGGGGTTTCCCAATAACGGAAATTTTACTCTTCTAAATCTTTGTCTCATAGAAACAACAAGGACTAGGAAGGAGCTACCATGGTGATTTTTTTCTTTTTCCAAACATTGAGAATCAGAAATAAAACTGTTAAATTATTTTACACAGTTTCAGAGGCTATAGAAAAAGGTAAGTTAGATTATTATGTACTTCACATGAAATACACTATCTTTTTATAACTTTTTCAACTTCACTTACAATTTTGTGTAGGTAAGTCAATGCTGTCTGTTCAACTACTGCAAATATCTCACTAAGCCATCTGAACATTTCAATATAAAGGTAACTTTTGCTGTTCTGCTATCTAGAACAAAATTTGCCTTAAAGGATAAAATTTTCCCTAACATGGTTTAGGTCATACGGTCAGAGAAAGCCAGGTTTGCCACACTTAATCATACTGTGCAGTCCACTGGAACGGCTCATGAAACAAGACATTACACAGAGAAAATAAAAGCCAAGTTTATCTGGCTTCCCAGGCCAAGCACAACGTTTTCTGTCAAGCACTTAGATCACCTGGATTCCCGAAAAAAAACCCAAACAAAAAATCCTCCACCTATTGTCTCACCCATGAGAGATGTTTCTGAATACATCAATGCATATTCTTCTGGTATTCCACCTGTGTTCTCAGACCTATCATTTACATCTCCATCAAGAAATTACCATGCCATACAAAATTGTACATCACTAGAAGTGCTAAATAGCAGAGTCTGAGAGCATATTTCTACACATGATCTTTCCATGCCAATTTTTACTACACTTTAGAGCAGTATTTCAAGATGTTTGGATGCCTGAATACAAGGATCAATGCCCTTTTCTGGATATTCAGAAGTATATGGCCACCTATTGAAACATATTGAAATGGTTTTTTAACATCCTGCTTTGCATACCCATCTAGGATGCTTTTTAAAAACTGGTTCTTTTGCTATGGCACTTCAGAAGGAATGTAGCCATGCCAAGTTTTAGAACAGCACAGAATGAAGAACCATTTCTAATCCCTCTTGCCCATCCATATAATGACTGAAGATTTAGCTCAATGACCTATTAGTATAGACAATAACCACAACCTTACGGTGACTGACTTTTTGAATACTCAATTCCTAGTTTACTTTCCAAAATCCAGGCAAAGCAAATTAACAGTCTGCATTCAACCTATTTCTTCTGTTAGATTTTTTTTTTATTTTATTTATTCCAATTAATTTAGTCAGGAAGCAAGACTCAGGCTCCTAATCTGTTAAGACATTATTCAGGTACTGCTAGAAATCACATTTCCCCACATTGCCGTTGCTTTGCACCTCTCAAAACTGTTTATGATGATAGGTCAGATAATAAATAGTTCTTTAGATACACACACGCATGTGTAATTACCTGCATAAATTCCCAAATAAAAGGTAAGGTCTAGATGTTCGGTCTCATTTGCTCCATTATTTCCATTTGTTGTGACATTCAACTTTTCTTGATGATTTGCCCTGTGGAAATGCATACAGAAGATAACTATCATCAAATCACATTCTGCAAATATTCATGAGTATGTTTAACTGTTTCTAGATTCAAGTCTGTTGAAATCTTTAGTTCAAAGGATCCTATGTACTGGTGTTGTCATGCATCACACCATGAGTAGAAGCGACCACAGGCTACACTTCAGCATAAAGTTTATTCCCTGCCCCACCCCCCAAAATGAGTGGAGATCAGAAAACGATCAAGCATATTCTGAAATTTCCTAGAACTGGTTTCCCCCACCACCACCACCTATACAACACTGATTTCTATTAGACAAACAGCACTTGACTGAAAAGGCAGAAATGACTGACCAATTATTATCAACTTACCAGTAAGAAAGCCACCAGTCCTGGAGCACATATGCCACCTTGAGTAAAAGAGGCAAATACAAGAATGATCTTACAAAATTAAAAAAACATTAGAAAATTAAATTTCCTTGCTATTCTTTCATGTTCTCTGGGAAAACATCAAATATTCAGGAAAGTATGCCATCCAGTCTTTCAAGACCAGCAGCAATTTGCAAAGCACATTAGAAAGTGCATTAGAACCCTCTACAAAGAAATACGTTACCTTAAATTACCTTACATGATAGCAAACTAAAGGAAAGCAATACACCTAAGCAAATAAAATATAGTAGCTCTTCCTAATGTATGTTAATTGCACTTTAAAGAACTCATTTTTTCAGTTCCTAAGTTTGCTACTAGAGATATTCCAAAATGCTTTTTGATTAACAAACTTTCTGATGTTACCAGTCCAGAAATTTGTGTTTACGGGAGATAATTACCAGAAACAGGGTTGAAGGAGGATGAGAGAAAAGAGGGAGGGAAAAAGTCCTACTGCCACCTTCCTTCTGTGACGAGAGGTGACTACAAACTTGTAACATGGTTATTTATCTCAAAATACATCTCTGTTCATGTGAATTTGAAGTTCTGGGTGGTCTACTGCAGAGATTTCATCTTGCTCAGCTATCTTTCCAACAGACTCAATTCAAGGACAAGCAAAAAGGAAGTAACATGTATAAATATAGACTATTTTTTACAGCCAAGACGAATCATTTCCATGAAATGAATTTAAGCTTTCTCAGCAGGAAACAGAGAAAAAGGCAATATGCTATCTTCACACAGCTTCCTCAGCTCATCACTTCTTTCAGTAAGTTTCAAAATCATTTTCCTTGTTTAAAAATTCTTTTACATACCTGCTACATTCTGCATTACACACAATATTTGCCTATCCTCTTCCTCACTTTCTTGTTCTGCTAAACAGTGGCCCTCCTTCTAGCCCTTCTCATAACCTGCACTTATCAGCAGACGAGCTTTTCTTTTAATGCTTCTGTCAGACTCTGTCCTCCTATACCCAGTAAATCTCTTTACCCTCCTCAACTGGAAACGTACTGACTGTTCAGGTTTGTTAAACAATACTTATGTATTGTACCTTACGATTTTGTTCTCTATCTCCAAAAATTAGACTGGCTTATAATTCCTGTGCCATGCTGCTAGTAAAATAATTATTTTATGGAAGTATTAAAACTGTTGAAATAAGGATCAGTGCAAGACCTCTCAATGCTGTACCAAAACTCCATGCTGATATATAAAATTTGATCGAGTATACTACAAAAGTATTAAAGAACACCATACTCCCAAACATTTTAGATGAAACATCACAATAACAAGCACACATTATGTTAAAAGAAAAAAAAAAGAAAAAAAAGAAAAAAAAAGGCAAACCGAAAATACATTCAATATTATTTGTGGCTCCTGACAACGTACCTGTGCCGAAATATTGAATACTAAAAGTATAAAAATCACAAAGTAGTTTGCTCCTGCAGTGAAATATTTTCTGTAAACCTTAAAGTTTATTTTTCCCTCAGAGCGACTCTCCTCTGGCACTGCAGCCAGAGCATTTTCAGCCTGAAAAAAAAAACCCAGAATAAAAAACATCAACCTTGCAGTTACAGATTCAGACTAAGCCACTTGAAAGTCATGGTGCAGAATTAGCAAACAATTAAATAAGGAGATAAAGTGATTACACATATAAAAACTTTAAATATCAGAACTACAGCTTTGACAAAAAAAAAATTAGTCTCAGTGCAGTAATACTGAAAAATCTACTCTGCAAAATGACACTGTGAGGATTTTATTTTGCATTGCATCACAGTATGTAACATGACTTCATTTACAGCCAGAAATATTTACTCTAACTGTCCGCTAAAGCAGGTTTTTCTTTTCTTATATACTACCTTCAGTCATAACAGCTCTGGAAACTAAGGCCTTGACTTGGGAAAGATTCTGTTTTCAGGATGCAAGTGTGTGTAACCTTTCCTTTTCAGAAAACTATTTAAAGTAAATAGTCTTCTGCAAGTATGCACCAAAATCAATCAACGTATGGCCAGAGTATCAAATTACCCATAAAGTTCTAATCATCTCCTTGTAAGTACCAACAAAGCATCTGTTAATACAGAAAACAAGTAAAATGGCAAATGAGAAATCGTATTAAGCAAACAATGGATGGGGGACACTGAAAGACAGAAAAGGAAAAAATGAGACAGGCATAAAGAAGGTAAAAGAACTATTCAAATGAACAAAATTCAGATTTCTTCCCCCCACCCCCAAGTATTTGTGATAGAAAAACTAGCCCCAGTTCAGTGGACAGGTAACACTTGATTTTGTTGTCAGCAGACATGGCTGTACAAGAGCAGTGGAATCAACAGACCTGACTCAGATGTGAAAGGAGAAATCCCACCTACTCATCTATAAAAGAAGAGAAGCCTATCCTGGTTTTTTGTTTCTCCAGCCCTGCCTTCCCTGCCCCTCCATCCAACAGCTCTAATGCTGCTAAAAAGTTTGGCACACCTTTGTGGATTTAATAGTGGAGTCACTACTGGGACATTAATAATATCAGATACATCAGATAAGTTTACTGGTTTACTGCCTTTGGGCATAAAAACATTTCTCCAAAAAGGTATGAAAAAACAAAAGTCTGTAGTATTCTTTTTTTTTTTTTTTTTTAATCTCACTGCTTTTTATTATAGAAAAGAAAAAGAAATAATATATATCCATAGCATAAAGGTGACAATCAACAGGGACACACAGGGATTACTTGTTCCATGAATGCAGTGCTAGCACAAGCCTAGCACGGTTACAGGGCTCTTGCATTATTTTGCGTGAATGCAAGCATACCAGCAGAAGGCCACCTCTGGTACAGAATTCTTGTGGCTTCTTTTGCACTGTGCAGACCAAGAGATAACAAGGCACCTGGAAGTCAAGCTGGAACCATACAAAGTGTTCTGTTTTCACCAACAGAAGGGCTGGGGAGACCAATGCAGTGGTGTCCCAAGGTTACCCCCTCAGGGCCAGCTCAATATCATGTGGGTATGTTAATGCCAGCCATACAGATGTACTTTGTATAAAGCCACCACTTCTGCACGTACTTCCCAGAGCTCAGGATTTCAGGGAAAGTATTAATTTGAGCTCAGCCTGCACAAACAGACAGAACCCCCCCAATACAGTGCTATTGGCCCTTTAAAGCACCACTGCCAGAGGACAGGGTGAAGGAAGCAAGTGTGGTGTCTTTGGACACCTATAGGAATGCTTCCCGCATCCAGCAGATCTGATGCTGAACCTGAAAAAACCCACCCTGCTGGGTTTGAACAGAATAGCACAGAGCTGTGGGATGCCTGCCCTCTGCAGCCCAGGTGGCAGGACTGCCAGCCAAGCACAGTGCTAGGCAGATCCACCGTGGGCGAGCTCTCACCTGCTAATGCAATCCAACAATCCCTGCAATTCAAATGCAGCAGGGAAAGCCCTTATCGCAGTTTAAGTTAAAAAACAGCCAGACAAGAACTGAGACATGTCTATCCTTTGAGCACTCACAGGTGGTTGTTCCACTGCTCCATCTTTCTGTGAGTGGACAGAAGATTCCTGGGACCAGACAGAGGATTCCGAGAAGGTTCGGGTCCGGGCAGACTTCAGGTTGGGTGTTCCTGGAACTGACAGCTGTTCTACCTCTTCATCTTTTTTCAAAAGGGAAGCAAAGTCGATGCCAGATCTCAGGAACTCTGAATAGGTACCTTTCCCCACCATTTTACCCTACAATTAATATAAGCTTTGATTATCATCATCATACACTTTCTGTAAAGGACAATTTTTTCTATCGATCCCTGCTGACTCTGAGGTTCTGCAGTTGCTGAGCACATATCCCACTGCAGTAACTGAGCTGAAGCCTCTATCAGTTCCTCATTTAGAAGAGCACAAACAAGCTCTTCACCCTGTAACCAGTCCCTTCCCAGCAGCTAACCAGGCCAAGGACCATACAAACAGGATGACAAAAGTCCCAGTTACAGCCAGGTGAGAATTACCTCCTTGGAGAACCTGTGGGAGACAGCCATGCAGCTTTAGGACAAGCTGTTGAACTACATACATAGCCATCAGTCTTTTTATATTACTCCAGGCTAGGGGTAAACAGCAGCTTAATTTTCTGGTCCTCACAGAGTTCTACAAGGAGCAACACAGACCATTTCCACACTTCTTACAGCTCTATCACAAACTCATTCTAGAGAGCTACTGTAACTTTAAAGAGATCTGAATGGGAGGAAAAAAGACAGCTAGTAAGCTTTTTTGCAACTTTGTGATGCATAAAAAGTAATTTGAAGTACTTCACTATCCAACCTTAAAAACAAACAAACAAACACACACAAAACAGCTGAAGTTCTTGCATTTCCCCTCTACCCGTGAATATCTGGTGCAACGAAGTTTGGAAGGAACCAGTTTTGCTGAAGGCCTGCTCATTCTCAAAGGTATCTGTGACCATTTCTCAGCCTTAATTTAAAAAAAGGGACTGGTTGCAACATCAACATAGTTCTTAATTCACACAAAAGGGTAAGAAACAAGAATAAAAGCAAAGCATTAACATAGTCTCAAAGTAAGTAATTCTCTCACAACATATACATACGTAAGATGAAAATCAATATGTAAGATTATGTATATGCATGATAAAGTTCAGAAACAGATTTTTCAAGGAAGAATTCTCATTCTAAGGAAAAATCAACTTATTTTATTTACAATTATAAATCTTTAAAACATATATGGTCATTAGTAGACAGAAAATATATTTACAAACCAAAAATAAAAATCTTTAACTTTTTTTTTTCATTCTTAGATTAAAAAGACTGATTAGAAAGTATGTGAGATATAAAAGTATAGACACTGAAATCACTTACATCTTTTAAAATTAGAATCTGATTTGCAGCACGGAGATACTGCAACTGGTGAGTGACCAAAACAGAGATCTTCTGATGTAAGGCCTGACAAATACATCTGCAAAGAGATGGAAAAATTAATTAAAAAATGAAGTGTCCTAAACATTTTGACTATTTCTGGAAAACGTCTTCTATTCAATTATACAGTGTTTAAAATAAGAAAAAAAGATGCCCATGCTTATTAGATTTATAAAAATTGCACTTAAACACACTCCTTATTTAACTTTGCAAGTTTTCAAGGTGGGGTGTGGTGGGTTGACCCTGGCTGGATGCCAGGTGCCCACCAAAGCTGCTCTACCACTCCCCCTCCTCAGCTGGACAGGGGAGAGAAAATATAACAAAAGGCTCATGAGTTGAGATAAGGACAGGGAGAGATCACTCAGCCGTTACCGTCACGGGCAAACCAGACTCAACTCAGGGAAATTAGCTTAATTTATTAACAATCCAATCAGAGTAGGGTAATGAGAAATAAAACCAAGTCTTAAAACACCTTCCCCCCACGCCTCCCTTCTTCCCAGGCTTAACTTCACTCCCAATTATTCTCTACCTCCCTGCCCCCGGAGCAGCACAGGGGGATGGGGAATGGGGGTTATGGTCAGTTCATCACACGTTGTTCCTGCCGCTCCTTCCTCCTCAGGGGGAGGACTCCTCATACTCTTCCCCTGCTCCAGTGTGGGGTCCCTCCCATGGGAGACAGTCCTCCGCGAACTTCTCCAACGTGGGTCCTTCCCACGGGCTACCGTTCTTCATTAACTGCTCCAATGTGAGTCCTTGCCATGGGGTGCAGTCCTTCAGGAACAGACTGCTCCAGCGTGGGTCCCCCATGGGGTCACAAGTCCTGACAGAAAACCTGCTTCGGCATGGGCTCCTCTCTCCACGGGTCCACAGGTCCTGCCAGGACCCTGCTCCAGCGCGCGCTTCCCACAGGGTCACAGCCTCCTTCAGGCATATCTACCTGCTCTGGCATGGGGTCCTCCACTGGCTGCAGGTGGCTATCTGCTCCACCACGGACCTCCATGGGCTGCAGGAGGACAGCCTGCCTCACCATGGTCTTCACCACGGGCTGCAGGAGAATCTCTGCTCTGGCCCCTGGAGCACCTCCTCCCCCTCCTTCTTCACTGACCTTGGCGTCTGCAGAGTTGTTCCTCTCACATATTCTCACTCCTCTCTCCAGTTGCAATTGCGCAGTTTTTTTGTTCCCCCTTCTTAAGTATGTTATCCCAAAGGCGTTACCACCACCACTGATGGGCTTGGCCTTGGCCAGCAGCGGGTCCGTCTTGGAGCCGGCTGGCATTGGCTCTATCAGACATGGGGGAGGCTCCTAGGAGCTCCTCACAGAAGCCGCCCCTGTAGCCCCCCCGCTACCAAAACATTGCCACGCAAACCCAATACATGGGGAAAAGAACTTTCATATTTCTGGTCTGGGGTGAAAGAAGAGGAAATATCATAAGGACATTTCATTAAAATTGTCTTAAACATCCTCCTAACAAATGTAAATGTCATAAGCTGAATTGCAAAGAGGGTATTTAACAAAAATTGAACTAACGGAAAGAGAAATCAGGGCAACATACTGTGGACAGTTATGGAAAAATACAGCCAATAAAAGTAACTTCTTTGAGATGAGCTTTCAGAGCAGCTGTAACAGTGAGCCACAGAGTTCTGGAGAAGTCAACAGTTCTACTGGCCTGAGCTACATCCAGGTATGTATTGAGGTAGAGGAACAAGATCTTCCACCACCTCTGACCTTTTCCCATGGAATCAAGGCTTACCTTCCCCTCCAGTTCCTTACCTGCTTTACCCTAGGGGCTTCCCCAGAAGTTTGGGATTTGGAGAGAGAAGTGAAGAAGGGACTGGGCACATCAGAAGCAGTCGGTGAGTGCAGTTCAATCACATGCAGTTTTACCAGAAAAGATACCTGGCATCTTTTCAGCAGAGCCTTGAAAGGCTGCCAGAGCCAAAAAAAAAAAAAAAACCAAAAAAAACCCAAACCCAACAAAACAAACCTAAACCCCAAAAACATAGCAGTGGAGCAACGGTTTACAAGTGCAGAGGTAGGTCCACAAGCATGCTCTTCATGTACAACAGAGACAGCACAGACACAAATGAGTATCCACCACTACCAACGCTCTCACTGCCTTCATCCCCACAGTAACACTGGAGGGAGACAAACCCTTCGAGAGAATGCCCCTTTCTCAACTAATCCCTATCTTAAGAAAATAAGGAAGACTGGTATCGTCTAGAACGGAAGAGTCCAGTGAAGGTGTATACATTAGCATTTTCCATTTGGATCAGGAGTGCCTTTTTGAAGATCGTCTCCCAGTTGTCTCAACTCAATCTGCTGTTGCTCATACTGTTGAGTGGTATTGGGGCCCATGAACTGGACTCCTAGACGAAACCAAGCAGGAACACACACTTCGGTAGCACTGCCCCCATCAGTATTCAGCTGATGAGGAATGAAGCCCGCAGGGCCAGGCTGCAGCCTGCTCAAAGCAGAACCTTCTGCACCGCATGGGGACCTTGGCACTGTGCATTTTTCTCCACAAATCCGCTCCTGTTGGGCTCATTTTCGCTAAGATGCTAACTCCCATTTGCTAACACGACACAGGAGGATAGCACTCACCACAAAAGAAAAACAAACAAAAAACCACACACACACAAATTCTCTCTCCCCATTCTCCAAAAAAACCACAAGCAAAACCACAGCAATCCAATAGTACAAATTCAATGCAGAAATGCAAATAAGCAGTAAGGGGAGTAAGGCAGAAAAAGAACATGAGCTTAACAGCAATGATATCACATTGCTTACTGTGTTTCATACATTCATGTTGTATATCCAGTTAACTTCCTACACAGCTTTTAACATCTATTTTATCACTCCTACAAAGACTGTAGGAAGTAGAGTACTATAAAATGGTTAATACTAGTACTAGTCAGAATAATTACATGCAGAAAGTATATTATAGTCTTCCAAATAAACTGTGCAGTAAAATTAAGTTAAAAGCAATACTCTTTCTGAGAAAGTTATATGCTTGCTATGTAGCATTCAAGAAGCAACTATAAACCTATGATGTCATTCTTAGGTGGCCAAGATAACAATTAATCAAGGTATTAGCAGCATAATAACTACTTGAGCAGTTTAACTATTTATACACCAAGCTCTTTGTGGGAGTATTATTCTGGTGTGGTTACTGTCCACCCTCTGAGCAGTCACTGAAACAAGCCACACGGCAACTACAGCACCAACTGACAACATGCAACAAAACATAATCTTCAACAAAACCTATCCAGAGAACTGGACTAAGATCAGAGAGGCTACAGGACATTTACTTGCCTAGCAGGAAAGCTGCCAAAAGAGAATATATCAGGTATTCACCGTGAAGAGATCTAGCTTTCCCTTACATAGTTGCACAGCCTATATACCACTTTGATCACTGAATTTTCTGTGTGCCAGATATATGTCTAACAGCTTACTGGGACAAACTAGAAAATCCAATGGCTGAAAACCTTTAAATCTTGATCCTGAGTCACGGTGAGCCCACTGCACTTTATGTTTGCATTTGGAGGGCAAAATAAAAAAGAAGAGGAAAAAAAGAAAAGTGGGTTATCGCAGCATTGGAGCAAACCAATTAGAACTGTCAGAGCTGTCAGCACAGCATCCTGTGTGACCTTGATCTCAGGAGAGAAGGCAAAAATGACCTCTGTGGAAATATGAATTTCCACTGATATATCAGGTCACTCAATTGAGAATTTCTAAAAAAACCAACAACTCTCGATTTGATGTCTATCTGGGTAGAAAGAAGCTAGCTGAATAGTTTGTTGATAACAGGTGAGTAGAAAAATTATTGTCACAATTCACTGGCACAAGCACAGGGAGGAAAAATCGCAACAAAGAGCATATACTTAGATCTATTACTGAGTTAAACAACTCACTGCTCAGACAGCTCACTAGAAAATTTTGCCGTTTAGAATACCGTATCATCATGAAGCTCAGAAGTTGCAAAACTAGTAAAATACTAAGTATATAACTTAACGTCTGTTTCAAAACATCAAGCTACTTGAGCTTTATGTTTGAAACCATTTTTTGTGGGTTTTTTTTGTTGGGTTTTGTTTTTTTTTTTTTAAATATTCTCTCTCCCATTTGACAACATGCATTCTGCAGTTTACAGTGAGTGTTAAGTTTGTACGGTGCCTTGGCTGCCACAGAAGACTGAAACCAGAGTTAAAAGAGAGGCTCAGTAAAACCAAATGTGATAAAAGGGCTGGCACAAAACTCTGAGAGCTCACTGAATTCTTATTAGTGAAAACTCGGTATTGTCTTCGAACTGAAAAAGAAAAAAAACCCAAAATAGCCCATAAGTCTTTATGTTTTTAATTGGTTCACTAAGGCTTAGTTTCATAGCACATCTACTTTTAGAAATACTGCTCTCTGTAGCTGAACAAAAGCAACCATCAATTCTAGGTGAACCACTCAACTCCAGGTGAACCACCATCTGACAGTGTCTTCCTTTCTCACTGATGATGCAGAGAATCCAGGGAAAGCCTGCCTCAACAGGGGACATACCTGGCCCAAGGGTTCAGACATCTGCTGGAGTATGCCCAGAACTGCCACCACCTTTTTACTTGTTGTTTAAAACCCCACAAAGTTCACCCTCCTTGTGCTTCTCTATTACTCTCGAGGGGCATACTCTGTTAGTTAGACTGTGGGTACATTTAACGCATAACAGCAGGATGAATTACTACACAAAATGCAGTTGCCATTGCCACATTTATTAAATGCACAAGCACACACAGACACACACACAGCCAGGAGAGATGTGGACGGAGAAGACCCAAAGGTTCTTCAGCCTCTTCAGTACAAGGGAAATGGAGATGAAGGGACTATGAAAGTTGCACCCTCTTCCCCAAGTAAGAATCAATTTAAATTTAAACTGTTCCAGATGTTGGATAGGTTGTTCTGTGTGTTTGTTTAAGCTCAACAACAGAAATTTCAACATCCTTAAAAGTGTATGCCAGGGGCAAGCTACCTTTACCATTACAATTTTTTTTCCCCTCTAAAGTCCAAGGTTACATCTTCTGGTACAATTTAAATCCACTGCTTCCCGGAGGACAGTAGACGAGTTTATACCTGTGTGCACAGTCCCTTCATACATTAAGCTTCTCTCTTTCATGCCTCTTTTTTTTTTTTTCCTTCAGATACCAAAGAAAGAAAATCCCCCAAACCCTTTCTCCCCTNCTGGAGCCTGAAGCTGGTCTACATTTTTTGGAAGTGCACAAAATTGAAACATTATTCCAGTTGAGACCTTACAGATACAAAACATAATAGGAGGATTACTTTACCTGTGCTGCCAGATACAGTACTGGTCATAAATCCCAGGGTGCAGTTTCCTTAACAAGAGCATGACGTTGCTGACTCATACTGGATTTGTGATCTACCGCCATCTGCACCCTCTTTTCCATAAAATGGCCACACTACTGATCCCTGTTCATTGTATGTTCATAGAGTCAACACCTCGCACTTATCCCTGCTGCGTGCATCTATTAATTCACGTCCTGTAACCAAGACTTTCCAAATCCCTGTCTGCCTCCAGAACTGCCTGAAGCATTGCCCAGTTTTCTGTCATCTGAAAATGTAGCATCAGTGACCTTCATTCATCATCAGGAATACCAGACTCAGGCTAGATCTCTCCAGAAATTACACTCTTCCAATTTGACAAAAATAAACAAACAAACAATATTTTAAGTTAACAAACCTAAGTAATAGTATACTATCATCCATTTTAAAAAACCCATTGCACTTTGACAGCAAGCTTCTATGCAATTAAAAAAAAATTAGCTTGAGCTTTGATACTGCAGAGCATGCAGCAGAAGACACTTAAGTCAGAAGGGGGCCTACAACAACACAGTGCTCCTCTATGCAAAGGCAGTGTCTTGGCACTTTCGTGCATACGAATCCTCATTTGTTCCTCCTTCCCTATCAGGTTTTCTTTTCTCTGACACAAGTTGTTCTTTAATCTTTTTTAAGTTTTTATCTCCAAGAACCAGCTTTCTTTCACCTCTGCAAAGTGTTTTCTCTTTAATGATTCTACTTTCTTCCTTACCATTCTTTCTGCCTCTCCTTTTTGGAAGTTCACATGCAAGTTTAACTTTACTCTAGTTAATACTTATATTTGTTTCAACAGAAATAACCACTGAACTGAAATTAAAGCATATGCAGAAGTGCTCACAGGCATAAAGCCTTTGTTATATTAGTTTACTTACTACATGTGCTTTCCTCTCCTTTCCCTTTAAATTTAAGTGGTTTAGGGAGAAGAATCCTCCAGTTGTTTTTGTACATTTCGAAGTTTACAAAATTTCAGAACAAAAAAAAAAAACCAAACCCAAAAAAAATCAAACAACAACAACAAAAAAAGAGGTGTGATATGTTTGCTGGAGACAAAAAACCCCACACCTACTTCTACTATCCTGTTTCTATTTCTATGCTTATCTTACTAACCATTTATCTCCATCTCATGACAAGTCCCAGCCTCCACTGGGCTAACGTGTAAGGTCAACTGTTCTGCCACAAAATAAAGGTCCACAAAATTCCTGTCCCGGGCACCAGCCAGCAGTGGATGGCTGGAGAAAGTATATAAGCGCATACAGTGATGCTTCCTTTAGTACACATTTCCAGCTTCCAGAGTCCATATATTAGGGACTTTTTGAGCCAGAGATCTTAGTGCTTAAGTAGCTCTTCGTGAACTATTCCTACATGAATTTGCACACCTCCCTCTTGAGCCCATTTCTGGTTTAGTATTCATAATACTGTTTTGCAGCTGCACCCACAGACCACTAAAGCGCACAACTACACGGGGGTTCCGCAAGTGGGGTTTTTTGCTTTTATATCTCATAATTTAAAAAAAAAAAAAACACCAACCAAAAAAAAAAAACCAACAACAAACAAACCAAACCCACACAAATTTCTGCGAGATAAAAACTGAAAAATTTTACAGTTTTTTGAAAACACACAAGGTACAGTGATCAAATTTATGATTTTCACCTTCTGGGAAAAAACCAAAAAAACCCAAACCCTAAAACCCCAAGCAATATTACTACAACATATTCATACCTTTTAAACATATTCCCTACAATAAACACAACGAAGCTCAAGGGATTTCAATTGTATCATCTAAACGTAAAGGTAAATATGTTTTTAAGAACAACACCTGTAATATAAAAGAAGAGGTACACAGCATTCAGGTTTGCCCAATACCTCTCATTAGGGCTGTAACCAGTGCAGTGGTATCAGAGGCATAATGAGCATGGACCAAGTGTGAAACACAAAGTGGGAAGCCTTAGAGATATCCTTGCTTTAGAGAGATCCTACCTGAAAGGGAGCAGAGTGAAATCCTTAAATTTACACACCAACTCCTCTGTACACTTGTCATCAGGGGACAAAGCATGTAATATGTACATGCCTTTAAACACAGCACTGACAAGCACATGCCAGGGTTATCTTTGCTTGGTTCCTCTGACACACTGAATGTGTCTGTAATCCCTCTACAGAAATGAGACCTTCTAGCTTTTATCTGCTAGTTTTACAGGACTGATGAGCTCCACTTGCTTTAAAATTACCTACGCCACCATAATAGCACTTTTTCCTCAAAGTTCCAATGTTACAGGAGATCTACAAGCATACCTCACTTTGAGAGATATGAGACTGGAAACATTCATGGACTCCTAAGGGTTCCAAAAATCAAATTACTTTAAACAGACAAGGTAAATATTCAGATCTGTATATCTAATTAAAAAAAAAGAAAAATCCTTTTACTCATTTTCCCTACTTCATTTTGCTCCTCCCCTCAAGCACTTCAGGGGCTTAGGTAAGAATGACTGGAAGAATTCAAGATCTCTTAATCCATGCACTTCGCATGACAGAATTTCCCGCTCTCCTTTGCCACCAGTTCAATTCTTCCTCACCTTTTTCTGCAATTATGAAGGACACCTTTGCTACAAAACCATGCCTGCTCCCTTCCCTCTCTTGCAGAGGAACGCTCAGTTACCTCAGATGGCAATGGATAGACTTTATCTTTCAGGACACCTGGTCAACTTGCCAGGTGACTCTCCGGTCAGCCTCAGCATATGGTTATCCCATGACCCACTGCCCAGTTACATATCCCTTGAGTTCCTATGGGAGGCCACCGCCTAGTACCAAGGTGCTCCATCTGAATAGATGCTAAAGTTCATTATTGTGCTGTGATAAATGCAGTGATTTCTTCTGCAGCTTTTATCTAGTTCCAGAGGCAAAACTGAGAGAGAAAAGACAAATGACAATACATTCAAAACAGCTTCCTGCTTTAAAAAAAAAAAAAAAAAAAAAAAAAAAAAAATTTGCAGAATTCTGTTTGATAGTAGGAATGATACACCTGTGCATACCACTCCCAAGTATCATCACAACTTTAGGTCTGATTTTAAAAGATTCCCAAACTGTCCTGCAACTCTGCCTACTCTCACAAGCACAGAGGAGGAACAGAAAGAAATCAGGCTGATCAACAACTGAAACTGGCACACAGCTCCTGTCACTGGAAAAGATACAAGAGAAGAACAATATCTAGACAAGAGCATCTGTCTCAACAGACTGATGAAATATAAATCTCACTCTTAAAAACACCATTTTTGAGTCAGTATCACTGATGGGACACAATTTAATTTCTGTCCAAAGGTGATCTGAAACCATATAATCTATAGAAATATGTTTACAAAGATGCACACAGAGAACAGGAAATTTCTTGGGATCCAAGCACGACTGAATGATTTTCTTAGAACATCACAGGCTATTCCAAACTTCGTCATACAAGGAAACATGCTGTACCTGTACAGCTGTCCCTCATTTCAAAACTAGAGGTCTCAAAATACCACATTCCGTAAAAGTTAATAAAAAGCTGTTTTTATTTATATATATAAAACATAGGCATATTTTCATATACACACAAATATATACAAAAACATAGAACTATACTGGTGCCTGCCCCATTGGGAAAAGGCTGAAGCATGCCTCCTGTTAACTGTCAAGAGAACTCACAAGAAAAGAGGCTACAAATAACACAAAAATAGGGAATCTCCAGTTTATACCTTACTAGGCCCCAAGGAATCTGACTGGGAAAGAGGAATTCACTGGAAAACAGGCTTTATCTGCTCCATCATACACGGAACAACTTGTCTGCATTATGGAGAAATTCTTAGGAGACACAATCCCTTAATAATAATATCGTGGACTGTTTTCCCACTGGAGCTGTGCTACTTGCATTCTTCTTCATTTGAAAAGCATTTATATATTTTAAATTGTTTACTGCAATAGCTGAACAGAATGGGAAGAAGCAGCAAATGTAATGAAACAGCCATCCACAGACCGTAGCTTCGGGGAATTACTAGGAACATACCTATCTTTGATGTAAACACATAGACTAGACGCTTTAAAAACATTAAACATCAATATAAAATTACAAGGGGAAAAAAAAGAGCGAGTGAACTGAACAATATCCACTTCAGATTCTCATTAAATAATCCCCTGTTTCTTCCATCTCGTCCATTGTTTTATGCCTTGCGGTTTGGACTCCTGGGGGCAGTTTGTATGAAGTGGTGTCTCGAACATTCCTCAGCATCATGTTCTAAGAAATCATTCTTGCCCAAGTGCTCTCTCTCTTCTCCACATTTCTAGCACTATTCAGGAAGCATTAAAGAACATGCTCTCCCTTGTTCTTCAAAGCGAGCTACTGAACATAACACTCTCCCTGCTACCCCCAGCACCTTTTATAGCTGCCATGAAGGCCTCAGAAGACAACTTCTGTTTGTAAAAAAGCCCTCCCTTAAGATCTTGAACAGGGAGGCATTGCTCAGTTTTCCTTGCCACTGCTACTCCACCCAGTCCATTTTCTCCACAAAATGCTTTCATTCTACTTTTATCTGTTTCGCTCAAACTGATCTAGAGTCGGGGAGGAAGAATAAACAAAAGTAAAGGAAGAACCCCAGCTAGTTTTCTGAGTTTCAAATTCTCTGAGATAATCTCCTTACTGCTCCTCATCTCCACACATTTATCAGCAAAACGTACGCTGTGCTTGCAGAGCAATGGTTTCTAGCTCCTTTATGGTTTTGCACATACAAAAATCCAGACTTCCAGTTTTGCAGTGGGATGTAGATGCTCCCAGTGTCACAACTCACATAAAACATAGAATAAATTGAAGAGGCAACCTGACCTCCTTTGCAAGGCACTACTGTACTTTCCTCTTTGTGAAAAGACCTTAAGACTTCAAGGGAGAGACAGGTTAACAGCTCAGGTGGGTGCACTTTCAGAACTCAGGCACCGATACAGTCAGATGCTGGAGTTGCAGAGCAATCTTGTGCAGAAACAGAAAAGCAGCAGCTAAAGCCTAGATACTTCGCTGTTAAAGGAATTTGGTAGAGTATGTGAACTACAGAAGTAATGAACTCCATCTATCAGTCACGGCAGGTGAAAATGATCCGGCACAGAATAATCACAGTATGGTTGGGGTTGGAACGGACCTCTGGAGATCATCTTGTCCAACTCCCCTGCTTGAGCAGGTTCACCTAGAGCAAGGTACACAAGACTGCGTCCAGGCAGGTTTTGAATATTTCCAGAGAAGGAGACTCCACAACCTCTCTGGGCAGCCTGTTCCAGTGCTCTGTCACCCTCACAGTAAAGAAGTTCTTCCTCATGTTCAGCTGGAACTTCCTGTGTTCCAGTTGGTGCCCATTGCCCCTTGTCCTGTCATTGGGCACCACTGAGAAGAGTCTGGCCCCATCCTCTTGACACCCACCCTTCAGATACTTATAAGCAGTAACAAGATCCCCCCTCGGTCTTCTCTTCTCCAGGATGAACAAACCCAGGTCTCTCATGCCTTTCCTCGTAAGAGAGGTGCTCCAGTCCCCTGATCATCTTTCTGGCTCTCTACTGGACTTGCTCCAGCAGTCTCCTGTCCTTCTTGAACTGGGGAGCTCAGAACTGGACACAATACACTAGATGTGGCCTCACCAGGGCCAAATAGAGGGGAAGGATAACCTCCCTCAACCTGCTGGCCACACTCCTTTTTACGCACCTGAGGATGCCGTTGGCCTTCTTGGCCACAAGGGCACAGTGCTGGCTCATGGTCAACTT
>WAAD01007691.1:26196-44441 GCA_013389945.1 Fregata magnificens
AGAAGGCTATCAGGTTGGTCAAGCATGATCTCCCCTTGGTGAATCCATGTTGACTACTTCTGATAACCTTCTTTGCCTCTGCATGCCTGGGGATGACCTCCAGAATGAACTGTTCCATCACCTTTCCGGGGATGGAGGTAAGGCTGGCTGGCCTATAGTTCCCCAGGTCCTCCTTCTTGCCCTTTTTGAAGATTGGAGTGACATTTGCTCTCCTCCAGTACTCGGGCACCTCTCCTGTCCTCCATGACCTTTCAAAGATGATGGAGAGTGGCTTGGCAAGAACATCCGCCAACTCCCTCAGCACTCGTGGGTGCATCCCGTCAGGGCTCAGGGATTTGTGAGGATCCAGTTTGCCTAGGCAATCCCTAACCCAGTCCTCCTCAACCAAGGGGAAGTCCTCCTTACTCCAGGTTTCCTCTCTCGCCTCTGGGGGCTGGGATGCCTGAGGGTCAGCCTTAGCAGTAAAGGCTGAAGCAAAGAAGGCATTCAGTAACTCCACCTTCTCCGCATCCTGCGTCACCAGGGCCCGCACCTCGTTCAGCATCGGGCCCACAGTTTCCCCAGCCTTTCTTTTAGTGCTGATGTATTTGAAGAAGCTCTTCTTGTTATCCTTGACATCCCTTGCCAGACTGAGTTCCAAGTGGACCTTGGCCTTCCTCGTTGCATCTCTGCATACCCTGACAACATTCCTATATTCCTCCCAAGTGGCGAGCCCCTTTTTCCACATACTGTAAACCTCCTTCTTCCATTTGAGTTTCTCCAGAAGCTCTTTGCTCATCCATGCGGGTCTCCTGGCTCCTTTACTTGACTTCTTCCTCCTAGGGATGCACTGATCTTGAGCTTGGAGGAAGTGGTCCTTGAATACTGACCAGCTCTCTTGGATCCCCCTGCCTTCTAGAGCCCTAACCCACGGCATTCCTCTGAGCAGGTCTTTGAAGAGGCCAAAGTTGGCTCTCCTGAAGTCCAGGGTTGTAATCCTGCTTGTTGCCCTGCTTCTACCATGCCAGCTCCTGAAATCCACCATCTCGTGGTCGCTGCAGCCAAGGCTACCCCCAACCCTCACATCCTCAACCACACCTTTGTTTGTTAGTATAAGGTCTAGCAGCACCTCTCGCCTCGTTGGCTCCTCCACCACCTGCGTCAAAAAGTTATCCTCGATGCTCTACAGGAACCTCCTGGATTGTGCGTGCCATGCCGTGTTACTTTTCCAGCAAATATCAGGGTGGCTGAAGTCCCCCATGAGAACCAGGGCAAGGGAACTTCCAGCTGTCTGTAGAAGGCTTTGTCAACTTCCTCCTCCTGATCAGGTGGCCTGTAGTAAACACCCACAACAGTGTCACCCATATTTGCCTGCCCCTTAATTTTTACCCATAAGCTCTCAACTTGTTCTTCCTCCACCCCTAGCCCGAGCTCGNCTCTGTCGCTGCACTGGTTGGCCCACCTTATTCCCCCATTGGGTGTGATGGCACTAGCATTGCCACTTTGGACCCTGCCCCCGAAGTCCTTCAGTTCAAAGCCCGCCTCACCAAACTGGCCAGCCTGCTGCCAAAGATACCCTTGCCCCTTCTACACAGGTGGATTCCATCCCTCCCTAACAGGCTGTGGTTGCTGAGGAATGTCCCATTGTCATAAAAGCCAAAACCCTCACGACAGCACCAGCCTCATAGCCAAGAGATTATTTGCATTATTCACCTATTTCTGGTTGCCCATTTTTCTCCAACGGGTAAAATGGAGGAGAACATGACTTGGGCACCAATATTTTCACTTGCTCCCCCAGGGCTTTATAGTCTTCCTTGGTTCTGCCCAGGCTCTGGCTTGCAGCATCATTCCTGCCCACATGGAAGAGTAACAGCAGATAGTAATCTGTGCTCTTGACAAGTTGTGGCACCCTCTCAGCGATGTCTCAGATCTTAGCTCCCGGAAGGGAGCAAACCTCTCACGACTCCCTGTCAGGTCGGCAGATAGGTGCCTCAGTGCCTTTTAACAGAGAGTCACCCACTACGAGCACTCGCCTCTTCTTTTTACAGTATCCGCTCCGTGCTGCTGGTACAGTTGCACCTTGCAGACCTTGCTCATGAATGTCTACAGCTGCTAAAGCTTCATATCTGTTGTTGGTAGTGATGCTGGTGGGTGGAGACTGAAGCGGAGCCCTGCTTTTGTGGGTCACCAGAGTCCAAGGTGCCTCGTTCTCAGTGGTGTCCCCTACAGGAACGTGGTTCTGAAACCGCCTATCGATCTCCGCCTCGGCTCCACTAGTACTGCACAGCCTTTTAACTGTTTCCTGCAACTCAGCCTCCTGACGCAACAGATCATCAATCCATGCACACCTTGTGCAGGTACTTAACTTTTCACCAGGAGAAGGGTCTGGGCACTCACTGCACCCTACTGCCTGTACTGAAGCCTTCTTCCTTACCAGTTCCGTCTGGGTGGATGCATCAGACATCTCTGGGGCCTTTCCGTGGGAACACTGATTTTAGCTCTAAGGTGAGTGCCCACCATCCTCGCAACAATCTAGAGCACTTCCCTGGGTTGTGGACCTACAAGCGGGATGCAGCGCCCTCCCTGCTCGCCCTACCTGCGCAAACTGCCATGCCGCACCCTGGCTGACGTGCCACGCCCTGTTTGCCTGTCCTGTTCAAGGGCTCCTGGTTGCTAGCGCTCCCTAGGGCCATTTAAATCTCCTGCGGTTGCTCCTGGCAACACCCAGGCCGCCTCAGCCCTGCTCGCGAGAGCTGCCGGGACCTGGCGGGATGCTCTGCTCTTCCTCAGGTTTCCCTCGCTCCGGGAATGAACATAAAGCCTATGCATCATAAAACTCTTACTCCATACTGGCTGATGGAAACAAACAACAGCCATTTGAAATAATCAATAAAATTTAAAAAAAAAAAAAAAAAAAAGTTGATGGGGTTTCAGAGGGATCTCCAGATTTGAAACTGCAAACATCAATAGGATGTACAATTTTCAAATTTAGATACTAAAAGCTTCCCCACATGGGAAAAAGAACAGGCATGCAATGCTAGTCAATGCAAATTCTACGACCATTTCTGCAAGACAAGTTTTTATGATTGTCTAGGGGTGGAGAGGAGGGAACAACAGTAAAACCAAATTAATTTGTGTATTTGGAGTGTGGAACTCAAAGGATGTAAGTATGCTCAAGAAAACGCTCTCATTTAAGGCTTTAACCAAAGCCCACTGAATTCAGTCAATGGAATTTTTTCCTTATGCTTCTACTAAATTCTAGATTATACCTTTTGATACCGAGAGGCACGGGCTACGAAGAAGCAAGGACAAAACACTGGCTAGGAATAACTGGATTACTCTCATACTATGTTTGAGAGTTAGGCAGTTTGAAAGAAGAGAGAAACGGAGAAGAGGAAATTCATTGAGAAGGGAACCTGACTTTTAATGAACGCTCTCCTATTTCTTCAGGAATGGAGGAAGGTCCACTATCTCTCTTTCACGGTAAGCCTATACATTCTCTTTTCTGCTATTTCTGCTCTCCACAGTCTAGTCTGCGGGCCATGGTTCCATTTCACCTACCTGAGAGAAATTTCAACCATTCAAGAACCAAAATGAAAAATCACTCAAGAATCTAAGAAAGTTCTGTCCTTTTCTTTAGCCACTTGAATTAAGTGCTTATCACTACGCAAATAAAGCTGCAGCAAACTAAGAAGTGATTTAAAATCCCAACCCTCAGGACTTCACTCAGGACTAACATTCATAAAACCCAATATTCATAAAACCCAATACTCGTGTATGAAATCTGACATTTTCCTCAAGAAAATGCCATATATTCCCTTAAGAATAATTCTCATCATAGTATCTTAAAACCAGACTTTTACAGGGCTTTTAAAAATAAAGAACAAAATGAGACACACAGAGGAAAAAATAAATATACATCTTCCAAATACATAAAATAGAGGAAAAATAAATGCAGAAAGTGAATGCATTAAGTTTTGTGAAGAGATCCATCTCCCCAAAAATGCTTTCTCAAGTTTTTCCATAAAGAATTAGAAGATAACAATTGTATTTTAAATGAAAATAAAGCAGTAACATACTTTTCAAACAAATGTCTTCCAACTTCAGCATCTACTGCACTCAGTGGATCATCCAAAAGATAGATGTCTGCATCTTGATACACAGCTCTAAAAGGTTTAAAGAAAGGTCAGTATCACAAAGTCTTACATTTGTTTACTTTAATCGTTAAAGTCTGACAATTTGTAAATTTTAGAAACAACAAAAAACACTAGCCTGGCCAGATTTACACGGGCCTTCTGTCCCCCACTCAGCGTAGCTCCACGATCTCCTATTACTGTTAGGTCACCATCTGCTAATAATTCCAAGTCCTGTGAACGTGAAAGAACAGATATCAAGATTTTTTTTTTTTTAATCATTTTAACTTCAAAGACTGACAAAGCTGCTTCAACATAACATTTTGTTATTTAAAAAGTATTAACTTATAATCTTACATTAAAATACAAGGATTCGTACTAAATTAAATATCCGTAGTTAATTTATGACTTTGTACTTTCAGAAGGTACATTAAGAAAGCAGGAAAAATATGTGAGATCTTAAAGCTCACTTTTTCTACAGCTTTGCCAGAGGGAAGAGCACTACTATTCTTAGTGCTACAAGGAATATTTGCTGGTGATTCAGAAAATCAAACTAAAAATTATGAAGTATAACAGTAAATTAATTATTTTTTACTAGAACAAAATGAGCTGTCACAATTAATAAAACTGACGTAACTATTATCAGTAAATTATCTTCCATTTGCCAATGTCCCTAAGAAATACATTACTTTTATTCTTACTGCAATGTATCCAAGAGAAATAACCACAACAGTCATCACACACATTTGTTTAATTTACGGGGCTTAGGACTACAAGTAAGAGAACAAAATTATACAGTGTTCCGTGTCATATTATTGTATTTCCTATTCAGGAAATACAGGAGTTTTATATTAAGCTATAAAACATATTTTGAAAGTTTATTCACAGTTTTTATAAGATACATCAATTTGAACGAAAACTACGAAAGCAAATCTACCATCAAATATGAAGTGGGTTTTTTTTAAATGCAGTTTGCTGTCTTTTAAAGTCACTAAAACCTTAAGTTTAGAAAACAGCATATGACTGAGTATCAGGAGGAGATGTTAAAACTCTATCTACCATGTGTAAAAACCTTGCAAAAAAATTTTCATCACAGTAACCATCTGCTTTTCACCTGTGTCGCTGCTGACAGGAATATCGTAACATGCTGCATAAAACCTTTTTAGCTGCCAAGCAAAATGTCTGTTTCTTGACAAATCTGGCTTAATCCTCTTCTATATCTCATGTCAAACTCCTCTGCGCACACACCTTTCAAAAATATTTTTTCATAAAGCTACTTGGGCTCAGCAAGTTCTCCAATATATAGTACTAAGGTTCTTTTGATAGCCATTAGCAATGCATAATACATGATATACATGACATTTATTTTTAAAAAAGCATATAGGATATTTACAAAATGGAAGTCACAAATAGTGCTAGCTTGATCATTCCTTTTCCACCTTTTATTGCATTTACGCACGCACCTACCATAATACCAGTGAATAGGGCTAAACGTGATTATGAAATTAAATAATTGGGAATCGCTTTTTCCAAATTTGTCTGTGCTTCACATAAGCTACACCTCCCTCTAGTGAAAATTTTAGGAGTTACAAGAATGTGTTTACACAAAGATGTCAAAAAGAATGACACATATTTCTGTTAAGTGACAGGATTTCTTTCACATGCTACTAAGAATAACCAATTCTATATATTATATATTGCAGCACATACCACAAGTCTGAAAGAACATTAAGATAAAAATAAAGATTGTGAAAATAAAACACACAAAGAGAAAACCATACCTTTTTAAGAGCACAGACTTTTAAAACTTTTTCATATTTTTCTTTCTCATATTCCTTGTCAAATAGTATATTACTTCTTACTGTACCAGAAAACACCCAAGGCTGCTGAGAAACATAGGCAATTCTTCCAGTAACGTTTATCAAACCTTTGTCTTTAGGCAGCTCACCAAGCACAGCACTTAAGAGCGACGACTAGAAAAGATTAAAAAAAATAAAATAAAAATTGAAAAGTTTGATTGCATTAAAGACATCATAGAGATTGAGCACTGTTTACTGGCATGACGGCCTATTTCACCCTGTCACTCAAACTACTGCTAACAGTAAAAGAGCACTAGTACCCTTTACATGCAGTCTAGAAGCAATGTACAAAGTACTGTTTAACTCCGAACCATCTCCTCCCCACCCGCAAAGGACATCCGCCTTTCTTGAATGCCAGTATCTTGATGTGAAGCGTGTTATTATACACAGAAAGGAACTGTACATTTTCAAGTTTCTAGTCACGTTTAACAGACTCATAAAAACCCCATAGAATGGAGTAAACATTAGGACTTACTTTTCCAGCTCCTACAGGACCAATCACAGCCAATAATTCCCCTCGTCTAACAGTAAATGAAAGCTGTTGAAGTGCCGGGCTTTCTAAACTCTAGGGATTTGAGAAAAAGTTAGGCTTCTTCAGTAATGAAATATGCACCATCAAAACAACTCTTCAGAAACCGAAAACAATGCACATAAATCACTATAAATTAGCAACCCATATGCCCACCATATTTTCAGGCATACAGTTTGCCTCTTCAGTAATCCACAAACATTTCTGAAAGACCCTGAACCTTCACGACAAACAAGTAACACAGATAAAACAGCGTTCAAGGAATAAAGGACCCAAAGGCAGCAGAAGCAGTGCTTTCTCAAAGCCCACGCATCCTCGCTGCAGCTCAGCACAAGGCTGGGGTGGCAGCATTGGAAACAGGAGCTTTCCGCTGGCCATTGCACCGGCATTCATGGCCCCAGCATGGCACGCCTGGCAACCCCAAGTAGCTGGACAAATGCTGGAAAAAGGGAGGGCTGAAGCTCTCTCGGAGCCCCAGGAAAGCCAGGTCTGTGTTTGCTCTAGTCAAGGCTCCATCCAAAGTGAAAACAGAAAAATGCCATTTGATTTTACACAACTTCATCTTGTATATTGTGGATTCTCAGAGACTTTTCACGCACAACATAGTGGGCTATTTGTGTGAAAATATACTACCCTAGGATTGTTTGTTTAATATTCCTTTTTAATATGCCTGTCCCTTATGTTACACTACTGATAAGAGCTTATTTCCCAAGATATTTTGCACCTCTCCTATCAAGGTTGTAAAAATGGCTGTTTCTTGTGAAAAGAAAGGATGCTCATGTCTTTAATAGCTATACTAAACCACAATTCCTAAGGGCCTGGTGCAGGTCCCTCTCATTAAAGCAAGACACCGTTGTAACAGGATCTGCCTTTACATGCATCTTAGACTGCACTAAGCATGACTGACACGAAAATGCAAACAGGAAAATATACGCATTTTAAAAAAAAAAAGTATTATTTCTATTAAAGGATTAAATAAAAACCCAGCCTTAAGCTTCAAGAAATAAAAGCAAGGTGAAGAACATCTAGTGTACCTCTTAACAGCTTGCAGACTGCTTAAAATCTCCAGCCACGCTTTGAAGCTCAAGAGGCTGAAGAGGCCACCACCTAACCCCACACGAAAGATGCTGCATGACCAAGTTCTGCGACTGTGAAAAAGGGAAGCTTGCAATTTGTTTCAAATTATTTGGGAGACACACAGGTACAGTATCCATCCACACCTGTGACGGCTGGGAGAGCTGGGCTAGCAGACACGTGTCCACTCATGCCAGGAGAAATACTCGGTTAGGCAGCACCGTACCCAGAGCTCAAAGCTGCACATCCCCCATCACAGCTCCCACCTCACAGAAGCACCACAGGGTTCATATGAAATCAGAGTCACGCTGCGAGAACCCAAACTTGTGCGCGTTGTGCAACTCTGCAAAAGTACTTTTGTTGGTATTTTTAATTTCCACAAGGTGGCATCAATGGGGCTTTTTTCCTTTTCTCCACCCCCACCCCCCATCAGCATTTTACCATGAATTTGATTTCTCAGTCCAGAGTACACAGTTCAGGTGCTCAGCTATTGCTAAGGTCAGGGGAAGTCGACCACCTTATGGCAGCCAAGGTTTTGGTTTTTTTTTTTTAAATGCAAAGTTTGTAGGAAGCAAAAATATCTCTTATTAAATCAATTAGTGTATATGGGAAAAGTAAATAAGCTTTCAGACACACAGGCCCTTCTTCAGACCTCTTGAGATTGTGCTTCTGTATTCACAAAAGTGCAGATATTTCCTCCCACACTCAGTTTTTTTAAAAAAAAAAATCTCTTAAGAGCCTAAAAACATTACAGAAAATTTCAAAAACGTTTTTAAACTATTACCCAAATATTATATATTAAAGCTGTATTGTAAGATGTCATAGACCCTATACAAAAGTAGTAATGCAAGCATGCATGCATGGCCACGAACACCTAAGGGGCATGGTATTTTTGCAAAATAGCATTCATTTTAATTAAAGACGATTTGTCCTGAATTCATCACACCTACTTTTAGGCACTAAACTGAAGCACTTAAATTGGAGCACAGACTAACACCACAGCTAAGTTCATCTGACAGCTCATTACCACAAATGTCCCAGTTCCCCTGTGCCCTGTCAAATATCCGCTTCTTTCACTTCCCTTCTTCTGCCACTTGTTCTTGCCTAACCTTGCAGATGGGTTGTTCATGGGACTCAGCTACCAGAAAACAAATCACATTAAAAAAGTGATTCATTTTCTATTGCTTTATCCCTCTGAACTGGTTCACCACAGGGTCGTACATACAAGCATTAACACCAGCACAAGGGAGAGAACAGAGGCACAGTGTGCGAGGACAGAAGGACACAAGAATGATCCCTTCAGGGGCAGCAACTCCTTAGGTGAGCTTGGGCAGACCTTACACGTCCTACAGTCAAGAGAAAGAAGCGATTCACCCCATCTAAGGGATACACAGATCATATATTGCACAGAAGTGCTATACTAATTAGGCTCCTCATTTAAGTGACTAAAATTACTAGGGATAAACTTGGCCTCTGTTCAAATGCTTGAATTTTAAATCTGAAGTTCCTCAATTGAGCAGACAGACTGTTTTGTAAACTCAAGGCACATCAGTAAAAACCCGTACTGAAGAATCCCTAGTTCCACACTGGTATCAGACTAGCCTGTGGGACTCAAGATAATACTTGCCTTAGTAAAACAAGAGTGTGACCATGAATTAATTGGTTTTGTTTATCTTTTGATAAACTGTAATACACTATGTTAGGTTGTTTTCCTAAAAGTCTAGCTAATAATCCCTTTTTTACTTCCCATGATTTTGGATTTGTGGGTTGTCGGGGTTTTTTTAGTATCTCTTTTGGCTCACAATCTTTAAAAATAAAAAAATTATCATCCAGCTGCACAGTGTCTGTACAGAGATCCAAAGAGTCTTGAGAAACCTAGTCAGGGTAGCAAGCTAAGTCAGTTACTTGACAAAGGATAGAGTATTTTTATTATTCCTTTCATAACTCCTCTCTCTCAGAACTCATCATCTCAGCGACCAACTCTATCAAATTATTTTGCATCATTGTAAGAGTATATGAGAAACTTTCTGAGCAGCTCTTAATAGTTCTGGGAGAACTATTCTTCTCCCATGCACACTGCAATTAAATATCAAAATGAAAATTACATTAACAGTTTTGTGGGTGGCTTGTTGGTTTGGGGTTTTTTTTAAATCGAAAGGAAACCAGTAATTCCAGTCATGCTGCCCTGCTTTATGCAGTACAAACAACTCATGAAAAAAAAAAAAAAGGCAGCATTTTATGGGCATATTATGCAACCATTTCCTATAAATTGTTAACAGTAGTACCAATGTTGGTTTGGGAGGAAAACAAAGTCTAAGAAATACATTGCATTTTGCATTAGAATGTATTCACCATTAAGTTTTTCATAGCAATTAATTTTTAAAAATTTGTTCAATGTCTCAGAAGGATATATGTCACAGAGACAACTCTCAGAAAGTAAAGCACAATAATATAGCAATTTTCTTTTGTAGCTGAGGAGTTGTAGTAGTAGGTAGATCCTCACATATGTTTTCACACTTTATCTTCCTTGGGACACAGCACACGTAGGGAAAGAGGGTATATAAAGGGAAATACGTGACATGACTTATTTGCATTACATTTATATGCAAAATTCATTTTTAGAGCTTCCAACATTTCTTATGGAGACTGAAACTTCCCTTGTGCAACGATACTGGCAGCTCATAATAGCTCCAACAATTCATCACAAATTGCTGCTTACCATAGCAATTGCAGTTTTAAAACAGAAACAACAGTCAATCTTTGCCTTTCTTACAGAAAAGGATACATAATAGATTTATCACTGGTGTATTGTCCCTTTTTCTAGTCGTTTTGGTGCATTTTAAGCAGAGAACAATTTGTAGCTGAACAGTCTCAATTACAACACACAGAGTAACAAATACATGCAGACTAGTCTCTAAAGCTTTCAAATCTGTTATAAGTAGTACAATATTGTCCTGGTTCTCGACTAACGGACTGATCAGCATTCAGTTCACAGAAAAAACCCACATGCTAAGGCCCACCTTACTGTGCTGTCTGTCCTTAATTCCAATTTAAGTATCTCAGATACAATACAGTGCTGTTTAATAACAAGAGATATTTTCACACAGAAACGTATACATTTTCATTTAGTATAATATTCAGGAATAGCTACTTTTAAGATGCACTTGATAGCATTTTCAGTACTATTCTGTAGAGTTAGCTTAACATACTAAAAGGATTCTCAGATACAAAAGATAGAATACAAAACATCAGCACACTATACATAGACATACTGCTTTTTAGACTTAAAATGCCTGCAGCACCAATGTACTTTACATTTAGTAGAAATAAATTTACCTTATCCCAGTAGCAAGTCAAATCCTGAACATGAAGAATGACATTCTCATTATTACCATGCAGTTGTGGCTTGAAGTGTGAGACCTCATCAAGTATCAGAAAGTTCTGCAAAAAAAGAAAAGCACAGGATATTGCCTAATGTGAGACTGAGAATGGGAAAGGAACCCAACCACATATTTTTGGAAGCACACACAGAACATTAATTATGGGAGGGAGGGAAAAAACAACCACAAACTGATCAAGGAATTACATTTCCAAAGCAATGCACAAGTCATTAGCAGTGTATCCCTAACTAGCTAACTGTGCCCCCCAAAAAAACAGAAGTGCAGATTTAATAGCATAAAAGTACTACAGGACTCTAACAACCACCTGCTCAATAAAACAGAATTCCTGAAGCAAACGGACCTTAAGAACCCGCCCTGTCTTTTCCTTGAAACACTGACAAATCTTAGAATTGTTTGACTCCTCCTTCCCATGCAGAAGAGGTAAAACCCTCACTGCAACACCTTACCATTCCACTGCTTTGATGGTAAAGGCTTATGTTGTTTCGCTCGGAAGAATGATGAGGTAAGAAGCTGTCCACTGCCTCTATTAAGGATTCTTCAAGTGACAAAAAAGCTGCAGCACACTATCTGAACCCCTGCTCCTTTTGAAGTCCAGGGCATTAACAAAAAAAAATTGCTTATGCCTGCGTAACTGGTTCATTGCACTTTCGCTACTGTACTTCTACATTATATACCAGTCAGAAAACCTTTCCTTCAAGTTCCATAAATGTACACTTTCGTACCACAGCCACACTTCTAGCACACCTTGCCTGATGCTAGATTATAAATAGCTCAAACACATTTAGAAAGGGGCAAATTCTAGAGAAAACCTTCAAGGATAACAGTTACCACAATTTTAAGACAAAACCAGAAAAATTCTATCATGCTTTGAATCACAGAGCATAAAGACCTTAAACAGGGTCTAGCAGACAGTATTTTGAGAAAATAGGGAAGGTCCTGATCTTAGAAGCCAAGACTAGTTAACAAGTACTGAGCTAACAGTTTGCAGACGTGAGATAGCTGCTGAAGACTTACGGAAGTCAGTAACTAAGAGGAAGCAGAAGGAGGATGCCAGGAGCCATGGGGGGGCAGGAAGAGTACTGCTAGTTGTTAACAGGCATAGAGGTACTGCTCAAACTCCAGCTGGTGGGTATCGTTTCAGAGAGCAGTGAGAAGTCAAGCATTTTAAGCCAGCAGTCTGCAAACTCAATGCACATATACATATATCTCCACCAAAAGGCAAAAGTGCAAAGCCACACATGCCTGAGCTCTCCAGCCAGGTGAGTATTGATGAGCACTGATAGGCAGGCCCAAACGGGTACATGTGTAAAAGAGAACTTGAGATAAGAGAGTGGTAGGCAGGGAAAGAAACTCCAGACACAGCCTAAATCAGTACTGGTGGCTTGAGAAAAGACCTCAGAAGTGTGATTTACATTTAGATGATGGCTGAAATATCACAGCAATGACAAGCAAGGAATTGGTCTCTTGCTGTTTCTGCGTTTACCAGGAATTTCTCTTCTAAGAGTAGCATTCATCCCACATATAAATCCTAGCTAGCCATTTAACTCAGAAATGTTACAGTATCACACGTGGAAGATTTCAAATAAAACTAGTACAAATGAGGAATAAAGTTATATGATTATCACCATGAATTTTAAACAGTGGAGGAAAAAAAATCAACACTAGAAATAAAACTTTCAAATGCAATAAATAACTTAAGCCTTAGAGACTCTTTAAGTTCTCTTAAAACATTCTTCCGTTCTTTGTGTACTTAATAATCTTCCATGCAGAGAAAAATAAAGTTGCTACCATCCACAGGATGCTGAGAAGCAACCATTAGCTTGAGATATGACTGTGTCGTTGAAAGAGAAACCTCTACCTTTTGTACCCAGCTGAAACCTATCCTCTTTTCTGCATATCCACCAAAACAACCCTCTGAAAAACAAGCGCTCTCACTTTGCTTCAGGAGGGGACCTTGAATCTATAGCTCCATCACAAAAGAGCGAATGAGCTTCAAGAAGAGATGCAGACCAGCTCTCAGAAGCATCTGAGGGTGAGGGGAAAAGAGAGCCTGGGTGAAAAACACAATAAGGAGACCACTATTCTTTTTGCCACACAGTTCTTATGTATGTATAAATGAACATGGAGGAAAGGCTACTGCTTCCCATCTGACTATCATTCTTTATTGTCACCTGAAGCATAGTATCTCCTCCTTCCTTCTCTCCATCTGAGCATACTTTAAGATCAGTGCAGAAACCTCACTTGTTCTACAAAACCTAAGAGAAAGCACCTTCTTAAAAAAAATACATTTTCAGTTTTGCCCAAGTATACCTAGCCATCGCCTTCATCATTTTTTCTGTATTTCCTACTCTCTTCTCCTAATTCCTTTCCACTTATTTACATTTCAATAACACATCTTTGGTCAGGCAGCATCTTGTCATTCAGCAGCAAAATGTCCAATCCTGAAACAGTCTGGGAAATGGAAGCTAAAAAGTTGGTGATGGCATTAAGGATGCTACAGATTCATTACGACAATTCTTTGCCCAATGAACCTCGATTCTGGAGCTGGTTTCCAAAAACCACCCTTAAGAAATTGTAAGCGCAAGGGAGTTGGAGCCAGCTGTCAGAAGCAAAACCACATGACCACTAGGATATGCTGGAAACAGAGACAAGAGGAAAAAAAAGGAACAAATCATCACTGCCTCTGCTCAAGAGCCATTCTCCTGTTCCTAAGGCATCTTTTTCAGACATCCATGTCTCTCAACCTGCACAGCTTGAAAGATCCCTTGAAAGAGCACTGCCCTGCAGCTGAATGCAGGGTATATGAGAGTACAGCAAAGACAGCGTGCAACATCCAGTATGCCAAGCACTTCTCTCCCCTCCCACAGTTTAGTTTAAGCAGTAATAATAAACGTCAATGCCTACAATCTTGCTGCGGTCATTATTTTCACACATTAAACTTTTCTAACTCCATTTGCATCAACTTTTAAAAAATGCTGCTTTGAAGCGCAGGGATTACCTGTTTAATACATAGGGTTTTATGCAGGCTTAGTACAGTTAGGAAATTTATCAATAACAAAACTGATTTATTATATTCAAGCACATGGAGAAGAAAATAAAATAGGAGATTTTTAGCTACTTTCATCAACAAATGGCATAGTGACACTATGCAAAGCCATATGATTACATCTAAAGTGTTTGTTTTCCCTATTCTAGACTAGATTAACCTTTTTTTTTTTTCAGAATTAAGTTCTAAAATGGCTGGCATGCTTTAATTCTGTATTTCGATAACCTGACAATTTGCAATTTTTTAAGTTTTAAATTCAAAATGCATTTTGCATTTAAGTCTTTCACTCTTGCAGTTTATGCTAAAGTATTGGTACAGACAGCAAACATGACTATTTTATTCACAACACACACTAAACACAGCAAACCAAACAAAATAAAGTCCATCTGCCAAAACCAGCAGCATTACTGATGTTCATCCTTATTGAATTTGAGTCTTCACTCCAGTACTGAAAGCAGCCACAAGACACCAGCTAGGGCTCACACCTGTCCTCCATAGCTGACAGGGTAGTGCAGTGCACATGGAATATGAACATAAATCCTACAGCTCCCACCTGCCTGCTCCGTTCTCCAACTCCCAATCCCAACATACCTGCATATCTGAACAGATGTTCCTCTTACTTCAAAAATGTCTACAACACCTCTTTGCACATACACTTTTCTCCTACATTTCAGCCTGCCCTACAGTGTATGTCATGTTTTTGCATGTGCATACGCAGCAACACATTCAGTTTTCAAAATAGGTTATTTCATTAAAAAACCCAAACTGCAATACTAAAATAAGGCTGCTTTTGTCAGTGACATTAAACCAATGTTAGAATAAGAGAAGAAATCCACATACCATTCAAATCAATAACCATACCTTGATTCGTCGTATGCTAACCACCGCCTCGGATACTCTCTCAACAGCCGCAGGGAAGAACAGAGTTACTGTCAGTCTTACTGCACCATACAGGGACACTGCAACAAACACCCGACTTGCAGAGATAACGTTGCCAAGCAGTACATATGCCATGAAAGTCATGAACACTGTTATTTTGCTTGCCACAAAGAAAGAGGCTAAATTCAGTCCTCGAAGGTAGGAGCTTTTCATAACCATGGCAATCTCCTTCCTAAAAATGCAAAATATAAACAATCACATCAATCTCTCTCATTACAGTTGCTCTCAACAATAGGATGAGGGAAACCCACTCTCAGAATTTTACTTTTATATCCCTCCTCCTCTCCTTGCACCACCCCAACTCATATGTAAAGAACTATAAAGACAGTATGTTATACGGTAAATAACAAAAGAGAATTTAAAAGGCTTAGAAATTGAGTAGGGAAAATTATTATATTAAATATCTTAGAAACTATAGAAAATAATTATTTTTCAGAGACAGAAAACCAAAATACTCTTTTTTTCTGCTTTGGTCAAACTAGTATTTTAATTCAGATTCTAATCTGCTTCGAATCTTTCTGGGTTGCGTACAAGAGCAAAGAGGAAAATACTTCTGTATAAAGGCCAAGCACCCACAAACTCCTTACCCTTCCAATATCAAAGTCCAGTAGAGTTTAGTCACAAAACTCCNTCAACACATACTCTGCAGTTGAGAAAATAGGGCAACTTCCAAAAGATCAAGAGTTCACCCATGGCCCAAGTATCTGCCATTATTCAGCTGCTGCTGCTCAAGCTGGATCACAGGATTTGCAGTATTTCCTTTGATGTCAGTCTAAATCATTCCCGATTTGGACCCTGCTCCTGGCTTCTTTTGCTCTAGGAATTCTGGTTTATAATTCAGAAAATACTGATCTGTGAGGCCAATTGTTCTGCCAGCCATTACCCGACTTAAATAGTGACTGAAGTACTGCAGAGACACAGAAGTCTCCCTCCAGCAACTGAAAAGCTGCTGATGCAATATGTTCTCCATTTCCACTTCAGTTAAATTTCAGTTTCCACTTCTAAATGACTCATCAAGTCCAGTCCTCAAAATGTTACTGCACTATCTACAACGTGGATGCCATCAGGCTTAACTCTTATTAAAATAATAGTTTTTCTTTATCAAGAGAGCCATAACAACTTACTCCTTCCCCATATATTCTAATTTTATCTGCTTGAAATAATATAGAACAAAAAATCCTGAAACAATTCCTAATTTCTCTTCCCAAATATTCTGGCAATTCTGAGGGAAAATCTTGATCATTTTGATTACCTTCCACTTGGAACTGTATACTAGGATTAGAAACTCAAGTTATGATTATACAATTTGAAGTAAATTAAGCCCTAAGTTAACAGAGAGAAGGATGTAGGATGCACTACTGGAAAACTAGTTAAGCATCTCTCCCACTATACTTGCCAAATTGGCTGAATTGACAGACTTTCAAAGACTCTCAAAGACTTACGTTTTCAGCTTAAGGGCTCACAACCTCTGCCCTCCTCCAGAGCACAGTGAAAGAACATTGCATGTAAACTATTTGAATTGGGTCTAATTCAATTACTTCTGCAATCCTGGATGAAACTCTTTTCCCACCCTCTAATAATCCTTAATAATCCTCTCACTATCTGTGGATAATCAGCAAGTTCTTCGTGCTACGCCCCATAAATATCAGATAAATTACAGCCTACCCGCAGGCTGTATATAATATACTACACTGTCTTAAGGCACGTAGTTATATAAAAGGAAACTAATAAGGACAGCCACAGGAAAAAAGAGCAACGGAGGAGTTCAGATGTTGTCTTAGCAACTGTCAAGGGCCACTGTGGAAATACTGGGCAATAAATCACCCGGCTGAATTTAAGACTTTTAACTACAGTTTTCTACAGCGCAGTTAATGAAAAGAAAGAGGGCTCAAGATGTGTTTTGGAAGAGCTTATTTCTCTCCATCATTAAAGAGGAAGCCTCTAATACTAATGAGGTGTTGAACTTGGAAATCTTAAGTTTAGTGCTGTGAATGTGCCCACTGAGGAAGCTTTCAATGAAGAAATATCCTCTCTGGCTCCACGCAAGACAGCAAAGCTTTCAATCAACCACGAACATTCGATCAGCACAGAACCCTATAATCTGAAGGAAGAAAGGATTATGTGCGTGGGAAGAAACGTCTCAGGGAACATGAGCAAGTTTGCAAGCCTGCACATGGATGTAAAGGAAAAAAAATTCCTTTAAAAAAAAAGAATTCCAAATAAAACAAATTTTTAAAAAATCTAAAAAAATCAGAGAATCTACAGCAGGATAACAACCTTTTACTCGTATGCTGGAGAGGGACATAACATGAAAATTAGATGATGAGAAATATGCACCTGAACTCCTACGGTTATCCTTTAGCACTGAATGCTCTATACTGTCAAGTAAAAGCACAAATATTGATTGAAAATTGAATTTATGAATAAGTTTTAATCAGTGCTGACAGACCTCTGAAATGAAATGTCTTAGGATACCAAACTCAGCTGGCCTTGCCAGTTCAACAACTAGGGAATTCCTGAGCTGCTGTCTTTCTCCCCTCCACCCTTCCTAGATGGCTTGAGCAATACTTCAAAACGCAGAAAGGGAAGCAGAGTACTACCTGAGGATGCTATCATGTAGGACAGAAAGTCAGATTCCGTATATTTCTCAGAAGGGAAATGCCTGCTTATTGCTTCCTTGCTATTAGTTTACAGAACTGTGAGGATGAAATTGTTCAATTACAACTACTACAGTTTATTAGTTGCTGTTTTTAAACACAACTGTAAATGGACACATAAAAAACCCAGAATTTATAAATATCAAAGGGTTTTTTTCTTTTTCTGTCCCCTTAGGATATATTTTCATTCCTTCACTCTTGCTATAGANTAGTTTTGAAATGCCAAAATGGCAACCCTTCTCATAAGGCCCTTTTGATGTCGTTAAAGAAGCTGGCCTCCATTTGTGTCTTTTTAAGATTAACTCTAGTTGAAGCAAAGATTACTTAGTAACAGTACATGAGCTATAATTTAGGATAGCTAATCTNAGTTAAAAAAAAAAAAAAAAGCCAAAGAAGTTCAAATAAACTGCACTTTAAAGCACAAAATAATGCACTTACTGACATGTGAAAAAAGGAAACAGATATAGATCATATACCAAGCTGTATCTTTCCACGATTACCTTCTTAAACCATTCACAAGTTCTGCAAATGATTTTTCCCAAGCATACATCTTTATTATCTTCATACCACTTATTACTTCATTCATGGTCCTAATCCTGACATCTGTTAAGGCAGCTGTCTTGCTTCT
>WAAD01007691.1:44512-70032 GCA_013389945.1 Fregata magnificens
AAAAGAGAGACTATTTATGATCACATAACATACTCATATTAATGAAGTTTTTGGTTTTACTTGTAAAGAGGATTCATCTAATTGTAATTGCATTAAAGCGTCTTCCTAAAACACTATCGTAAAGCTGACGCACAGCAGACAGACCTGGTATGTCTGTATTCCTGGTATTCCCTATTCTCAGGGAATGGTGAGTTGATTCAATGTTCAGAATTATACGTCAGCTTGCACAAACACATGGTATTCCTTAAACAATGCATTTGTGTACAAAAAAAACTAAAATAAAAAAAATTACAAATATTAAATTTAGAACTAAACAAAAATCTGAAAATTACTTTTAAAAATAGTTTTGAAATGCCAAAATGGCAACCCTTCTCATAAGGCCCTTTTGATGTCGTTAAAGAAGCTGGCCTCCATTTGTGTCTTTTTAAGATTAACTCTAGTTGAAGCAAAGATTACTTAGTAACAGTACATGAGCTATAATTTAGGATAGCTAATCTCGATATGGTTTTGTTTAATAAATAAGTATTATTTAGTGTTAATTACAATTAATGCTTAAAGTAAATATATCTATTTTAGTCCCACATTATGTTTGCACTAATGAACAAACTGGAAATACATATATAATTAAATAATAAAGTCACAGTTTTAATTAGGAAAAAAGTATTGAAAGTTAGAAGCCATGTAATGAATGCATAAACCATGCTAATAAAGCCTATTACAATTCTGAATTCATTCAGGTAGACAAATATACTTTGCACAGTGAGCTATGGTAGGCCTTATTTTGATGAAATGTACTTTTTCCTGCTAAACTACTTATTTTTGTATATACCAATGAAAGTTAAGATTCAGAGATCATATTTAAAAAAAAAGAAAAAAAAAAGCAAAACTCTTCAGAAGGGGTGGCTGGGTTTTGTTTTGTCAGCTTAACCTGTCCCCTGTAAGATTTCTCTGATGCTCTGGAAGAAATAGCCACGTTTAAAGCACTTAACTAGAAAGAATTTCAGGCGCCTGCTCGTCATTTTTAAAAAAAAAAAAAAATTCTCAGCACCAGCATTCCCTAATGTTGGGATGGATGAAGCATGGTATTAAAAATACCTACACAGGAAAACTGACCAAAGAAATGTAGGAACTTGGCCCTAACACAACCAAGGCTTCTTATTAAGACTGAGGAAGATAGCTTAGCCTAAACCAACCATACTGACATGGAATGAGATTATCTTTGCTAAGCCCTCTTTTCCTTTTCCAAAAAGGAACAGTAAAAGAAAAACAATTCCTCAAAGACTGTGAGAGCTCATCCTTTCTTCCCCATACACACACCACCACTGCAAAAGGCAAAATTTAGCATGTGTTGTTCATGTCTCTGTGGCAGCAAACAAAATTCTCTCCTGCAATCTTTTGAAACAGTCACCTTTCAGACCTAGCTCCCAGACTTCCAGGTCTCCAGATAACAGAAGGCTGAAGATGATTCAAAATAATAACGTTAATGGAGGTTTCTTTTTTAAATGATTTGAATCAAAAAGGCTATAATTCTCATAAACCAATTTTTCAGTTTTCCTGCTGAAATGTTATCATAGTAACCATCCTCTTTCAAATTGCTTTAAAATGTTCAAGAGGTTGCGGGGGGGCAGTATTTTTCTTTGGGTTTTGTTTTTTTTTTTTAAAGTTACACTCCTCTACATTGCAAAAAGCATATTTTGTACATACATACCAGAAGCCACAGTCTGAGAGACATTATATAATGGTTTAAAGTACACAGACTTCCAGTGCACTGATGGCAATTTACAACAGAGGAAGACGTGTCCCAAAAATACCAAGTTTAGAGTACATGCAGATCAGGACAACTGGGAAACACACACTGACAGCATGCTTAAGAGCACAATAGGAAAGGACCTGAAAATTCTTCCAGGGTCTGAGAAGTCTCCTCTATGATACTAATAACCATTCTAAATTAAGCGAGCTGCAGAATTCCTTTTTGCTTTCATGAGGCATATTTGGCAAGTTTTAATCACGTCTGACAACAGTTCCACATAGTTTTTCTCTTAAAAAAATTAAAAGGGCTTTAAATAAGAATATTACCGTTGCATGGCTAAGCAGTGAAAGGGTTGAGCTCTTGTGACTAAATATATATAAAATGGTCTTCAGTCCAATAACTGAACTATTTCTCAAATAATATATTAGGTCATGTGTATTTTGTAAAACTTCTAGTACTTGTGCAGGTAAAAGCAATACTACATAATACAGTGTATACCATTCCACAGGATGCTGAGTCCGTTTCTTCAAACCCCTACAGCACTGAAGCCAATGCCTGCATCATAAACTGGTGCGCATATATGTGTTCACAAGACTGGGTCACAAGTACAATGTTGAATAATAGCACAAATTAGCTGCCACACTGAGCGTGCCTGAATTTTAGCAAAAGCTTTAATCCTTAAATTACTTCACAGGCTGATTTCCTTAAATCCATGCAGATTCCCAGCAATTGCCATGTGAACACACTCATCATTACTGAGCTGGAATCTGCTTCAGTTTTTCCATTAACTCTATCTGTTCACTATACATTTCTGTTCACAAATACAAAGATCTGTGCTGATGTAGACAAGCAAAAGTTTTTCTGGTTAACAAATTATTTCCCTTGCACTGCATCGAAACAAGTGGCTGTTAATGAATGGGGGGAAAACCCAAACAATGTTACATTGCCACTGATTAACTTTTAAAATACATACCTTCGAGAAGAGATTTTTGTCACCTTGTTGTCTGACCCTGGACAAGTCCCTTAATCTCTTTGTGCCTCAGTTTCCCATCTGTAAAATGGGGATAATAATGCTTACCACCACGGATAAGGCACTAGTTAAGTGCGAAGTATTTTAACTATTGACTCAAAGCTCAAAACCTCGAAAACTTAAAACTCAAAATACCCAACAGTGAAGTAGCTTGATACTTAGGCGTGCATATTACACGTGCAGTGAAAATGCACATGTAAGAATATATTGGAAGTGTTCTACAAACAGGTTTTATCATAAAAAAAACTAAGAATTTGACAGAGAACACTGAGTGGCTCATTATTTGAGAAATAGCACATGAGCATAATAACTGAAGACTATCACAGTGGTTACAAATAGAAGGAAGTCTACGAGTTGGTCTCATTTTGCAATTCTCAGCTCTCTCTTCATACCTAGCCATGCAATGGCAATGCCAGTCTCAATACCTCTGGGAAACTTGTCTTAGAATACAACTTGAAAACAACAGTAACTCACTAAAAAATGTTTTACTTATCCAAAGAGCTAGAAGGAACCCATTTACCCTGAATACAAATGCAACAAAGATGCATAACACTACTAAGCATATGCATACACAGTAAAGGAACACAAAAATATTTCCATTTAGATGCAAAAGTCATTTATAAACTCAAGTTGTAAGTACAGCGTGATTAATTACAAAAGAAAAAGAAAGTTAGGAAGCAAGAACATTGAACATAATTCGATATTCCCACTTGAGGCAAGTCTTTTTAAATTTGTCGGACTGTTAAATTACTGCAAACTCATTTTATATCTCCACAGTCTAGAATCTTACAGTTAGAAACCTCATAGCTAGCATCAAAACGACCATCATAATTTTTTTCTTCCTTTCTCTCTCAGTTCCTTCCCCTTTTTCCTCTCTGCATCTTTGTCTTGGAGGAGAGGGAGCAAGATGTTTGAACATGAAGCTTTCAGAGCTTTCTGCTGCAACTCCTGTATCACCCCAGTAAGTCAAACTTAAGGCAGGACTGACAGTGTTGCCTTTGTAGTAACCACTCCCTAAGCATCAATGCAGGAAGGCAAAGCTCAAGGAGTTACACAGTTCTATGCCAAGATGTACAGCAAGGTAGCTACAGAAGTAGCCCAACTCTTAATATACTGGACAGCTAATGAGTAGCAGATATTTTCACCATGTCTAGAAGACAGACCACTTCAAGTCCCTAAACAGGAATTCAGAAAACACACATTAGCAACTATGAAAAACATCAGCAAAAATAAAAGACAATGCGAAAAACCTCACCAGACAGAAGCTGATCTCAGAGCGGTACTCCACCTCCATCCAGTATGCACGTTTTAAAACTCAGGACAGAAAATACCTGCAACCCAACACATGCGACCTTACCTTAGGGAAGAAAAAAGCCTGCCAATGCAGGTCTGGACAGGAAGAAGAATAATCAGAACTGCCATTCCTGCAAGACATGATGGGCCTATCTCCATCCAGAGAAGTACTGTTACTGCTACAGCTTGAATTGGTCCAGCCCACAAGAAGTGCAAGAAAATCGTTACCTAGGCCAACAGTTAAGAAACAAGAATTAGCTTTTGGTCTTAGCTAAAAAAAATTAAACCCTAGTAACACAAAGTTGAGGAAGCACCTTTGCCTGTGGCAGGTCTTGAGGCATCCAATGAGAATTCTGCACCAGATTCAGAGACCTAAATGTACATGGAAGTGCCTAACCTCCAGAAAGTAAGCAAATTACCACACTGATATTGCTTTATCTTCATGCACCACCATTTCTCTGAGCTTAGGAAAACAGCAGGAAAACATTTAAGGGGGGCGGGGGTGGGGAGTATGTTTTCCTCCCATATTTTAAGAGAATATTTCTCTTCCTATGATGTTCGAGAAGCAACTAGAAGAAATGTTCATAAGAAATACTTAATCACCAGTTACAAACAAACAGTTATCTCAAGCCCCACAATTTCTTAAGCCCCTTGGAAAGATCTGTAATACTTCTTACCTGATCAAATTTGTTCACATCATTTGACAGAAGATTTACTATTTGACCAGTGGTAGTTTTTGCCATAGCTACATTGCTGAGACGAAGTGCCTAAAAAAGTCAGAACACTCTCAAATTGTCACAGCTTATAGAGCACAGTACACCTATACACAGAAGACTCAATACACAAATATACTACTGGGGCAAAAGCTGAAGGCACATCTAAGCTTTTGCCCAAGAATATCTGGGCACAGTTCAAGAACCTTAGATAACATGTGGGTTAGTTAAATATTCTGAAGAACGTCCTGAAGAAGAGAGTATAAAAAAAAGTCTAGGAAAGGACTGTGAGAAGTGCCATAACGACCTTCATGTCTGACATGATTAAAATTGGGAAAATACCAACATAGCAAGTTATTAAAACTAAACAAAAGAGCCTGTAACTTTTCATTTGCATTGTTCTCCCCCTCATCATGAGCATCTGTTCAAAACAGGAATAGAAAACTCCACCTGAGGACCAAATTAAAACCAGGACAGTGTTTGGCCAATTGAAAGAATTCTGTTTTGAATGAGATTCCTGACAGAAGAAAAAAACCCCAAGTTATTAATTTTACACTATCAGTTCTTGCTAACACTGCAAACTGTGCTTTCTGTCTTTGCAAATCAGAGTTAATATCCCTTTACAAATTAATATTTCCCTTGTTAATAACTCTTGTAAAATCATAAGATTTCTGAATTATATTAAATGAAGTTGAGTACATACTATGAAAAGCAACAAGAGTAAATATCAAATATTTTTATAGGTTAATAAATAAGTTAGTCAGTAGAAAATAGTATGTGACTGTAAAATATCCCCCAAAAAAATCACATCTGGAAACATGCAGTCCGAACATTTCTGCAAAGATCCAAACTGAAATAGCTCAAAGATGCAGATAACAGACCCTGCTTCCTTCTACACCTGCTAGAAAGAAAACACAGTTTTGCAGCACAAGTAAAAAAAGTATATAAAACATGTTACATGTGTTCCTATAACAGGAATACTTCACTCCTCAAAAACACTTCGCGTTTCTAGGCGGTGCGCATCTACTTCTCCTCCTCCAAACAATTACTATTAGGATTCCTTTTCGATCAATAATCTAACCTGAAAAGCACTAATTGCTTCAAAGATATTGTTCCAGTATTTTAAATCAGATGCAAGAACATCAGACATCAAAGTACTATTCAAAGCATAATTTCAAACAAAGTGCCTTACGTTTCTTGTACCTCACTGTTGGGTTACAAAGGTATTAATCACAGAGAGAGTCCCAACCCTAACTTCATTGAAACCAGCAGGCAGAAACATTTAAAACTCCACTAAGAAATTCCTCTGATATTCCAATAATAAATCTAGGATGCTGGGTATATGAGAGATGAGATTTAATTATTTGAGAAAATCATTGCTTCATTCCCTGTTTTAAGCCATTTGTGTCTCATACATCTGAAACCTCCTGCGAAGCTGCCTGCAGGTAATGCAGTCACAGCACATCCACATTTCTATCATGTTTACACGACAGATCAAGGTTGATAAGGTCCTAGAACAGCTGTTAGATATCCATAGACCATAATAATAGGAGTTCAAGTGTTGTGTGTTTGAAGAAGTTGCCCACCAGGATGCGCTTACAGCACCTACAGCTACTTACTCCTTTACGACGCAGACATTATCTGCTATTTGAGGTCCACCTGAGCCACGCAGGAGAACACTGCACTGGTGTCTGGCTAGCGACCCACAGCCTGGGTGCCTCAGACCCACCACCTGAATCACCCTTCTGACCTCTTCCTAGCTATTTCAGACACAGGCAGCAAAAACAGTTTCAAACTGTACTAGCCCAGTTCATTTTGACCGAGACAGTCTCAGGAAGAACCATGCAAGCATGTGAGCCAAAAGGAGGGTGCTCGTCTGTGACTGATTTGTCTTCTCAGGGAAGAGACAGCCGTTTCCAATGTCAGTGGCAATGCAATTTTAGTCTTTCCTTCCCTTCCTGCTTCAAAACTACTTTTAAGTAGCACTGGGTTTTGATTTTTTTTTAAGTGAAATAAGCCTTACATTTTCCTGGCTGAATGGACCTGTCTAGACTGCAAAGTATACAGAAGGAAACGGAAACATTGGACACAAAGCAGCAGTTTTACTTACATAACCAATTTCTACCAAAAAGTCTATTTACCAGCAAGCATGCTTTCTTAAGGAAAATAGGTTTCAATTATACATGATGAGAGCAGTTTGTATGCTTGATGTCTTAGGTTAAACTATTTTTTTCCCCCAGATGTAACTGCACAGGCCCAATTTCAATTCTTTAACCATTATTTGCCATCTGTACTCCCCTCCTAAGTGTTTTAATCTCTCCCTGCCCCAAACAGTTAATTCAAAAGCACATTAAAAAGGGAGAACTGACCAAGAAAGGAATAATATAACTGTTCAGTCAAATAACTCCTGACACCTTTTTGGCTGCCTTCTGTCTCAACCAACTACTCCACAGCTTAAACTCCTTTAGTGTTTATTCTGAACCTCAAAGAATTTCTAAAAGTTAAGTCTTACAAAAAAAACCAAAAAAAACCACAACCAAAAAACCAACCAGCCTCCCATAAGTAGCCTTTGGTTTTAAAATATGAGATTGTGATTCCTGAGACAGATTCCATTTTCATTTTTGCTTGCGATTTTAACTTTCCAGGAAATGAAAAAGGGTCTAAAACTTAAGAATTACGAGCATTTGAAGTTCTCTATTAAGGATGCTCTCTCATCCAACCCATCCATCCTTGCAAATCCAAGTTTTTATTTACTACAGCAATTAACAAACACCGCAAAAGTGCTGGTAAATTAGCATCCAGATTCTTTCAAAAGCATATATGAGGATAAAGTATGACCTATCTATAAGCCTCAGATAACGAAGACAAATGATTAGAAAGGTTTATCAATGTTCTGCTGTGACCTCAGCCTTCACCCTCAGGAGTAAACATTTATGAGATGAAGGGAGATTAATTTTCCATTTAATCACATCTCTAGAAATAAGGGTGCACATTATGAACATTTCTTTTCCAAGCTTCTAAGCTACTATCAACACAGCAACAAACAACAGCACTATATACATATTTCATGAATTTCAAACTGTGTTATGATAATCAGTTTAGTAAATTAATACCTTAGAGAGATGTTTATGTACATGAAAGCAGTGTGCCATGTTAGAGCCGAGTTCCCAGAGGATAATTTCCAAGGTATCAGAAGAGGGAGGAGAATAAATATGTGCATGAAAAGCAATCAACACTTACAATGGGGCCATTTTTACTCCCCTCACTTTACTGCTTTGCCTAAAACCTTCACATGACCTATACCAGCAGTACAAGTGTTTGCCTTAAGTGGATGGTACCTATGTTTAATCGTTAAAATAATGTGGATTTCTTTACATTCTAAAGAAACTTTACAGTCCTGATCCTTCAGTTAAACTTCTTTGCTGAGGTAAGAACTGGCAGGTCTAGCACTAGAGCTAGAAAAATAGGGCATTTTCCCTTCCAGCATCCCCAGCAGGGACTTCCCGCTTGGAAGCAGAGATGGGCTCAATGGTTTAGGTATTGCCAACAGCTTCAGAAGAGGGAAGCAGACATTTACAACTGGGTTGCTTGCTTCCCAGACCAACCAAGGTCAGCATTTCATCCTGGATGTCGCTCAACTCCTTCCTGTAGGTAATATCCATAACTTCTCTTATTCCACTTTCCACCTGACAGTGGCCTTGGCTCCACCTGTAGTCAAGGACAGCTATTTCTTGATCAGGACACATAGGCAGCAAAGAAACCACAGCTTACTGAACATACATCCCTTCTCACACTTCACTGCCTTTAAGGAAGGACTCCAGTGCTCCCACAGTAAAACCAGTGCTACTAAAAAACGGCTCTACCCTACCTTTAGGATTCAGCTTGAGTCTGAACCGTCTCTCCTCTGCCCACTCCTCTCTTTCTTCCCCCCAAGTAGGAGGGATGCTAAAGGGACCTGCCTGTGAAGATGCCGAGCATCCCCGCCAGCCTGGAGGGGGCAGCAGCAGTACCGCAGCACTGCTGCCTCTCCCTGAACTAACCTGATGGGTGCCCCAAGAGAGGGGGGCAGCCTCTCTGACCCGCAAAGGAGGCAATTCACTAGTTCTACAGCACTGCTGGAATAAAATATAAATAAATCCCACCATTAACCACAACTGGGCCAGGGGCAGAAATTGCACAGTGAAGCAATTCCCAGGCAACTAAGAGTGCTGAAGCAGATGGTGGCAGACAAGCATAACACCCCCCCCGGGGATGAAACTGCAGGGCTGAGTAACTGCCAGCATCCCCTGGGAGCTCTGCCCTTCTGCTGTACGCTGACCGCCTCTTACTGCTCCAGCACCCAACCGTTCCACCAGCAGTGGGGGGGCTCCTCTCCAACAGCACAAGCAGGTGAAAATCAGCAGCGCTTCCTAGGCTTTAGGGCTATTTAATTCACCACTTTCACTAGGAGGACTGAAGCTGTCATTCAAACACGGTATTACCAGAGGAAGCAAAAGCATATATATACATTTAAGGCCTGATACATATTAGCATGCATTACATTTCTACAAATGAGTAACTTCAATGGAATTGCAAAAACGAACATAACAAATAACTGTATTTTTAAACTCCTCTAACAAAATAGCTGTCAAATGCCAAACACACCTGTAAACAGGTTTACTTACCTTCCGATAAATCATATGGCACATAGCTACCCTCAGCTTCATGCCAGCCCGCTGTACATGGTAGAAGTATAAGTGGTGCATTATAGCTAGAATAAGCGTGCACACAGACAGAGCAGCTGCGTAGCAATATGCAAAATTCAAAGCTACCTCATCTGAGGAATCATAGTTTTCAAAATAATTAATAATTTTTCCCAAAAATATTGGCTGAATTATTTTGAGGGTTTCCTGGGGGAAAAAAAAAAAAAGAAGGGAAAAAGGTATTAACAATTTCGTATCATACCATGCTACCCAAGTATGTAACCAGGCAAACAAGAGCCAAGTGCTGCCGCAAGTCACTTCCCCTATTATTTTGTCTTTATTGTGCTCTAAAACGTCAAACCAATTTTTATCAACACATAATCCAAAAGAAGTATGTTCCACATTAAAATTTAGCTGAATCTTTAAAAAGAACTCTCTCAATCACCAATAAAAACTTTGATGTTATAAAAATTGCATGAATATGTACTACACTTCCATTTTTAAAGATGACAGTGTCTCCCCTTTACAGCCATTTACATATAGCAAAAAAACCTTTTTCTATGGGGCACCCCACTCAGATACATCAAATACAGCTAAGCCTTACAAAGCAAGTCAATGGCTTTACAAAGCAAGTCAATGGCTTGTAATGTGTCAAAAATATTGCACTGACATCAGCTCTCTGTTCCACATCCATAATCCCACAGTTACAACAATTTTTCAGTCTCTATGGGGCTGCAGCTCTGTTTCACTTTTCTGAGAGAGTACATGAACGTTACGGATTCTCTGAACAGCCCATTGTGAAGTCACCAGTATGTATCATGCAATTTAAGAGGCCAAGTTTCACATTGCTGTTAGCTAAGAAGTGTGTTGTATGACATTTTACACCACTTACCTCAATCATTGTGAAAATTCCAAAAACTAGATAGGATTTCCAGTAACAAAGAATAATGGCTTTTGTTAAATGTGGCGGTTTTCCTCTCTTTTTTGCTTTTTGCACCTCTTTATCCCAGAACCTGACAAAAAAAACGCAAACATGCTGGAAGACAGAAGTAAAATCATAAGGCAATTACCTGGAATAAAATATTTTCAGACTTACAGCCAGATTGCCATGATCACTTTTATACAACAAAAAAAATATAAAAGAAGTTAACAGATAGTCATTCACATAAACACGCTGTACTTAGTACTATAGGCCTATTTGCTCTTGTATAATCACAAACAATTCACCGCTGTTGACTACTATCACCTTTGACACATTTGCAGATGAGGAACCCTTTCTTTCTTCTCGCAGTTCAGACAGCCACTCACCTTAGTTAAGAGCCTATTATCATATGATCTCCTGACTAGGGACTGAACTGAGGCAGCACGGAGTGTCTTCATCTTCTTATAAGCTCTGCACTTCCCCAGAAAGGTTGTGATGCACAACCCTTTCTCATGTTTGGCCCTTTCTTTTTTCCACCACGTGCTGCGATGAGGATGAGCAGATATGGCACAAGAGAAGAGGGAACTGTCTGCAGCAATTTTGTCACTTAACACCCCCCCCATCTCTCTGAAGACAAGGATTACACCAGCAGAATGGCAAAGACCTTTGTGTTACTGCATGCCTGCCCACAAGCAGGACACAATCTGTTCACATTAAAATCAAAGACAGTAATAACAAGCATGATTTTACGAAGAAAGTATCAGAACTTAAGCAGACTTCTTAAGGCACGCTGTTGTCAGACAGGATACTCCCCGTGCTTCTGGAGGCTAAGTATTTTCTGCCAGGCCCTCTGACCTTGCTCATTTGAGGGCTGAAATGAGTCTAAGGCGTGAAAGCCAAATTATTTTGCAACAAGGCACACAAGTTTGAAGCATACAGTATGAATAGGAAAACAAAACTTTTCCATTTTTATCCTCTTTTTTGCTACAAGGATTATAGAGTTATTGCCTAAATGCTTCAGAATCAGAATTGCAACTGTGTAGATTCTGTGGGGTTTGCTGGCCCAAGAGAAAAGGCTACTTCCTTAGGTGGCTATTTATGAATTATATTCTCTGCTTCTTGGCCAAGTACACTAAAGAATTAAAAAAACACTCTTTTTTTTTGCATGCTGTATTTTCTACCATTTCCTGACTCATGGAAAGTGTGTGCTTTTACTGTAAGAATCACTGGAAAGAGTCCATCTTCCTCCACAGCAAACTCCTTGAACTGCTTCAAGACTCATCCGTGGAATTTGGCAAAGCTCTCCAGCTAGAAACGTGTTAAAAGCTGCACTCCTATGAGCTTATCACTGTCCCTCTTTCTTTAGTTAACTCAGCCAGAGCAGGGTGATGCAAGACGTGGTCATAACCTTTTGGTTTTGGATTCTTTTTTACTTCTTGAGGAATACCTCTCATCCCAACCAAACTATTAGGAAAGCTAATTTGCTCTACCTTCAGCGTAAAGGCAAGAAATAGCAAGGCCACGCTTTCTTAACACAGGGGCCACCTTTCATTAGGAGACACCTCTTCCCCTAATTATATTTAACAACAGGTTATTTGAAGACAAAAATCTTTTCTATTGCAAGGTTCAAGACAATTTACATAAACTGTTATTCTTGGAAGATATTTCACTATTAAAAGAGATAGAACCTCCTGGGTTCATTATGACATGAATTGGTCCACAGTCCATGAAAGAGTATTTATAACAAAATAAAAACACCTCCTAGACGCAAGCTTTTAGATGTCCAAGGCATTTTATTCACTTTGCCAAAGAGTGGCATATTTTCAGCATACATATATTTATATACACACATACGTAAAGGGTACACAGCTGTCACTTAATTCAGTTTGTGCTCAAAAACAACAAAGAAAAAAACCCTAAAACTTCTTCCCTACTTTTATTTAAGAAGTTTCCATAGCTATTCTACCACACACCAGAAGACTCACATTAATTTGTTAAGGATTACTGCAGTAACAGTTGATGAAAAGTCATCTTATCCAAGCATTCTGCAAAGTGTCATAATAATTATAAATGACATAATGGAAATACCCTAATATATTTTCATTATGTGTAACTTGAAGAAATCAAAATGCTTCCATGGTAAACAAGTTCTAAATATTACTCTTAGCTCTTCAGCATTTTTAAAGTAGACCTTGTTAAACTTCACAATCACCTCTTGTAATTTTAGAATAGGAATAAAACTCTCGCCTTCACCAGCAGAAATACAATATAAGAGAACAATGGTTTTTCTCCTTACCACTGCAATTCCTCTCCAAGCTTCTCTGAGGAATCTTCTGGCAGCACTTTATACATATCATCTTCTTCAAGCTTCCGTTTATGGCCAATAATAAATAAGGGATTCAACCACCTATTTAAATACAAATTATTAATAAACTGATCAGCAGACCAAGAGAGTAATTTCTTTACATATTAATTTAATTCTTTTACCCCTTTCTTCCCTCCTCTTCTCCTGCATCACTCAACATCCACAACATTTTACTCCACTTTTCTCTTACCTAAGAATTAAGTCACCCCCATTTGTAAAATGGGAAAGCATTTCCCGTTTCCTAAAGCTGCTTATGCCCCATAGCACCTTACTCTCAGGCATCCAGACAGTCAGCACAAATCTTCTTGGCCTTAATGCAACTGTTTTCTTACAGTGTTTCCTTATATTTAAGGAAAATCAGCATTCACTTAAGTATTTAGGAAAAAACAGAACCTAATCCAACTATTAAAATATTGACAGAGTTGTAAATAAAATTGTAATACATATTAAAAGACATTTTTTGTAACTAGGGTGGCTATTCATTTATGTGAGGAAAAAAAGTAACTGCTGTTCAACTGCCATCTTGACAAATATTAAAGGTCAGCAATTTAAAGACAACTACTCAAATGTAAAAATGGGTAAATAATGGATTATTACTAGAACTGATCTTACCCATGTTTGGAAATATAAACAGAAAGCACACTGTCACCGTGTGTAGCTTCAAAAAAGGAAAATGTTGTCTAACAACTCATTTTCCTTAGTGGACAGATTTTTAAAAGTTCAGTATTTTATGAGAGCGCTTTGAAAACAAATTGTGATAGTGCTACTGTAGGTTTGTTGGCAAAGGCAAAATTTTGTTAGATCAAATAATACTGTCAGAGAACAGTAAGACTAGCTTTTATGCACCTAGATCCTTCTTCAAGCCTGAAACATAGGTCAAGGAGGTTCAAACAGTTTCAGCTGTGCTCCACAGAGCAGATGTAGGGCAGAAAGCACAAAAGGGACTAAGTTGTTCATGTGATAGAGCAAAAGAGAATGAACACCTCTGAAACAGGCATGGCTTAGTGGGAACAGGGCTGGTAGGGAAACTGCAGTTTGCCCCTTAGTTTGTCTCTACTGAATCCATGATACCTGGTTTCCAGAAGTGCGGATTTTGGCTCTCAGGCTTGTTTCCTACAAGTACTTTCTCAGTTGGCCAACACAATCACAATGAAGAGGTCAGGGATGGGACTGTTTTGGAAAAAATACTCACACTCATGGCAAGATGTTTGTCTGATGTCGATTGCCGGTGAAAGTTCCTAACTGCTGTTTAGTTTCTGTTGCTTAATTATTCCCTGAATTCATCAGCACAGTTTTTAAAAGAGCACCTGGTGCACTAGGTGAAGTTTATTACTTTCTGGAAGGCCAACATGTGAGAATTCAAAACTGGGATGGTTTACAATGAGGGCATTTATTTATTCACAAACACAACAATGGTTATGAATGCTCATCAACTAGCTTTGCATTTCTTGCTCGGGCATGTTCCAATTTAATTTTGTATACACTGGCTTATGAGAAGTTTGTTGATTAGAGGGGGTGGAGGGGCAGGCTGAATGCTAGAAGAGGGGGCTCAGAGAGTTTCTTCGAAGATAGAACTGTTGCAAAAACCTTTTTCACAGGCTCCATGGCACAACCGCAAGTAACAAATGGGATTAATAGTGTTTTTCCTTCACTAAGCATGTTAGCACAGTGTTTGTGTGACTCACTCAAAGATTAAGTCTCTACCCTTAGAGTAGCATCTTTGATGCCTAACAGCCCTTTTTAAACTCTTGGAGCAAGTACTGAAGATCTGTATGATATGTGAACTGTTAAGTCCTCCATGTATGTCAAAGGTACAATTAGAAATAGAAAGTACTTGTCAGACAAGTCTGTTCCTTGGACTGTATGGCCAAATAGCATCAGGGCCCGAATCACTGCCACAACTTCCTTACAGCTCCTGACCAAACGTCTCAAAGATCAATTGCTCCAACCAGCAGAAAAGCTTCTGCCTGGTTTGACACAATCAACCTGCTCCATTGAAACATTTCTTCTTCGGCCTCAGTTCTTGCTGCCAACCACAGGTAAAAAGCAGACATGAGGCAAATAACCTCAAGGCCATTCAAACAATTTCTGCCTGCTGGATGACAGAGGCTCTATTTGCTCCAGGACAGACACTTATGGGAAAGATCTGCAGACTTCAGTTGACTCATGTGGCCAATACCAAGTATTCCTCCTCTTGCAACATCAGTATTAGCCTACAGTGTACTCCATAAACAAGTCACAGGTCTCCATTCCTACAGAGAAGGACAAAGAACAAGTTATCTTCCCCAACTCCTCTAGCATGAGAATCAGGATGAGGCAGCCCTTTCAGGAAAATAGAGATAAATCCTTCTCACATCTATGGAAATGGTTATGAGAGTCCACTAGCGACTGCTGACAAGGTGGTGAAAACAAAAATCTTCCCGACATTGAACTTTAAAAAGGAGCATAAATAGGATAATTTTTACAGAATCACAGAATGGCTGAGGTCGGAAGGGATCTCTGGAGGTCAGCTGGTCCAACCCCCCTGCTCAAGCAGGGTCACCTAGAGCCAGCTGCCCAGGACCATGTCCAGATAGCTTTTAATATCTCCAAGGATGGAGACTCCAAAGCCTCTCTGGGCAACCTGTGCCAGCGCCCTCACAGTGAAAAAGTGTTTCCTGATGTTCAGAGGGAACCTCCTGTGTTTCAGTTTGTGCCCATTACCTCTGGTCCTGTCACTGGGCACCACTGAGAGGAGCCTGGCTCCCTCCTCTTTGCATCCTCCCTTCAGGTATTTACAAACATTGATGAGATCCCACTGAGCCTTTTCTTCTCCAGGCTGAGCAGTCTCAGCTCTCTCAGTCTTTCCTCTTAGGAGATGTGCTCTATCCTCCACCACTTCATCATCCTTGTGGCCCTTTGCTGGACGCTTGCTAATACGTCTATGTCTCTCTCGTACTGGGGAGCCCAGAACTGGACGCAGGACTCCAGGTGTGGCCTCACCAGTGCTGAATAGTGCTGTCCGTTATTGGCACATAGCAGAATGCACAGAGGAAAATAAAAGACACTTTAAAAATACACTTAAATACATACTTCTAAAAAACAAAACAATGCTCTTAATGTTACTCTGTAGAACACCATTCCTTTACCTACACTTTTCAAAATATGGTGAAAAACCACAACCAGGCCACAGGAAGAACAATACTTCTGTTGAGGGCGACTGCTCTATCCTGGTGTCAGTTTGATTCAGCACTAGAGCCAACAGCAGCAGAAAGTGTTGCCCACAGCCATAGCGGAGCCCACTTGCAAAGTAACTGGATGAAAGATAATGGTCTCAAGTCTACAGGATTGCTAGAGTGATCTAGCTTATCCTTTGGCCTTAAACTCTCCAAAAAACGTACCAATGATACACCCACCTCCACCGAGTTCTTACAGTTTGTAGCAAATCCCTTCTGTTCCCCCCATCTACACACCAACCAAGTACTGTATGCACTATGATACTGATTTTCCAAATTAAGTAGCAGATAGAGATAACAGTGCAGCATAAAAACTGCCAAAAATCTCAAGGTTTTCAGGCTATTACTTCCAGTGAGACCTAGCGCAAATTCAGGGCTTCATATATTTTTCTGTTAGTTAAAACCATAACTTTGAAAACAGTAACATATTGCACTATAACTTCTGTTCTAACATTAAAGAAGGCAAGGAAAACCAATTCACAGTATGCAGAAAACTGTGGTAACGAGTGGTCTTCCTTTATGGCTAAGTTGAGGTTTCAGAGATATTCTTTATGTAAGCCATTGCCACATTTGCCAGCTTCCTTTAAGAGTCCTCTTACAGCACCCTAATTTAACTGAGCCTTCAGGCAAGAGAAGGGCCTGGTTGGTCTGTTCCTTACGAGTGTGTGACTCGAGTAACACCCAGTTGGTGTTGTCCAAACAGAGATCAGCTAACACCGATCTCTTCAAGGGGGGATAAAAAAAAGCCCACAGAAAATCAGAACCTGTTATGAACACAGAAACTGTGCAAGCTGTATTATTCTTTATTTAAAAAGCTAAAATAATAAACAAAAATTAAAATGACCTAGAGAAATGGAGGGAATATATAGGCAGTGATGCAAACTACTATTCTTATCCCAAGGATGGACATAAAATGGACTTGTTACCAATCTGTTGCCTGAAGAAAGAGAGAAGCAATGTGGTGGGGAGGAAAGACTCGCACCTCAGTCCCACATTTCTATATTTCCTTCTAAAGAAGCTGTTCAACTTAAATAAAAACACGACCCCTTAGTCATCGTCCTCTCTCTCCCCAGGTACCTTGCTGTTTGCTAAGAATTTTGAGTAATTATTTGGTTCTTACACATCACCTCATTTTAGTCACTCTTTCGAAACACAGGGTTCACATGATGCCTTTCAAAGAGCTTAGCCCAAATTTTTGCTAGATGAACTACACACAAAAATGTGAATATCTGGAAGAATCCCGAGTACCTTCTGTTCTGCTGGGAATGCCTCTGTTCTATCAAGGCGATTAGCTGATCAAAGACATCAGTCTGGGAAAAAGCCCAGAATTACTCCCTGTTACTGCCAGAATACTGATGTCACTAGGAATAAAGATTAAATAAATAAATAAATAAAAATCACTCTGTAACCTGGTGCAAACTCAAGAGATAGCCAACTGCAAAACAGTAACTCACTGCTCTGACCCCAAAAAGCTTTCCACCTCTACAGCAGTACCTTAGGCACTGATAAAAAAAGAAAGTGATTCATTTCTGAACCAGCAGATACACAAAGACCACAATATAAACATTCACTTCCTGCATTTCCCTACTTCTGGGCCCTGACGCTACACACCCTTCAGTGTTACAACACAGTCAACCAGCCACAATTTACTTGGTTGTTCAGGAAAGTGCAATTTTTACCAACTGTAATTAGAGCAAGTCCACCAGGATTTTGGAAAGCCTCTAAGGTCTGCAGAAAAACCTAAGAAACACAGCGTTTTCTTACTCTCGTAAGAGAAGTGAGACCTCAAGGGGAGGTCTCAAGCGACCCCCTTCTTCACGGAGACAGCATGTGAGAGAAGCAAGCCCTGCTATCCGAAAGGCAGGGTCATTATGCAATCAGTAGCAACTCATGCTACTGTTTCACACATGAAATATAATTTCCTAAATGAGAAAGCTTTTAAATTAGGTTTGCTAGCATCCCAAAGGAATTTCCTTTCAGCCAAGGAAGAAATACATTATAGATAGGTAGATTAAACTACTAGCAGTGTCCAGATCAACAGGTTCATTAACCCAGGGATGGGATCTGTTGTACCTCTGGATTTGTATCGTGTCCTGCTTCCAAACGCTCAAAAAAGTACCATTCTCAGACTGCAGAGCAGGCTTGCAGAGCTTTCCAGAAACCCATGCATATATCGCAAGTTCTTCACGAACTGAGAAAGTTTGTCACAAAACATCAGCCAAAAAGCATTCGCAATTACATTACAAAGCTGACACAAATAAAAAATGTACCAAGACCAAAGGATGTGTCTGTCGGGGCCCTGGGCGCACCCACAGGCTTCAATTGCGTTGACCAGCCCCCCAACAGTTACACCATAGTCAGTCACTAACATATTATGGTACCTTCTTCTACACAAGTGCAAAATTTTGCTCTCACCAGTTTCACAAAAGCCCTCGCTTTATCACTGGCCAAGTCAGAAAAATCAGACTACGGACTACTTTTCTAATTAGAACAATATTTTCTTTTTGTCCTTCTTTATTTGTAATTATAGGCAGAAGTTTAACTTCTGGGTAATTTTACAGCGCCCAGTCAAAGCCACATCCTGTATACTCTCATCAACTAATTCCTTAAGGAGGTAGTTTACGAACTGCATTTTCCCCATTCCTCTTAAGCCTATTTGTGCATTACATTACAAACATCATCTGTTTACACTCAACATCCAGTTATTTTTCAACAGTTGCACAGGAGAGTCTTTGTTTACTCAAATTCTTCCATAGCACTAGGATTTCATCTCCTTGAGCAGCTTGGAAGCACTACTTCAACTACTAAGCTGCAAAATACCATTTATTTCTTTCTCCTTAATCACCTACTTTGGAGCTGGTTTTTTTGCAAAATACACGGGGTTTCCTCACGGGACCTTTTGATTATAAATCCACACTGCTTATCCTCCGTGGCTTACCTCAGGTGTCTACCTGCTTCGTTGTACTGTTCATTGCCCACCTTCATGACCTGAAGTTCTAAACCAGCAGCGCAAATCCAACACTGCTATGTGCGTGCTCTCAGTCCAGAGAAGCACTGTTGGGATGGGATGTACAGACAGAAGGACACACACAGTCTCCAGTGTTACTTTGCAAGAATTCAGAAATATCACAACAGTTTGTAGTCATCATGTGATTTTTTTTTTTTTTTTTTTTTTTTTAAAACCTATCTCTATTTCACATGCTAACCCGTTCTCTTCAGTAAGCTGCCTTTTCCCACTCCCCCTTACCAAGGCAGTCATCTACAATTAATAAAGTAAACAGAATAAGTTCTGGTATTTCTTCAGGTTCTTTTCAACTGATGTTTTGGTCACAACTTCCCTCCCCGGCTTACTGCACCTTAAACAGCAGATTTTTCTCATTGCTTACAGTCGGAAAAAACAGGAATACAATGAAATTACTTCAAAGCCATATTAACTCAAAAACACCCTTCAGGCTTCCAGTTCAAATGCCAGACTGTATTCACCTTTGATACACAGCTTCATCTCATCTTCCATGCTGTTGCTTTTTCACAGCACAGTGTAAGCAGCTAAGCTGCTGAACATCCGCTTTCTGATGCTAACAGTAACTCAATTGGTATTTGATTGCACTTATTGCGGGCTATTTTCATGCTGTTCATCTACGCTGGTATGAAATATCTGATTACTCTAATATACTTCCTGATATTCCAGATGGCAAGAAGAAGTATAAACAGGGCTGGGGGGGGAGGGGGGGCAGCAGGGGAGCATACTGTGGCTAACATTTTCTGCAGAACGTGGAAGCAGGGAATGGAGGAGCGGCATCACCTGTATCTGTGGCATTCCAAAGACTATTATTAAAATATTGATTCCAAACACAGCATCCACATGCCAAGAAGAACATCCAAAATACCAAAGATTTGATGCAAAGGTCTGAAGATTATGCCTTATAACAATAAATTTTGGTACAAGCTATTTATTGAAGTAGGGCCTAAGTAGTTACACAGAGCAAAGGGAAGAGAGTTCTTCAATTTCACAGAAAAGAACTGGTCATCCAAGCAAGTTTCTAATCTCAGGTTAGATAACTACTGAAACAACTTAGCTGGAGTGGACGGTTTCTTCATCACTTGAAAAATGCATCTCAAAACTGTGTGATAGCTCACATACATGTTTAATAGAAAAAAGCAACCAACAATAAAAAAAAAGGCTCAAATCCTGAAACCAAAGTTACACAGAAAGTCTAGTTCAACATAATGGTCTCCGATTTCAATTTCCAAAAGAAAATGCAAATGCTGAAACCTAATGGTAGCAATTTCTGTATTAACATCCTTTCTGGCAAGTAATGGAAATAGGAAGAACTAAAATCACCTGTGAGTTCACACTGCTATTAAAAGTGGTTGGGTGCCAGGGATACGAAAAAATAGATGATTGGTCTTTTTAACCTTCCACTCCCAAAATCTGTGTTGTCTCCCTCCTCCACTCTACTTAAGGCCTTGAGGTATTTTCTAGAAGTGAGGGAAAAAAACCTGATTTTTTGGGGAAAAAAAAAAAAAAAAAAAAAAACCAGCACAACATACTCCTAATTTTGAAGTTTTGCAGGAATTATAAAAGGGACATTTTCTCTCATAAATGAAACAGCATGCTTTACATAGGGCATTCCAAAGGCAAATAGCCTCAGTGTTTTGTTACACTCAAACAGTTCATCTAATTGCATATCTAAGCAGATATTTACTGTAGATAGCAAATGCTAACAGTCTGATAGTTTATACACACTTGCCCTAGTCCATATAATCTATTTAGCGCTCTTTACCCACGTATTTTAACTTTAGTAGCTCATAAACAATGATTTTCAAAGAATATTTTCTTCTGCATAATACAGGTATCTTGCAGTGAAACAAGCAAAACTTACAAATGAATACAGTAGTTCAAGAGACTGATTCAGATTTGACTACAGGATATTTAATATCTGATAAATGAACAAACATTATCTTTAAAAAAAGTTGTATGTGTGATCCTCGGTCGTCTTTCAATCGGAAGGAAAAAAGAAGCAAGTGTGATTTCATTCTTTGGCTATTGAAAATGTGTATTCTCTTTACCTATACTGAAGATGCTTACATATTTCTTTAGATTTTCTTACAGTACCACAATCGTCTGCACCAATAAATCAATAAATGAACTAAAAATTAGCTACCTCAGAGATCTTTACAAAGCAGCATCTGTTAGGAGTCATCACCATCACCAATTTCAGGCATTGCCAGTGGGAATTCACTAGATATCAGGCAAGATCCCAGGTAAATTGCAAAGCCTGATGCTGCTTGATATTTTCATTTGTTACCTGAACTAAACGTAAAATCCTCACAGGCAAATCTATTCACTGACGCAGTAAGGAACATGCATCAGTTGTAATGGTGGCAACTGCTGGACTCTGGCTGGAACTTCCAAGAAAGGCAACAAATGCTTTGCCTAACTGCTTTCAATGCAAGGCAAGATATGCTTTTGAAGAGAGCCAAGTCACAGGACTAAAATGCAGGTGACACTTAGACCTACTCAGGAGTCCAACTAAATCAGTCAGTGGCCCTTCCGATTCTAAGCTATGGGGTGAGAGAGGAGGAAGAAGTTAAGGAAAGCATGTAGTTATTCACACCGCTACAAGAGCGGTATGTGACATGACTCTATTCGGTCAGACAAACAGCTACATACTGTGCAGTCATCACTGAAAATTTTGGGACTTACATATCTGTGCTTACCCTATTCTGTTAACTCTTAAATCCACAGGTAAACATTTTTTTTTTTACTCTTCTCCCACTACACTCCAAGTCAGAGCAATGAAGAAGACTTAGTGTTTTTGTCATTTTCCCTAAAGCACATGCTTAGTAAACCAAGAACAATGCCGTCAGACACCAACAGGTAACGATAAACCTATTGTTTATTCCTCAGAATCGTAACTGTGCGGATGCCTTGGAGCAAGTTTTCAGTTCATGTTTTAATGCTGTTATTGTAATGGCAATTGCCACATGTCAAGTGATGATATAAAAAGGCATCCAGCCTTAGGATGCTGACAGTGTCCAGTGCTCCAAAGGAGCCGAGAACTTGTCACAGGCACAGCGAGTCTGTAACAGACAAGCAATTACTATTATTATTAAAAATAAATTATAAATATATGAAATTTAGCAGGACTTTGATTTCTTTTACTTCTCTGAACAAAAACACTGGATACCCTTTCCAGGGTGTTCTAGCTTGTCCTCCTTCTCACGTTATTAAAGGGCCAAAAGTCATCCAGTCTTTTAAAAATTTAATCATAGCACATGTTTTGTAACTTTCCACTGAAGTGCATTCGATGCCTGAACAACAGAGTGCATAAAAATTAAACTGCTGTATAGCCACAACATCTTTGATAAATCAACGGAGCAAATGCTATAAGCAAATAAAAATATACCTGCTACTTAATGAACATGCAAGCTCAAAGATGGGTTAATAGAAGAGAAATACTCTTACCGTGGATAGTTATTAATTTAATAATCCCCACCCGCCACAGCAGAAAAAAAAAGATGTGAACAGTGCTGTTCTCAACTGCACAAAGTATGGAGTATAAGGCTTTTTAAACTCCAAAACACTTTCTACAATGGAATAGCTGTTTAAATATGAAAAACACTCAACTGAATTCCCTCTTTCTTGGAAGGACCTAAAAACGAAAGCAAATCCCCCCATCCACCCTTCAAAGCCCTCATTCTCACCAGCAAGCTGAGCCAGCAATAAAAAAAACCAAACCAACAACAAAACATAAATGAAGTAAATCAGAAATACACCCGAGCGCTGCTAACTCCGTAACTGAACTACCAGCCAGAGCTTAGAGAAGTTTGGTGAGCATGCGAACTTGACTCTGAAGGTCAGCAGTTACAGCAATATCTAGAGCATCCAGAACAACAATTTGGGCTTTGAATTATCTATATTAATATAGGATTATCAGTGAGAGATATGGAAAACAGGAGTATTTTGCAACTGCCCTGATCCTCACACTTCTGTCATAAATAGTTTTTTATTGTTGTAACATCCACACTAACTTTATACAAGGGATGCATTATAAAAATAACAATATTCATACACATCCACACACACTCTTTCCCATGAACGTACTACTACAGCGCTTAATGTTCATCAAGCTCATACTTGTCAAAGTCACAACCCAAAAGCAAGAAGACAAGCTTTGAACAATGGGAGAAGAATGTGTCTTCAGCCTACACACTCATTACCTTAGTTTTATAATTCAATGAAAACATGACTTCTTTTCTCCTGTGAGTTTGATCCTGTTTCTGCCAGGCAATAATTTTAGCTTTTCTTCTGCACCACTGGCAACAAACGAGAGGGTGCTTCCTTACAACAGCAAAATTGCACTTTTGGAGCTCAATATAAATAAAATAAAAATAAGAAGGACCCTTGCCCAGCTACCTGCAATGCCCTACTTTCTACCCTGACTGACAACAAGCAGCCAACACCCGGCATTTGGAGAACAGAGCAGGCACACTCGAGCAACGGCCAGGTGGTGGCTGCCACTACTCCCAGGACAGGGCTCCTCAAGCACCGTTCTTCCAGTTCTCCAGCTGAAAACATCTCAGAATATCCTGTGTGAGACAGCAGTTAAAATGAAGCAGTGCCGAAGCAGTACTCACACAGCTGTCTGTTAGACGTTATACGCTTTGTAGAAAGGAAGAACAACTCTTAAAGCTACCCTTAAAGTTAGCTTTCTAGCTAATGAAGGGTGTTTTAATACTTCCTTGATTTTATGTAAAACAGTATTAACTTGCAGAAAAGTGACAGCCCCTGCTTATTCTGTTTAAGCCACTGCAGACATCATTTCAGCCGAAATTTTCACTAAGAAAATACTAATGCTTTCTGACTAGTAAATAACAAGGATATACCGGTATTTTTCATGATCACATGCAGCACAGGTAAGAGAAGACACTTTTAAAGGGTATTTCCACTGCTGTGAATTATACTGCTATGAAAGCCTGAAAAACAGTACGTAGGGCAACTTCTAAAGCTTTTCATACCCCACTAAACCCTTTTTCAAAGCACAACCCCTCCAGTTGTATGCTACCATCTGACTGCAAAGCATGAAGTCCCAATTGATCTTTGGACTTTAAGCAGGCCTGTCATCCCACAAGTACAGACTTCCACCTACTCTTCCCTTTGCACAATGAGAACCTACAAATGTGTTTGGGGTAAAAGGAACCTTTCAGGTGCTTGCCTGAAACTTGGGAAATTTCAAGTACTTCATTGTTGCTGTTGAACACTTCACTACAATACATGGAGATCGATACAAAAGACCTAAAAAAAGAGGACGACAGGAGCAGTCAGAAAACTAGCTACCGCACACTTCCTTTTTCACATCTAGCTGGGCTGTTTCTGGCAGAACTACCAGTAACACCACAAGATCCCAGCAAGGGAAAGGGAACAGACCAGAAGCAGCCGTGGAATGCTACGTGGCCAACAGAGGTTCATCCCATTCTGCTGGTGTTCCTAGGAAAGCTGTTTCTAACACGTGCACCCCTGGTGCCCAAGAAGAAATTACAAGTCAAAATGCTGAACACAGGGAGCTCTGCACAAGCATCCAACCTTTTTTGTTTTTTTCTTTCTTTCTTTCTTTTTGCACAGAGTACCTCCGAGGACATATACTTCACTGAAAATTTGTTTAGCTAAAATTTGTCGGGGCTTTTAAAATCCTCCTACCTTCCAAAAGAGATTTCTGCACCTGCTCAGAGTTGCTTAGAGGATCAAAGAGTTTTTTTACTTGTGTTTCAGAGGCTTCCAAAAAAGAGCCTCACGTGCCATGCCCTCTCGTCCTTCCCCCTCGTCCACCACATAACACATAGCACACGCACCCTGGCTCAGGCTACAGTAGGTGAAGCAGAATAAGCGGTACCCCCGGAACTGCTCTCTTCCAAAGGGGATCTGCTAAGACAGACAAGCTTGATGCTCTCCCATTTCACTTTGCACGTCTTTTCCTATTATATTTCAAAGGAACTAAACTTGAGCTGTAATTCCTCGCTGCTTTGAGTAATTATATAGACCCACGCTAAGGCCCCCACTAATAAGAGAACAAGCACTAACTTTGCACTAGTAGTCTTCTGGTCCCCTAAAAGTTTGTGGCGACACCATAACAGCCCTTGCCTTCGCCCTGTGACACCCTAAGCCCCCCTGGAGTCAAGGCAGCCGACTGCAGCTGAAGGGCGGATGAGAGCAGCCAGGCTGCTGCCCAGCCATCCCTTACATTGGGAAACTCCCACGCAGCTGAGCAGCTCAGAAACCACCTCACTCACGGAGGGGGAAAACCCCACGCCGAAAGCGAGATTAGCAAGCCTTGCCGAGGTGAGCAATACCTGGCCGCGATCCGTTATGCAAGCGGGGAAGCAGAACAATGCCAGGGAGCAGCCCTGCACCCGGCCGGGGGACCCGGGCGAGGAGGCAGAGGAGGCTCCCGCCCCGCAGCTACCGAGGGAGTCAGACATGTGCTCGAAGGGGGCGACGGGGCCGTGCTCGGCGCCGCCCGGCCGGCTGACGGCTGCCCTGCCCGCGGCG
>WAAD01007692.1:7938-30951 GCA_013389945.1 Fregata magnificens
TAAAATATTTTCTTCTTGAAGGAAAGTCATATATCCAAAAAATGTAACCAAACATTTAAAGGCCAAAAGTCGACCTGCACAGCACACCCAGAAAGGCTTACTTTTCTGCTCCCAAGTCCTGGAGTTTTCTAGTTCTTATTTTAGTCTTTTTATTTTTAACTTTGTCCTGCATCTCTACCTGTCTATCCATCCCATACTCTCACTATCCTCCTTCCATGCTTTTCCACACACCTCTCATTCATCTACTTCCAATTATTCATGTCTTTTCTATTTTTCTTTCACCCATAGCTATTCCTTTGCCAACATCCATCCCTTCTGCTTCGCTGTGATCCCAGTGCAAGGGCTCTGTCTTCTGACACTCCTGGGCCTGTCTCTGCTCTGCCTCAGGGAAAACTTTCTCAGATAATCATGTGAGAGTTTCTTTACCAACCTACTAAATAAGAGCCCAGGTGGCAGACACTTTCTCTGAGAGTTGTTGGCATTTGTCTGATTTCAGATGTGGGTAGCTGTTTTTATCACTGATTCTTTTCAGATAAGAGCTTATGGGTGGAGTAGAAAAGTGCAATGCAGGAATCTAAGAGTGCACGTGTGTGTCCCAGGGGCTGATTATTAGTTAGATAGGTGTTTACTATTTAGCACCCTCCATTCTGCCAGGTTCATTACAGAGATAAAATAGTTCATTCATCTGGAGCATTGTAGTCTTCAGTTAACCAAAAAACTGGCATGTGTTCTGGTAGTCAGAGTACAAGTGCATGAGAAACCAAAAGGCATTGGCAAACTAAAAGACTGTAAAGGTGGCATGAACAAGTTGGGCTTTTCTTCCCAGTATTAATCTGATTCAAAAGAGAATTTTATTGAAGCTAGCTACAGAAGACAAGTTTGCACTATCAAAAAAACATTATGGACTCAGGGCTGACTTTGGTCTGTTAGGCCTGGGTAAATGCTCTGATCATATTCCCCATTCACAACATGTTTGTTTCCTTTCCTCCTCGCTTTGCACATTCATGTTGGTTTTTAGCAGAAAAAAAATGGGAGTGAGGTCCAGAAGAAGCTTCCCTGGAGCATCCAAGGAGCATCTGTGGTGCATGCTGTTTAGATATAGCCTGAGAGCTTGGAAAAGGAAATAGTCTGTCTTACACAAATGTACCATCTACTTAGTTTATAATCTCATTGGGTCAGAAACTGACTTTTAATGTCCTGATAGTGCCAAACATAGGCCTAGGCAGTGCCTTAATACAGATGACACTGTAAATAGAAATTTTTGGACAGACTTGACCAATGATAGGACACAAGGGAATGGCAGGAAGATATGCCAGGGGAGGCTTAGGTTGGATATTAGGAAAAGGTTCTTCACACAGAGGGTGGTGGAGCACTGGAACAGGCTCCCCAGGGAGGTAGTCACGCCCTCAAATGCATGGTGTGAATTTTGAGGTTGTCCTATACAGGGTCAGGAGTTGGACTTGATGATCCTTCTGGGTCCTTTCCAACTCAGGATATTCTATGATTCTATGATTTTCCTAACTTATAACTGTACTTGCGTGGCAATAGCTTTCCTTATTGGGAAGAAATGCCAGTTTAAGGAAGTTAAATTTGAGAAATCAGCAGTAACTTCATAAAACAACTATGTCATACTCCAGAACTTACTTTTGAAAAACAATGGTTAAGTTTCTCAAGAATGATTAGACTAGGAAACATTAATGGTGCCTTAACCCTTTGCAAACCCGTTTCCCACCAATAAACCTACACTAGCTATGTGATTATCTTGCTAGGTGTGGTAATTTGGTTATATTGTTACAAATGACTGTGAAGTCTCACTGGGGGTTTATGTCTGTAGGATTCAGGCATTCTCCACCAGCTTGCGTCATATGAAGATGAAAAACAGGGTTTTCACCGAAGTGCTTTACTATGATGTTTCAGTTTGTTATAATTTAGTCCAGTTAACTGATATTTATGCTGGTGAAACAAACAGGTTTAAGATTTTGCATCAAGAAACTGCATCAAAGGGTATGATTTTCAGCATTGTTCATATGGGCAAGGTCCCATTAGAGTTAACATCTATAAGCTAAACAAAAACCCACAGTCACAAAATACTGGAAATTTGGAACTACAGTGTTAAGGATGATCAAACAACTTGTCTACCATAAAATACAGACTTTCTAAAAAATAAACTTTGAATTTTTAACAAACCTTATAGTACTCATTTACTCCTACTGAAATGACGGGCAAATCTGCACATGCGCAATTTATGGAATGAAGGCAATGATGCACATTTATAATTTATGCTGGTTTTTGTTGAAATGTCCTACACTGTTTATTGTGAAAATCCCCATAATATAAACACTGTGACATCCATAAAATGTTTCCTAGATAAATTAGACCAGTTTGTTCATTGAACTAGTTGTCAGGTAATACAGATTTTTTTGTTTGCAGCTGTAACTTTTCTGAATTACTTATCATGCAGCATTTTAATGCAACACAAAAGTATCGCAGATTGTAATCTGTGATCATTTATTGCACTACACGTTCCATTTGCAGAAATGTTTATTTATTTATTTGCATTCAAGTACTTTTTTTATTCAAATGATATTTTAAGGCTAAGATTAACTAAGATTTCACTCTCATAAGCTTCTATCATAGCTCAATGATACCTAACTGATCACTTACACCTTGAGAGCAAAGAAACCTTTTGCAGCGAATGTGCTCTCTTCCAGTTGCTTGTTCTGTGTAGTCACTAGAGGGCAGCAATGTCCAATATAAAACTCTATTCTAACTATTAATCCCTTAGGTTAGGCTCCTGTTGCAAAAACAAACGAACACACAAAACCCCCACATTAGAAATACATACAGTCAAAAAGTAGGTTAGTATAGCAGAGCATTTGTATTACATATTAGTTGAATACAGTACTCTTTTCAGTAAAACAACCCTTCTGAGGGGTTTATTACTTGCTTATGAAAATTACCCCACGGCTAAGCTTCACATTCAAAAATCTTACACACACACACACACACACATCCCCAGCACATTTCTTTTGCTGTACGTTGGTTTAGCTGTTCTCTCATTGCAGCTAGTGGTGCAGCAGATATGTCTGTGGCTATGGGTGCCAGCTGCTGTCTTGCAAAAATGCTTGGACTAGTTTAATTCTTTGATTGCTTTCATTTGTCTTTTAGGTTATTATTATTATGAAAACAAATTGCTGTAGGGTAGTTTTCTGTAATGAAATGCATTTCATTATGGTCTTTGAATGGAGGAAAAAAACCCCATTCCAGATCCTCTGACTGACAACGTTGCACAGAATGAGGAATGTGCGCCACGTTTTGTGTCCTGGAGTATCTTGTGGGCTGAAGAGGTTACTTCTTTTAAGAGTCCCTTTACACATGTATCTTGATAGTCTGAATTTGTTAATTTTGAGTAAGTAAATAATTAAAATATAAGAAATAGAAGGCCTTCACTTTGGGACTATCCTGATTAGAATTTTTGGTTGTGTAGTGGCATGCATTAATTGGCAATTAACTCAAGTTAACTAAAACAACCGTGAATGTTAAGACTGGCTAGTCCCAAGGTATTTATTCATTGCTCCATTTCGTCAACGCAGCAAATGTTTGTTCTTTACCCTGCTGATCAGCCTAGGGTAATGAACAAATGTTTGCAGTTGGAAACAAATGAGCTCCACACTAATCTTACTGTGTGCCATGGAAAACACTTGCAAATGTGGAAAAAACTATTCATTAAGTGGCCAGCCTCTGATCCTGGATCAAAGATGCTGGCCTGGTGCTATGGTAGCCTTTGCCTTCACTGTGGAGGCTGTGAGCTGAGGTGAGAGCTGGCCCACCATCGCCCCCACAGCCCAATGCCCCTGTCGCTGAGGCCTGGGCTACCCGCCTGCTGCTGTGGAGAGTTTGCTGCCCCTGGGATCATGGGAGGCTTGAATTAAAAATTTCCAGGTGCTGCACAAACACGGGAGAAAATGAATCTGCCCCAACCTGCTGCTGCTGGTCTCCTGTGAGGTCCCAACCCTGCAAGGCGCCAGCCAGTCCTGGTGGGGCACGGCTAAGGAGGCTGGGGCGCCCTGGGAGCTGGTGGGCGAGGGTGAAGTAGGACCCTGGTCCCGGGGGTTGACCCAAAGCTTTCCCCCCATAGCACTGGGGCTGCTGAGTGGGGGTGGGAGGGTGTCAGAGTGGGGCCGCAGGGCCACCCCCTCCACCTGAGGTGGTGGTGTAAAATGACGTCCCCTGGGGTGAGTGACATGGTGGGGTGGTGGGTGCTGATGTCTGCTGTTGGAGATGTGTCCCAGGGTGGATTTTTTGAGCCAAACCCCTCCCATATTGTGTGTGGAGGTCCTGTGTGCGAGAGGAGAGGAGCAAACATTGCCCTGCTGCAGCCTAGCAAGGCTGCAGTGAAGGTGGTGAGGAAATTAATGTTTATGAACGGGAATAGGCTCAGAGGGCTGGGGAGAGATGGGGACGGAAAGCACGATGTCGGTAAATGGAGGCCTTGAGAGAGTGCTATTTATATGGGCAGCCTGTAACAGCATCTATTTTTGAGAGGATGACTGGGCTGCAGGCTGCTAAGCGTGCTCTTCCGCATCATTGGGTGAATTGCATAAAGAAGAGTAAAATTTCGTGCTCAGCCAGCCTCTCTGCGGCGTTCAGCCTCGCCCTGCTCTGGGTGTTGGTGCTGTCTTGCGCTCCCACACGCCATGTGGGGAGTGGGCACAGCCCTCCATGGGACTCGCTGTACTGCTTTATATAAAGTCACATTGTTTTACATAAGCTTTTTTTTCTTTTTGTTTTTTTAAACAGAGGATTTCAAGATCAGTCAGTCATGTCCACTATCTGGAAGAGCCCCAGTGCCGGTATCATCCACATCCCAGATGGTCTTCGTGGCTGCGGCTGCCGAGGGGTTGGGAGCCAGGGCATCCCGGCCTAAGTACCCAATAGTCCTCTCCCATCACATTGGTGAGCAAATAACCTAATGCTCTACATGCGCGGGCATAAGTTTGGCTGTCTAAAAGGTAGGCCAGGAGGTAGGGTCTAATCCCAAATGGTAATTGAGTATGACTTGCATTAGAGCCTGAGCAGAGCCCCCTTGGAGCCCCAGAGGAGTTTGTAAGACAGTGGTTGCTGAAGGTACTGTGAAGTGATGGTGTTTCCAGAGACCAAATGGGCTGATAACTGTTATTTCTCTTTTGTCTGAACATGTGAAAGAGAACAATAAACCATAAGGAAATAAGGATTTTTTTTTTTTCAGACTCATACATAGAGAGCTTTGATTTCTGGCTTGTTCTCTGTTGTTTTTGAGAGGAGGTGAATGGGAAATAATAGATCTTTTTTTAATCAAAGCCACATGTATCTGTTCTGGAGTTTTGATGTCAAATGGCTTATATTTTTGTGTGCGTGTGTATATTCATATATATATGTATATATATCTATACAGACACAAACTTTTTTCCAAAATAAGTTGCTTATGAGGTTTCAAAAGCCATGTTTCTGTGATTGTTTTTGTGTTGCTTCAGTAACTCTGGAGCATTTATCCATGTAATAGCATGGTCTTCTGCTTCGCTGGTTATATAGACCTCATGCTTCAATAACTTTGTTTGATAGGATTCAGATGAAATGCTGCTTAGTATATTTTGTGTTTAAAAGCTTACTTATAGCAAATAAGAAAAGCAAACATTTAAAAAGACATAATCAGTTTGACCTAAGAGGCTAATTAGGTTTCAACATATACATTATGACTGAACAACTTGTTTATAATTGGTGTAAATGTTGCTGTGTGTTGTGGTAGAACTGAAATGTGAATTATTGGCAAATATCATTTTTGTAAATGAAGAGATCTTAATTCCTTGTGTAAATAAAAAATCGTAATTGGCAGTGTATTTGAGGGATTGATTATGAAAGTTGTTTCAGGTAAGCAAATATCTATGTGACCTTAACAGAGTCTTCACAAGATGATAGTGGAACAATAATTACAGGGCATGCGTGATGCTGATCTAGATTAGCCTACAAGAGCGGGCTTAACCATTATAATACCAGTACTCCAAAATAATTAATTTCACTGAGTTGAATGGGCTTTCCTAGCAGATGAGTGAAACTCAATCAGATAAAAGTTAATCCAGAAGTGGTAGATACAGGTTAGTCTTCACATCTCAACTAACTCAGTAGTCATATGCATCTCTGGCCACATTCTTGCAGCTCCAGTTCAGCAGCTGCTTTCAGTGTGCCCCAGAGACAGATAAGGGTTGTTCTAGAACAAGTAAGAAAGTAGATTTTTGAAGCTGAAAGTCTTACCAGCTGTGTCTTCTCATATGTCACTGAAGTTCCAGCTCAGACTCTGGTATTACGAGTATGACAAAGGAACAGGGTTGCCTTTCAAATGAGTTCCATACATATGAAACCTAATAGCTTAAAACCCAAACCTGGAATGCAATCCAGGCTTGAAAGCAACTGATTGCACCTAGGGAAGGAGGGACATGACAGGTATTTGGGCAAGTCACTTCTCATGGACTATTTGTAATTGCTCGGTCAGTAGAATCTATTAATGTCTACAGGCTTCTTACATTCACTCAGTTTACCCCCTCAAAATTTAACAAATAAGAGACTAATGGTGTCTAGGAGGGTTTTTCCCTAGCAAGGAAATGACTATCAGTTAGAGAAGCTATCAGGAGAAACATGACAAATTGAGGTTTCTGTAATGTCTCCAGAGTAGTCTCCAGAGTCCAGCCTATAATATGTAGCTGTCTGCCAAAAATGGCTGGAAATCTAGATTGAAGATTTGCTTCATCCTTTTTTAAGTAGCAGGAAATGTTGACATTGGATGCTTGCTGTTCCTTCTTTAGTGGTTATCTTGGGACCACAGTTTCAAGGACTCTTCTTGTCGTGGTTCAGAAACTTCTCCACAAGACCTGCATGCAGAATCTACTTGAGCTATGGATATGAATTATGCTTATTTACCATGAGAAGGTAAACCGCCTCTGACCTCAGAGCAAGAACTTTAAACACTTGGAAAAGAGAACTTCCTGTTCTGTCACTTAAGTCTGGAGACAAATTATTTTTCCTTATTTGGTCTTGAGGATTTTCTTTTTAAGCATGTGCAACAGGGTAAAGGTATTCTAGCCCTTTGAAAATTGCTGCAAGACAGCTTTAACTGGAATGTTGAAAGGCTAAACTCCATGTATAATTTATTTTTATCTGATCATTTTTTCAGTTTTTTTCCCCCTGTCCTTCACAGATTCAGTACAGAACTACACTGCTGAGTGCAGCATAGAGTGTGACCACTGTCTGTATTGTAAAACTCAAGTTTATTCTGAGAAAACTGTAGGCTGTGTACTTGTGATAATCTTTGTCCAAGCTGTTTTTCCTGTTGTCTGGGTAAGTCAGGTGTTGGTGAGGCTGACTTCACAACAACCAAGCTCATCAAACAGCTGCTCAAGCTAAGGGTTTCTTAATTACTGCATGATTACCTTCAGTGAGAGACAGCTGAATCCCCAGCAGTTACGAGGGTGAAGCATGTGGGTTGTGGAGCTGGTCTCTACTATCTACTGGAAATATTTAAAATGTAAAATGGGGGAGCACAAGGTCTAAAATAAATTGCCTAAAATAAATTATTCTGAATAGTAACCCCTCCTCAATGGTGAACATCATCTCTCTGGAAAAAAAAAAGTTGGTTAAATCTTGTCAGGGTGCAAGTATATGTTGTGATCCATTTAGACTACCAGAACAGTGGTCTGGGTTTTGTAGTTTGAATGATTTGGCTAATCATTTCTCTTCTTTTGTTTCAGGGGATCAAGGGAACCCAAAAGGGACAAAGCCCATGTAATACTCATTGTTTGCATCTCAGCCTTGGATTTGTCTCACCCAAGAATAAATTCTTACATTCTATTGCTTGTGTTCTTAACATAAGTGTGCTGGTTTTGGCTAGGATGGAGTTAATTTTCTTCATAGTAGCTAGTATGGGGCTATGTTTTCAGATTTGTGCTGAAAAAAGTGTTGAGGGTACAGAGGGGCTCAAAGTGTTTGAAATAATGACAGATTTGATTGGAATTCACTAGATTGAATTTATAGCTGTTATTGCTGTTTAGCTATTAATTGGCAGGCTCCTGCGCTTGCCATGGGGCTTGCTTGCCTTACCGTATATTAGAGTCTAGTGCTCGTTAGTGGCTGCTTTTTGCTTTCGCTGCTTGCTGTACTGCTTATCATCTCACGGTGCTGTGCCTGGGAACATTTTGATAACAGCAATGGCCATGCCCCTGGGCTGGCAGATGGCCAGGGCATCGTTACCTGTTTCTGTGCTGCTGTACTGGACAGGCTGGAACTCCAGTGTGACCTCAAGCCGAAGGGACTGTGACCTGTGGCTGAGTCCATGCAGGAGCAGGACACCCCGAAGCGTCTGTGGCCATCGATAAGCCCATGCCAGAGCAGGTACATCTTGAAGCGTCTGTGGCCGTGGTTATGTCTGTGCCACATCAGGTATACCTCTGAAGGGATTGTGGCCCAAGGGTAAGTCCATGCTGGAGAAGGTACACCTCGAAGCATCAGTGGCTGTGCATGAGCTCATGCTGGAGCACCTCAAAGCAGGTGGCCATGGATAAGACCACGACAGAGCAGGCACACCCCTGGAGGGATTGCAGCCATGGGTAAGGCCATGTTGGAGCAGGTTTACTTCTGAAGGGACTGTGGGTGTGGATAAGGCTACGCTGGAGCAGGCATATCTCTGAAGGCTTTGTGGCCCATGGAGAAGGCCACACTGGAACAGGTGCACCTCAAAGCGACTGTGACTGCGGATAAGTCTATGCCGCAGCAGGCACACCCCTTGAGAGACTGTTGCTCATAGATAAAGCTCCACTTGGAGCAGGTACACCCCTAAGGGACTGCAGTCTGTGGATAAGTCCAAGCCAGAGCAGGGGCAAGGGGAGGAGTTCATTGCAATGTTGAACCCTATAGCCTGGTCCAAAGGGACTGGGGGTGGAGATTGTAGTGGATATACCTTTAAATTGTTGTAACCCGGGGTTTGAGTTCCATGCTATAGGAATTACTATAGCAGGAACCACCTGAACCAATGGAGGACAAGTCTTACAAGAAGCAGCGCAAGTGCAGCAGTGACCCGACCTGAGGTGGCTTTGGTGCCCAGTAACTCCACGCAACACACCACCTCTCCTGTCCTGAGGGACCACCATAACAGATGGACCCCAAAGTCATGAACTAAATGAACTCAGTGGACATTTTGTGGACATTTGTGGACATTTTAAAGACATTTTATAGGGACAGTCCATAAACTAAGGGAATGATATCTGTGTTTTATATCAAAGGATGGGAAGTGGTTAATGAAGATATATTGGATAGTGTGGGACGTGAGCATGACGTAAATGGTATAGAATGAGGGGTGGAGAATGTACTAGTTTTGGCTGGGATAGCGTTAATATTCTTCACAGTAGCTAGTATGGGGCTGTGTTCTGGATTTGTGCCGAAAACAGCGTTGATAATACAGAGATGTTTTTGTTGCTGCTAAGCAGTGCTTACACAGAGTCAAGGCCTTTTCTGCTTCTCACACCACCCTACCAAAGAGTGGGCTGGGGGTGCACAAGAAGCTGGGAGGGGACACAGCTGGGACAGCAGCCCCCCAACTGACCAAAGCGATATTCCATACCATATGATGTCATGCTCAGCATATAAAGCTGGGGTAAAAAGAAAGAAGTGGGGGGACGTTTGGAGTGATGGTGTTTGTCTTCCCAAGAAACCGCTACACATGATGGAGCCCTGCCTTCCTGAAGATGGCTGAACACCTGCCTATGGGAAGCAGTGAATGAATTCCTCATTTTGCTTTGCTTGCATGCATGGCTTTTGCTTTACCTATTAAACTGTCTTTATCTCAACCCATGAGTTTTCTCACTTTTACTCACTTCTGATTGTCTCCCCCATCCCACCAGTGGGGAGTGAGCAAGTGGCTGTGTGGTGCTTAGTTGCTGGCTGAGGGTAAACCACAACAGTAAGTAACTAGAGATACGATATTACTTGAATCCCTAGTGTGTGTAAGCTGGAAACCAGAGGCATGCTGATACTTGAAGTTCCTGTGATTGACCCTCCACTCTGGCAAATAAGAGTATAACATTTCTAGGAAAACTCTCATAGAAAATAGAATAGTCAAGTGTAGACTTGGTCTGCTCATCCTAGGTGGTATAGCTCTGTGTCGTAGAAGACTTAGTTTTGGTTTTTTTGTACCAGAAGATATTGCAAAATGGATAGCATTATCCCTGGTAAATAAAAGTGTATTTTTCATAAGGCTCTCATGCTGGTAAGTAACACACTGCCAAGGTGTCTGTTTGAAGTGATTTGGGAATGTCAAGAAAAGCTGGACCTTTCAAAGAATTAAGAAACAAATCTCACTTAAAGCTTGGACAAAAGAAGATTTCTCTGTTTTCCAAATGCTTTTTCAAATGTGCTTATGTTTATCAAGATAGGAAATGCAACTTTCTCTTTGCTCATCCTCTGCAGAATGCAAGTCATGGAGTGGCTAGTAATATTAAAGAAATAATCTGACTTAAATAGGTAGTTTCACCAATTTTCTTTTTTTTTTTTTTCCATTGACCTCTTTCTGGGAAACAGTTGAGTTGTTTCTGCTGGTACATTTAAATAAATTTAATATAGCCTTAAGCAGAGAGAAGCATGAAAATTTCACTCTTAACTAGTAAAATTTGCTGACATTATAAGCAAAGGATAGAATTACAACAAGCGTAATGCAACCTTCATTTCTCTTGCAACACAAATGAAAGTAAATGTCAGTAGAAGTGAAGTGCAAGTTGTTGTAGAGGGAGAGAAGAAAAATATATACCAAAATCATTGCTTCTATAAAGGGTGATAAATATGTAAAATCATACTCTTGTGTGATCTGTTACCACATTGATATCCAACATAGAATATACAAAATAGCTTTTACAGAACTATTTGATAGTTTTCTGTGAATCTTCCATTCAAATGCTGTGGATACAGATCTTATAATTTGATGGGGGGGATTGATCTGTGTTTTGATTTTTTGAAGGGTACCTAGGTCATGTAGGCACTGATGATATTAGCATGTGCTTTCATGCTGAGTGTGCAAGAGGCAGAGTACACAGGCTTTGCTAAACTGGTAGGATGTGTGAGGACAGATAAAACAGTGAGAAATATGGTAGAATGAATCAACACAGAAAAGATGAACTCCCTAGAATATGATAAAAGATCAAAGGAAAAAAAAATATCTAGTCAAGCAAGTATTTAGTGAGGAGATGCAAGCATGTGGCCAGAAAAGACCTGTGTAGTGGTTCTGATTGCTATGTATTTGGGAAAAACTGGATGCTTGGCCAATTTTCTGGGGTGGTTTTTTTTGAGTCCTCCTTGAACTCTTCTGTGCAGAATATGAGGATTCCAACCACTCCTCCAAGATTTCCAAAGATCTTATAAGGTCTGATAACCTGGGGTGTGATAACCTACTTCGATGACCTGACCTAGTGGCATGCATGCGGACTGTCTGTGCATGCATGTGTGGCACAAAATTTTATTTCCGTGTGTAATACCCTGGACAGAACCATTCCAGCAGAGATGAAACATGGTTTTCACTTGTGAATTGAAGTTATACTGACACTGTCTGTCACACAGAGTGTGTATGCCAGTACTCTACATATATTCAAAAAAGATTAGTAGGTTTTTATTTGGTGAATTTTCTAAATTCTAGCTAAAAATCTAGTAAAAGCACAAGCTTCCTGAGCCACCACCTCACGAAGTCCCTAAGCTGCAGACTATTGAAAGTTAAGAAAGTTCGTCAGAGAAGTACCACTATCCTTCATTCACCAATCTTTTCCTCCCCCTGTCTGTTTGAGATGGAGTTAATTTTTTTTTAATAGCAGGCTGTATGGTGCTGTGTTTTGAATTTGTAACTGAAACAGTGTTGACAACACACCAATGTTCTGGCTGTTGCTGAGTAGAGCTTGCCCAACATCAAGGCTTTCTCTTTTTCTCACTATCCTTCCTCCCTTCCTCCCTCAGTGACTAGGCTGGGTATGGGCAAGAAGCTGGGAGGGGACACAGCCAGGACAACTGACCCCAACTGACCAAAGCAATATTGCATGCCATATAACATAATGGTCAGCAATAAAAACTGAAGGAAAGGAGGAAGGTGTAGGGACATTTGTGGTTATGGTTTGTGTCTTCCCAAGTAACCATTAAGAATGCTAAGGCTCTGCTTTCCAGGAGGTGGCTAAACATCTGCCGGCCCATGGGAAATAGTGAATAAATTCCTCCTTTGTTTTGATTGCACATGCAGCTTTTGCTTCACCTATTAAACTGCCTGCCTCAATCCAGAAGTCCTCTTGCCTCCCTTGTTTTCTCCGCTTCCCAAGGCATAGGGGAGTGACTAAGTGTCTGTGTAGGTGTTTGACTATTGGCCTGGGTCAATCCACCGCAGGCCTTTTTGTTGCACAACATGGGGCTTAAGAGGTTTGACGTAATGTCAGATTTGATTGTAGTGAGCTAGACTGAATTTATAGCTGTTACAACTTCTTAGCTATTAATCGCCAGGCTCCCGTGTTTGCCACAGGGCTTATTTACTTTGTTGTATATTAGCACCTATGGCTTGTTAGTGGCTGGTTTTGGTTTTTGCTGTTTGATATACTGCTTATTATCTTATTTTGCTGTGCCTGGTAACATTTTGATAACAGTACGTGCCCATGTGCCTGGGCTGGTGTATTACCCTGGCTTTGCTGCCATTCCTGTAATGCCATCCCAGACATGCGGGAAGTCAAATATGAACTGGAGCAGGAACGCCCCTGAAGGGACTGTAGCCTGTGACTATGCCCACACTGGAGCAGGTACGCCCCCAGAGGGACTGCAGTCCATGGAGGAGCCATGCTGGTACAGGTGTAATGGGTGGATGTTGTTGCAGCACTAACTCTATAGCCTGGTCCAAAGGGACATAGCGTGGAGATTGTAATGGATATACATTTAACCTGTTGTAACCCATGGTTTGCATTGTACGTTATAGGAAGTGCTATAGCAGGAACCCCAAATGAATGGAGGGTGAACCTTACAAGAGACTGTGCATGTGTAGTGGTGGCTCAGCCTGAGCTGGCTTTGCTTCCCAACAACACAACAAACCATGTCTTCTGTTCTGAGCAACCACTGCAACAGATGGAGGCCAAGTCGTGGACTGAATAAACTCAATGGACTTTTATGGTCTTCTCACCTTTCTCCTATTTTCTCCCCATCCTGTGGGGGGTGATCAAGCAGCTGTCTGGGTGTCTGGCTATTGACTGGGTTCAAGCCACCACACCTACTTACCTGTCTATACATTTAAAAAAAGTTCTTCTCCCTGGATATGGGTGTCACCTCTCTCTTTCAAAACCTTAGAGTTCTCCCTCTAGGAAGTTGGGAAGAAACTAACTACTACATGCTATTTGAGACAGGAATTTAGCCCAGAGGGACCTTTCATGTGATCTAGTAGAGTTTTTTCTGTAATTGACAGTGAAATGGTCCTTCTCAGTCTCCCTTATGTTTTGACTCAGTCATGTTACTTGGTTTTGGTATCTTCTTAGCAGAAAGACAAGTTGAGTTAAAACTTAAATTAATACTTGAGATTTATAGTATGTGAGGAATAGCTCAAACTTATAAATAGATAGTGTATGATTATGCGAAGACTGCAGTTTTGGCTTGAGATGCATTAATTTGCAATTAATCAAAGGGTAAAATCACTGTCAAAGAGAAATTACTTATGTTTGGAAATGGGCTTTATTACAATTGTGGAGTAAGAATTTGAAAATAATTATTGAGAACACTGAAGTCAGATCTGTATCATTTTATGGAACATCTGATTAAAACTAGACCTCCTTTTCTATCCTATAGATTAAAAAGGACCAAAACTGAACAAGATAACTAACACATTTAAAATTAAGCTAGGTATAGTACTAAGGAATGTACAGAAAGGGATGACTAGTCAATGAAAGTTAAATCATCTTATCTTTCTTTTCCACTTGTTTTGGTTGTGAGTAAATAATTCTTCAACTTACTGTACATATGGTAAGGACCTTAGCCACTCTTGTGTGACTCATAGTTTACTCTCATAGTATGGTCATAACTGACACATACAGAGTATCTATCCTTCAGACCAGAGAAGGATATGATGCAAATGATGGCAAATAATTTTTTTCCTGGGAAGAATATGGCAATGATGTCATTTAATCCCAGTGTCTGGTTCTGCTGACTATCCTTATTTTTTTCCCCAAAAAGAGATATACAAGGGCCTAGCCAAGGAATTATATAACTACTGACTTGCCATCAAATTTGTTTCATTTTTCTGTGCTTTTTTGTCTATTTTCTTCAAGAAGAAAAGATTATTTTGTAACATAGGTAGAAATGTGCCTGGCATCCAAGTTCTTTGACAGACAAAGCTCAGGCTGATATGTGCAATTCTTTTCTACTAAGGTATGAAAGTTGTGGGTCTGAGCTGATTTTTTCAGTCTTTTTTTTTGCAAAGGAGGTTGTTAACTGATAGAGCTTTTAAGTAGTTGTGTTCTACTACAGCAGCTAAAAGAATAACCTTTATGTACTCTTACCAAGATAATCCTTCTCTGTGGCTTTTTTGCTCAAATCTGTTGGTTGAAGAAAGGGGATTTAGCCTTTTGGATCAAGTGTAAGCATGTCTGTTGACCTGGATTTACAAATATCTGATAACTAAGGCCTAGAGTATTGTACCTTAAACTCACAAACAATGGTGCCAGTATTCAGCAGTTCAAATTTGTGTTAAAAGACAAAACCCAATAAATAAATAAATGAATGAAAGAGGAAAGGTCCTATAATACCTGCTGGGCATGAGGTAAATCTTCTGATTCATGTTTTAGCAAACAGGGCAGTGCTGCTATCAGTGGCAGTGGAACACATGTTGAGGCAGTCACTGGAGCAGAAATTCCATGTTGGTGGATTATCTCCTGCAAATGTGAAAGAAGGAATTAAGTAGTGTTTGAAAATAGTAATTTTTGCTTGTTGAAAAACTGATTGCATGTCAAAGCATTGATTCAGTTACAACTATGAACTCTACCTCTGGTGTGCTAAATAATGCTAGACTGTAGCCTCCATTGCATAGATGCACATTTAATTGAGACCAGCTCATTACTGTCTCTCTCATTACTCTCATTTCTCTCATTACAGAGAAGAGTAATCTTTCAGAGAATGTGTAATGTGGAGATAGCTGATGACAACTACAGGAAAATAACAGAATATGTAACCAGTCAGATCTTAACAGATCAGCAAATAATCTGTGATCATAACTTGTGAAACATGGATTGTCTGCAACACCATCTTCCTTGTCAGATTATAAGTTGTATGTACAAATACTTGCTTGGTCAAAACCTTGACTGCTGCCCCTCCATAGCCTCTGTGTCTTTTCATATTTAACACAACAATAGAGACCAGTAATTACTTTGCTTCTATTTGATCCAGCATTTAGACTTGTACTGGTACACTTGGAGACTCCTTTGTATAGGATTTTTGTGTGCATGTATGCACAAGTGTGCACAAAATCCATTCGTCTCTCAGTAGACTGCCTTCTTTTTCATAACGGCTTTGCTGTGGCCGCCTTGTTTGAACATAAGAGCTATTACAGAGCTCCTGCATTTGAACTTCATGTCCCTAGTAGTCAATAAGTTGACAAGCCCTTCAGCTCAAAGAAATGCTGAAGGTACTGCATCCTTCTACAACAAGTAGAGGAATCTTTCAGTGTAACAGGCTGTTTGAAAAAAGAAAATCAACTTAAATTGATTAATGGTGGTACTTGCTGATTATAAACTAGTTTTCTCTTCAAGATGTTTCAATCATTAATTAATTTTTCAACACCTTGCCATCTTCCCCATCTGCTCCACCAGTCGCCTCTCCACCCATTACTGTTATTTTCTACCATCCTCTAATTTTCCACTTTAGGTAATACAGCCTCACTGTCTTTTTCATACTTTCATATGGTGGTTATCTATACGCATCATGTGATTCTTCAGTATATGTTTTAATGCACACTCATCACTGAGCATAAACCATAAACCTATAGAATATTTAATTTGCTGTATTTGAGTGTGCATCAGATTCTAGCAACCTGACCATAAATCTGTCTGAAACATTTTCAGTGGGCACTAGATTTAGCACTACTGATTCATTGAGAGGTTGTCATATATAAAAATTAGTACTAAATAGAGAAATAGACTATGATAGCTTCAGCAATGTAAATAAACACATACAATTAATTCCTCCTTCAACTTTACAGCTTCAGAGTGTGGAAATATTAATAAAGGTATTATGAAGCTTACAGTCTGCATCATAAATATGACTTTTAATTACCTGGAATATTAGACAGAAATAAAAGTAATTTGTTTTAAAATTCAGTAAGTCAAGTGGCATACATCTATTGCAGGCCCAAATGACAGGACATGCAAAGACCATGTTTTCCCTTGGGATTTTGTGGCTGGCTCCAGAGAAGGCCATTGCTTGCACTGTCCCTCCCGCAAAAGGGATGGAGCTGAAATGCAGATACACATGGCCTCCATATGGATTTCTTGGGTTACGTACACAGTATAGCAATTGGCTTTTTCCCCTTTTCTGTAGGGACTGTTTGGTATCCTTTAGGACAAGAAATTCTTGCATATGATTGACAGCCATCACAACTTGTAAGCTTTTATTACTGTTTTAAATCTACATGAGAATCACTATTTCTGATCAGTTATAATATTATGAATACTGTTACAAGTGAACAGGTGTTTTTCATTCTCCAATGACTTGATTTCTTATAGAAGCTATGTTATTTTCAAGACCAGAAGTGGTCTGGTTGCTCTTTGTCTTCACTCCAATTAGTTTATACCAGAAAGATGAATCTGTGCATGGTGTGTACTTCATATTTTCCCCGTTCCCAACATGTGCACAGTTGCAGCAGTGCTGTCTAAAACAAGAGTTTCTACTTAAGGTAACAGACAAGGTACAAGTAAATAACACTTCACTAACTCATTGCATTAACTTGGGGAAAACTAATGGTTGTACTGGATGTTTGCATAAACATCTTTGACATTGTCTTGCAGGCACATTTGTTATACACTGCATGTAAAGAACTTGTGTTGCTTTAAGTTTTCTGAGTCTGTTCCACATGGGTATATTGGCACTGTATTCTCAATGACTATGCAAGTTGATTGCTTAACTTTGGTCTTGAGTTCAAAGAGTTTTGCAATTCCTATCTAGCTGTATTTACCTAATCTAGATTGTTAGATCCATTATCTTTCATCTGCTTTGCAAGGTGTTGATCTATAAAATATTGTTTACATTGATGATGAGAAATGATAATTGACTGGTCTTTTTGTCTTTGGTGTTTTTCCATTCTTCCCCAGCAACGTGGGCAGAGTTGATTTTTCTTTTTCTGTTTTATTTTCTTTCACGTGTTTCATTACGTTGTAGCAGTTAGTTTGCTTTAATGAACCTGTAGACCTGAAGTCTGTAAGGGTAAAGGACCAGCCCTTCGGCATTTTTAAAAAACATAGGAACTTTCATTTATTGGTTACATATAACTGGAAGCTTTTTTAAAGTGAAAACCTGTGCTTTGTAGCTCTACCACATCATCAGAACTGAAACAGTTGTTACTCCTCATGGAGACTTGTGTAACAGAAGCTTTTAATTATGCTATCAAACAACAAAACACTTGTGAGGTCTTTCCTTAGATTGCAATGGGAAGCTAACCCAAATCTTATGAAGTAAAGGGTTATCTTTCTTTTATTTCAGCTGTAAAACTGTCAGTTGTTGAAGTTCTGTTACAGTATCGATGCCGACGGTTTTCCTGGATGTTTTGCCCACTGAGCTGAATGAGCAACTTTCTTTTACCTGAGGCCTTTATATTAAGGACCAATTGTTCTGGGTCACCAACTAGATGTTGTCTTAAACGCTTGCTACTACCTTGTTTTGTGCTTCACATTGTCCTTTCTAGGAAAATAAATATTCCTCTTCCAAATTCTGGTATCACTCATCACCATGTCCAGCTTTATGTTAATAGTAAAAACTTTAGCTGTTTCTGAATTTATGTGCTCAGAAATCCTTAGCCTACAAAAAAAGCTTACTATAGAGGTGGTAGGCATGTTGTTGGAGAATTCTTGGCATGGTCTACATAGGGCAATTTTTTAACAACAAGGTATGAGGAATGGATAGTCCTCATACATTCCTAGTGTGAATAATCAAGGCCGTTTTGTGTTGCTCTTCCAATAAAAAAAGGAAAAGTAGTGCTCTACCATTTTATTCCTGGGCCCTGGACTGGTGTCCAATGCGCATCATAATTGTTTTTTAATTGTTCTACCTGAAGAAAATTATGATTAAGCTATAATTAAGAACCTTTTAATTATAAAACTTTCTGGAAAAACTCTGCGAGAAGGTAACAGACTGAATAATGCTTATCTAAAGCTAAGTGATGAATGAGATGGGATATGATGTACATGGAAACCAGAAAAGATGATTATAGCAGAATCATTGTCCCAGAACTGATGGGGTAAAATACAGATAAGACGGTTTTCTGCTTGAACCCTGTTTAGCTGGGGAGAACGTACTGAAAAGAACTGATGGATGCAATTTTAGTAAGCAGATAAGGCAATTATCCACAGGGTTGTGCTGTTCTGATAGACTTAGTGATAAGCAATATTCTTATTAAATTAAGTGTAAGGAAGGACTGTTTTGGGCTTTATATTTGTAAAGAAATTGCTAATTAACATAAAACGTTACTTTTACTGTACAAGTTTAGGACTGAATAACTTGGGGGTTAATTAGCCTATTTATATTCTGTGGTGATTTTAAGAGAGGCACCATGCTTGAATTCTGGCTTATGCTGTGTAGTTAAGTGAAGTTGCTGTTTGGGACAGTGACTATAGATGCCTCAGTGTCGTAATTTCACTGGTTTGTAGCTCTGTCAAGCCCATGGGTAGTCTCTGAATGGGCAGGTTTCACTGATCTTCTTTATAGGAAAGTGGCTTAAATGGAAGGAAAAAATGGGTCCCAGCAAAACAGGCAATAGCTTGGCTGGTTAGGTAGTGGGGTAGAGCTCCTGAAAATCTCAATTTTTAGAACAATTTGTGAAGGAGGGAGGTATGATACATGCTCTTCGGCAAGGGAGAAGCAGTTGTTTAGCTGGGGGACCACTTCCATTTCAGAGTTAACTGGCCTAGAGCAAAAGAGGAGTGGGAGAGAGAAACGTCCTCATTTTGAAAGGAATCCAAGAAGCTCTCTACTGTCTTTAACCTTTTTGACCTTCCAGGAGGGAACAGTTACAGGTACCAGCTGAGGGCAGTAAAGACTGTCTAGTTAGTGTCACTGGGTACAAAACTACTCAACTCTTGCTGCTTAAATCAGATGATAATTGTTTATTGATTTATTAACAACATGTTAATTACTATTACCTGGTAATCTGTGAACTACACATTGAAGCTCAGTATTAGGAATACCACAGAAACCACAACACTAGACACTTATAAAATGTTCATAAGCACCTACAAATTTCTGAACAATCCTCAAAAAAAAAAATTCTCCAAAGTCCTAATCCCACCCTCACGGCCCTGTGGATCACAAGCTCATCCCCACTCCTGGTTGGGCAGGTTCCCCTATTTACCCACCCCTTCTGGGACAGGTGCAGGTGCTCCAGCTCCATCTGCATCCATGCAACCCTCCACAACTTGCTGACCACATGCTGGTGAGAACCCCTCCTACAAGGTCACACAGGCCTCCTAGAGGTGGGGGGCCCTGCTTGCTGCACCCTGCACCATCACCCCACTAAGGGTGCAGGCTACATCTCTGACAGGGAGGCTGCTTCATCAGGCCTAGGCAGAAGTCACAAGACCGGTGAGGAGACTTCCGTCTGTGTCAAACCCACTTTGAGTGCTGCTCTGTTACCAAGGTGTCTTCCCTCAGTCACAATTTTAAAAAAAAAAAAAAATATCTTCAAGCTGATTCCTCTTTCTCAAAAGTCTTTTAGTAGTCTCCTTGTTAGTGTTTGATCTGGCTAACGGTAGCCTCATGCAAGCTTTGTCTTTGTTAAATGCCTCATACGGTTATCAGGTTTTTGGCAAATGCTTTGTGACAGTTTTGGGTAGGCCATTTGTATATGCTCTTCACACTCGTATATCACGTCAGCTCTTACGATCCAGATCATGTCACCAAGAGGGGACTCGTGAATTCCCCACACTTAGTTTCCAAAGTCTTGCAGGAAATTAGAGGATGACCTAACGTATACAAGTTGTCCTATTTTTTGACAGGAGACTGTAGGTAGAAGTAACACGTCAGACCAAATGGTACATCTGGGAAAATCAGATGTTGTTTTGGACACGTTATCCTTCCTGTTTTTTCTGATTTTTCTTTTTCTTTAACATGGTTCTGCATCCTACAAAGACTCTTTTCTTGTCTGTCATATGCAAGGCTTTCAAAGTGCGCCAAACCGTTTAGTTTAAATCCAGGACACAGATAAATGGGATGTTAAGGGAAGGGATTTTTTCAGGTTCAAGGCAGGTGTGGGATTGGCCAGAATTGATGCCTATTGTGTCGGGCTGAAAGGTTTCATCTTCACAAAGGTATAATGAATTGCCTGTTTTGCCTCAGAGGCCAAAGGAAGAGCAATGCTGCAGCCTACTTAAACTGAAGGAGAGTTAGAAATAGACAGGCTAACAAAACTGACATTTTCCAGAAGCCTAGCAGGAACATCATTGAGACTAAGGCACTTATTTTTATACATGTGAAGACAGTGGATGTTAAGAAATCTAATTTAAGTCTTTCCATGTGCTACCATGTTCTTGCAATTTAATCTTCCCTTCACTAATGCATATGTATTCTGTAACAAAGTACCTCTTACAACTTAAGTGCACATGAGGAACCAATGAATGTAATCTTAAATATTTCTTTTGTGCTGTTGTGTTTTTTTCTGAAGATCACTATGACTATTCAAACAAATTAACTTCAGAATGAGGATAGACGTGTGGATGTTACAGATTTTCTTGTTTTCCATTGTCCTTGAAAATGTTACTGCTGATTTGCTAGATGATAAACATTCAATATTTCAGCCTTTCTAACTGAATTTTAGGTTTGGTGATATGTTTAAATACTACCATGATGATGGCAATAATAATAATAATGTCTGCTGGTCTCTGATTCAACATCCATTAATGATGCACAATCTGTGGAGGGGCAAACACAAGATGCATTTCATTAAGGTTCAGGTGATGCTATTTGTTCATTCTTTTCCACTATCATGAGCAAAGATGGTGATTTACATTGACTCAGATTGCACCTACCTGTAAAATGGTTGTGTTCTCAGACCTCTGTGCAGCAGCATACTGTCAGAGTCCAAAAAATGTGAATTGCAGCTGCTCCAGAATTTATGCAAAATCCAAATGCAAGAATTTCTCCAATCAAAAAACACTGGTCTTAACCAGGGAATGTTTTATTCATTGTGACATTCAGTCATAACTTTTTGATAGTGCTTTTCAAAATCTGAAGCTATGCAATTACAGTATTTAGAAATACAGTGTACAAAATTCTTGGTTATGGTTCACTGCAGACTTGTACTGTTTGCTTTCTCAGGCAGTGTGGTATGGCTCCTGATCCCTACTGCATGACTTTGGGGTTTGTGAGGCAGATGATTATAGTGAAATTATTAGTACAAGAATGAGAGTTGTTTTGTTTTATTAACCCCTTGTCTTAGGACCAGAAACTAATTCAGTACAAACAGCTGCAGAAAAATGAATACAACTGAATCAAACTAATGACTTTTATTCATGAAAAGATTTCACTGATGTATTCCCAGACAGATTAAACCTCTCTTGAAAGTTGTTTTCTGAAGTGAGTTTCAATAGTGAAAAGCACTTTAAATTTCTAATTATATCAGAGAACTAGTGTAGAATTTATGTATGATTTATCAGTGAGATGACATCTATGAAGGTTTTTACTGTATTTTGGCAACTAAGTTATTAATTCTGTTTTCTTGCATTAATAATGTTAGATTGGATAGGGGACTTCCTATGAAATGTCTATCAACATTCAGAAAACATGAAGCTCTTTAGATAATATTCTACAATTGATACTTACCCCTGAAAGATTCAAGTAACTTCCTTAGTTAGAAGAATTGTGTAAATCTGATTGTTGTCCCTGAAAATAGTAAGTTGCGCTTTCATGTACATCAGCTGTGTCATACTTGCCTATGCAGTATTTGATGTCATCCACAAATGCTGCTTTTAGAGACACAAGAGATTTAAAACAGAGTATACTAACACTGTAAAGGATAAACTTACACTGTGTTCTTAGCGATAAATTTCTTTAATATCCCTATGTATTTTGGAGAGTTGAAATTGGAGAGGTAATGAAAATGAGTTAAAAACTCTGAAATGATGTGGATAGTCCAGTTTCAAAAGAAAAATCATCACCTTCGAATGGTTAAAAAGTTCAATTGCCTCACTCGTTGGGATAAAACCATAAGCTAGATCATATAATCTGTGACTTGCTTCTGGTTGGGCTTCTGTGCTACATCCCAGAAGTCCTGTCACCCTGGCACATTTTTGGCAATGTAACCTGGATTAGGGAAGAGAGAGAAGCAGCAGAGTATGAGGTACTATAACAGCATGGGTCTTCTTAGAGGTTCATAGGAAGACTAACCCTATTTGCTGCACACGGGTACTCTGAGATCTCCATCTGCTGTCCTCCCTTGCTGTCACCATTTGTTAGCTGTACTGCTTTCTATTTCCATCCCTGTCTTTCCCAGCAAAATTACTCCGTGAAAACAAAGTCTTGCAATTCACTACATCTTTTTATATCAGATAAATACAAGCCAAACTCTGAGGTATCTGGTCACCACTAGTTACACAAGTGTAGGCTTTCTTTCTGTTGCTGGTGGCTGTTTACATTGTGACATTAAGACTGAACTTGCTGCCCATACAGAAAATAAGCCTGCGAACATGGCCTGGAGTATAGCCAGAGGGCATCCTATAAAGTGCATGAAGCTGTGTGTGT
>WAAD01007693.1:0-64435 GCA_013389945.1 Fregata magnificens
TCCAACCCCTACCATTCTGTGATTCTGTGATGGGGTTATTTCAAACAGAAATGCATTTTCAGCTAACTTTTTCCAGGGAAGCACAGATTTTATGGGAAATTTTCTGTATTAATCTAGAATATTTAAAAAACCCAACAGTATTTCATTTCAGGTCGGCTCATACAGAAATTAGTGTATTTCATTTTGCTGAGCCGACTGACATGATTTACTTTCTGGCAGTTAACAAACCAGGAAACTACTTTTCCCTTTGCCCCAGAGGAAATATATTGACTCCCATTCTCATCCAGGGATGACATTACCAGTTTCTCTCTGGCTGAACTGCTTGATATGTGGGGGTCACACAAAAGTAGGTGAATCACAGGAAAATTATTTTCGTAAGGGAAGCATATCTATAAAATATTTTTTTTTGAAAGGACACTTTCCCCCTTGCCCACCTCTCCAAGGCACACAAAATGGGAAAATCTGGATAAGTACTGAAGTTACAAAGTGCCTTGGGAGATTTCAGTAATTCAAGTCATGTGCACTTTATGAACTTTGGAGTATTAAAATATCTTGTTGAGATTCAAAATATTTCTACCTTTGTAAATTCTTGATTTTTAAGGACTTTGATTCCCAGGAAAAAAAAAACCTTGAAACATGAGCATTTCATATCAGCAAAGCTCTGCACGCAAGTACCAGACTTTCTTGTGCAGGGCAATTCCAAATCCTGCTTAGCTCTCATAATAGTCCCCTTCACTCTGCGAGATTTCTGTAGCATGCATCAGGTGAGTGTAATTATTACTCTCCTAGAAATTATTCTATTAACACTTTCTGCTTATCCTTTAAGGTAAAGAACATATCCTCACCCAGGCTACTACTCAATGATGCAACTGCAACTTCCTGGAGCTGAGATTTCTGTGTATCACTCTATAGATCCAAGAAATCTTTTAAAGACATTTTTCAACTACATCCCGATTGTGCAAGCACAAGTCCATGGGGCACCAAGTGGATGCCAAACGTCTCCCAGGCAGAGAAGCCTTGCCCTCTCAAACTCATCTTTCCCAGGTTGCCGTTTGCATGGAAAGCACCACTGCTTACCTGAAAGCACTAGGTGTTTTCCCAACATGGAGAAAACAAAACATAACCACACCCCAGAGGAAAAGCAGTTGGGCATCTTGAATTTCTTTGGACCTGCTGTGCATCGAAATGATTTAAAATCAAAGAAATTCAGGAGTCTACCGATGTCTAATGTTTCTACACAGTACTCTCCTGTGTTTACCCATAAGGACACGATGGATTCCCCATTCCAGCTCAGCAAAGAACTTATTCTGTGATCAAAAGGTAAAGCACCCACTGAAGTTTTTTGCAGTCCCATTTTTCTCCCCATAATATAAACCTGGCCACATCAAAACAACAGTGTCACTATTGCACTGACAACCCCTAAGACTGAGCTGTCGCTCGCCTATCACTAAGTAAAACCTGTCAAACTGTTCTGTGACCGCTAAACTAAGACTAATGACTTCTTCAGCAGCAGCCCCTGGGCTCTAACGAGCAGAAAATGACATTGATCTTGATCAGATCAGACACCAGCTTCTCTCAACTCTATCTCAAAGTCTATTTGATTTCATGCTTCATTATAAAATCAATTAATTGTTTCATTGCCTAGTCATTTTATATGTTATTTATAAAACATATTGTGTTGCTATTCAAAAGATAGCAGGCAGTCCGGATATTTCGTACTAGCCCCAAACAATATGCGTGGAAAACAGCATTATTTTTAAAAGATGCAGCACATATAAACCAATGCCATGAACAAGTTCACCTGATCATCCAAAGTGGTGTGATCAATTGTACCAGCCAGGAGGCATTTCCTGCACGCCTAAAAGCTCTGCTTTCACAGGGGCTTCACAGCCTTTGACAAGGAGAGAAGTGCCATTCACAAATCCATCCTCAGTGTCACCTTTTGCCAGTGCACTCGCACTTCCCTGCAGAAGAGCTCCACCTCCTTAGAGCTGAGAGCCGAAACATCTTCAGTTGCAGCGAGGTATTTTAGAAGGTGAAACTAAGCATGGAACACCAAGTTAATTAGTGCAGACATTACGACATGCTGGACACATGGAAAATTTAAGCCACAATGAGGCTCCTTTGTTGCTTTGCAATAATTATTTCATTTTCCAAGCAACTTGGAAACTTGAGTGAATGTTTATGGAAAACGGGATCATTCACTCAAGCATGAGTTTCTAAATGAAGTTGATTTTTAAGGAAGTTATTTATAGTTTACTCTATCAAGTTTTTCATTTACATCTAGATTCAGTAAAGCACTTAGCCATGACGCATTTGAGTTCAAGATGCACTTCCATGAATACATAACTAGAAACGTTAATTTCTGACAAACAGGATTCTAACATTAGCAATAAGACAAAGAATTTGCTAAGCTTCAACCCTGCAAAAAATATGCATATGTCTATTCTACTGCAGATAGTCATTGCAATGGGTGTGGCTTGGAAAACTGTATTTCTGCTTTTATCTCAACTTTTATCCCAGTTGTCATGCACATATTCCAAAGAGCACTTTGCCTTAGCTTTCCTGAATAAGTGCTCCTATAACAAATATTTGATTTTTTTACCTTGAATTTAAATTATACAGTGTAGTTTTATCCACTATTCCTGAAGCTTTTTCACAGATAATCTGTCGTGTTCTCTTCTTCTGTGATTTACAAATACTCTTTGGAAGTGGCACAATGACATTACTTTAACCCTGCCCTACTTTTGAGGTATCAATAATTTATATAACCCTGTCTTGCAGCTCTTCTGAAACCATTCCTTATTCATATTGAAGCTATACAAGTCGCAGTCAGAGCTGAGTTTCACCCAGCACAGTATCCCGCTTTTGACACTGACCACCACTAATTCTTTCAAAGGACGTGCGCCAGGACTTACAAAAGGCAGCGATGGAACATCTTGCTGCCTATAGAACAATTTTTTGCCCTATGTCCTGGTTAGACCACAACACCCTGTTAATTAGAAGTTGATTTAGGTCTCCCCACACATTTTTATTTCATTTAATCAATATCATGGCAGCTTTTGATGGTTGAATTATCTGTAAAAGCATGTACACTTTTTTTGAGTCCTAAAGCCCTGGGTGTGTAACAGGGCACATCTGACCACCCTGGGACACCTGCAAAGGCAGTCCACTGCCTTTCTCAGGCAGGACCTCTCCTGCCAGTCAATATGATCAACCCCACAGACCTGACTGACTTATGTTTGGCAAGTACCCTACTGGCAATGCAAGGGAATGACTGGAATTACAAGTGACTGGATGGCTTTCAATAAGCTAAGTAATATTCACCCAGAACACAAGTATTCGAGGGGGAAATACTGATCTCAAACCATCTTAAAGTATCTTACGTTTTAGGTGTTCCTCTGTCTTTTACACAGACGCAGCTGAAGTCCACAGTGTTTCACATCCTCCCCGCTAGGTCCAAGTCTGCTGGTCAGGGTCTCATTTCTATCCATTCCTGGAAAGTGATCTTTACACAAACATTATATTTCTTGAAGCTTCTTCACTACTACTCCGTCCTCCTTTCCCGGTACAAAGCCCTAACAGCTGCATTTACCTGCATTGCTTAACTGCTGAGAAATTGGCTTAATCAAATACGTCCAACTAATGAAAACCCCAAGTGCGTAAGTTGAGGTCACATGAGGAGGACCATGTCTTGTGGCAGATGTGCCCTGCGGGGTTAGTTTGCTTCTATACATTTCCTTATGTATGTCATCCATAAGAACATGAAACTTTGCATCCAGGCTTCTGCCTTCACTATTTCAGAATCAGAAAGTGATTCAGGACTTGCTAAATAACCCTCCCATCCTGTGACTAGGAAGATAGTCACTGATTTCAAATTCGGAGAAGAGACCACTTTCAGAACTGTGCCCCAATAGGGAAGAGGAGAAAAATAGCTATAGATCATAACGTCAGTGGTTTTGACATCCATGATCTGTCTTCTCTACTCAGTTTATTAAAAATTAACATCACCATTTGGCCACTGCAAGGATGCCATTTAGGAATAAGTGGGTTTAAGTCTTACTTAATCTTGAACAGGCCCAGTTTTTTTCATTTTTCTGTTGTGTAGGATTCAAAAGCCTTTTGTCAAGTGCTACAGAAATTGAGATTGTGCAACACCTTCCTGGAATAAGTCCTAAATTTGCATAATCTATTTAGGCAGCAAAACTTTTCCCAGAGGATAACACAAGTCCACAAACAGTGTTAGGTTCTCACTTCTGGTGAGTGTACCCTCACCAGCTCCAGTCACAGTTCTGGGCACCCCGGCAGAAGAAAGGTACGGACTTACTGGAGTGAGGCCAGCCCAGGGCCACGAAGATAACTAAGGGACTGGAGTGCCTTTCGTACATGGAGAGGCTGAGAGAGCTGGGGTTGTTCAGCCTGGAGAAGAGAAGGCTCAAGGGATCTTATCAATGTATGTAAATACCTGAGGGGAGGGGGGTGAAGATAAGGGAGCCAGACCTCAAGCTCAGTAGTGCCCAAGGACAGGACAAGAGGCAATGGACGTATATTAAAGCACATGAAATTCCATCTGAACACAAGAATGCACTTTTTTACTGTGAAGGTGGTCAAACACAGGAACAGGTTGCCCAGAGAGGTTGTGGAGGTATTAAAAACCCAACTGGACGTGGTCCTGAGCAACCAGCTCTAGCTGCCCCTGCTTGGGGAGGGGGGCTGGAATAGAAGATCTCAAGAGGTCCCTTTCAACCTAAATGACTCTAACATTAACACCATAATCTGCAGCAGCAACACTAAAAAATTGTTCTATTACTGCTATGTTCTTGCACATATAACATCAATTTTTATATGATCTGTAGCTTTCATTGGGATACAAGTCACTGCAAATAGTTCCTATTGATTAGCCTCTAGCTGGTGGACAATGTGAGGAAATGAGGTCAAAGATAGCTTCAGCAATGGAACAAACATGTCATCTGCAGCATTAGTGGTCGGCTAAAGTGTTTGCAACCAAAGTCATACAAAGGGCAAATCCTCTTTCCAGCAACTCATTGTGCTAAAAGAGATAATCCTTGCATTGCCTGTGATTGCTTTTGGTTCAGTTCTCTGCTTAGGAGTGGGAAGACCTACGTAAAATAAACCTTGTGAGAAAGCGTAAACTATGTTAAACTTAGAGGATGCGTGCCAACATTTTTTACCTTTTTTTTTCCCCTGAAGAATGCAAATACATTCCTGAGCCACTGAGTAACTAAATCAACAAATGTACTTCTGCAGGTGACAAATTTCTCCCTTGTTTTCGAACACTAACATTCACATATAGCTACTCCCATATAAACTCTTACTGCACTTTCATTCCAGAACACTGCGCTGTGTCTCATGCAGTGTCCTCAAAGCCCTTACCCCTTCTGATTTCTACCAGAAGGTAACTGATTCATCTCAGGCTGGAAAGAGAAATGTCACTCTTCAGCTTATACTGGGGATAAACATCTCCACAGACAACTCAGAAAAGAGGGATCCTTACCTCACTAGCTGGATTTTATCATCTTCAGACTCTTCTCATTTCCTTTCTGGCCAGAATTATCCTCACTGATGGTAAGAGATCAGCAGTGCAAGGTGTAGGCAGATAACACTGTTCCTCTTTTTTTATATCAACTTCCTTAAATGAATGTACAACTTTAATTTCAGTTACTTTAACTCAACAGCTTTGCAAAAGGTTGCAAAACATTATATTAGCTATCAAGAACACAGATACTTTCATTTCTTTCAATACTGTGGTAAAAAATTCAGAAGAACTCTCCAATGATTTTGCTGTTTCTTTAGAGGAAAAACCAAAGCGTATTACTGACAGTCTGTATAATAGCAGAGTTTGGCTAAAAGAAAAATTAAAAGGAGCTTAGTAAGTTTACTGACATCTTAACAGAAGTGGACATTTCAAAGCAAAAAGTACTCGGTAGGGAACATTTTAGTACGGAGGAAGGGCCACGCGCAGCGCGGTGAACATATTCTGCAATGTTTTTCTATTGCCTGAAGACAGGAAATCCATTTATCAGGATTATGTATCCTGCAGCGAGAAGCAGATAGTGTTCACCACTTAAGGAGACTCTGTGCTTTTCACACTCAGCACAGAAGGAAATGATAAATATCATCTCGTGTCAGGGAATGCAGCAATCGGGAAAAGAGAATAAGGGGAAAATCGCATCTGAAAAGAGGCAGCGGTACCCAAGCAAGTCCTCTCTGTCTCAGGCATACACCAAGACCGCAAGCCTGCTTGCACACAGGCGAGGATCTATGCAGGACACGGCACTCAGCCTGTGAGCTCTCAAATGTCTTAGCTCTCACTTGGCTGTGAGTGTAGACTATGTCTCTCCAGCTCTGACCGCCACCCTTGGAGGAGGGATCTCATGCCCTGTCTGAGCTACTGGCATTTGCCGCATGATGGGAAAGAAGCAGCTCTTGCTATATGTAGATCAGCAGAGAGACTGAGATGGAAATGAGATAAGGATGGCTTGGGTGACTCCTAGCAAACCCAGGAGGCTACCTGGAGAAGCAAAAGCTCCCTAATCACTCATTCAGACAGGTCAGGAGATCGGTAAAGAGGTGAGAAAGCTGCCTGCAGCCAAGCTGTTGGACTGACAGCGTAACATTTAGGGTTGGACAAATACCTCTGCTTTATCTTTAGGCATGCAACCCGCCTAGTGCAACTGTACATCTGATATTCAACCCCACCCTAACAACACAGTCAGCTCCTCCAAGCCCCATGTTGCAACCTGCTTTCCTCTCTTCCTGCCGCTGTCTGAAACAAAAGGGCACATTGTCTGAGTGGGTGAGTGGTTTCATCACAACTTCCAGAAAAGCTGAGCACGGAAAAAGAAAACAGACAGATACTTTATCTTGTCTCAGTTTCAGTCCCCTGCAGAAGTGCAGTCATTATTTACTGTACAGAGGGCTGGGGGGGAGCCTCTATCGCTTCTGGGCTGCTGTATACTCACAATTTTGATGCTTAGTATAAAATAGCATTGTATGTCAAACCATGTGCCATGCAGTAAGACATTGCTACAGAGGTCAGAACTCCACAAGAAATTGCAAGTAAGAAATTATCTTAGTTATCAGAACAGTAAAAAAAAAAAAAAAACCACCACGGAGAAAAGGACAACTTACACAGGTACTTAATGCTCTTGGAAAAATCTATTTTTGCTAAGAAAAACACACTTACAGATAAAGATGGTGTTGCAAAAGCCTTAAGATTACAGCAAATATTTTGGATAAGACATCAAAATAGATGTAGTTGAAGCAATTTATTTTTTCCTATGATTTTATGAGGGTGGATCAAATTGTCCAAAATATGTACAAGTAAATCAAATGTTTTACATCAATGTCCAAGTATTTTTCCTTCCTGCAGTAGGCAATGACAAATATATCAATGTCTACAATGCTGCAGAACTCAGTCTTTTCACATGATGCACTTTTAAATTTTTTTTTTTTTTTTTTTTTTTTTGTCCTTTCTGTTAAGAAAAGACTCTCAAACACCAGTTGCACCGAAACCCAGAAACATTTCTGGTGAAGTGTCAATTGTACTTGTCTAAGCCTCTAAGTAGTGCAATAGTAACACTCCCAGTACGTGCAGCAAACACAAAGGGCAAGCTGCTGTGCAAATACCACTAGGACTTTCTGTATTTCAAAACCAACAACAAAAAAAAGTGCTGTAAGTTTAACAGCAAAATATATGTAGCCCCTTTACAGTCGTCACAGTCCCTTTTTGCTGGATGTGTGAAGTCAGTTATATGGCAGCATCTGTCAAAAGCAGGAGGCTCTCTTCTGATTTTCACTCCTTAAAAGTCTGCAGTTTATGGAAAAAAGAAGAGGAACAAATAACTGAAGGTCAGTGGCCATTTGAAAGTCTTAATATTTCTCAGAGACTGTTATGCTATCTGCAGCTCCTGAAAAGAAAATTGGAAGGAGGAGGGAGGGCAGAAATAAACATTTTCATGATATCGTGATTGATGGAGGACCAAGCATTCAAAACCAGAAACCCATTAGGAACGACTCACCGAACAAGAATCTTGATCATTTCAGACTTCTGCAAGGGAAGCGACGGTAAGGTAGAATGTATTCTGACTTTGGCAAGGCAATAAAAGTACGGCTACTGACCTTGAAAGGCTTGTCTCTGGAAAGTTGGAGGCATTTTACATTATATTCTGTTATGTTGAGGAGAAAAGACGACAAATCCAGGAATCCTAACAGGGCAAGCTCTGGTCTTCATATGAATCGAAGATCAAATCACTGAAGTTGATGAATAATTTTGAACTGACAGAAACCAGTAAATGAATTGGTTTTATATAAGATCGTTTTACCCAAAAGTGACTTCCTCGAGTTACGTCACTTCGCTCAGTGCCACCTCTGTCACTTTGGAAACTGTACCGTTATGAGCAAATATCTCTGGCTGATTGCTGATGATAGATACATCTTGTCTACCCAAATGTAACCGAGGCACTTAATACCTTCAAATATCTCCCCAAAGCTAAAATGAGCATGTTACCAGAAAAGACAGTATTTCTTCCATTTAGCCTCTACAAAAGCAGCGTAAAGAGAGAGTGTTTGCAGTTTTGCTCTGCGCTTTCATAATTACCACTGTGACTGGTTATCAGAACAGGAACACAGAGCACAACTGCTGTTGGAAACTACATTTTGACCCAGATCATCCTTCCGTGCACCACGCTGTCAGGGCTATTTTATGCTCTCTGGCACCTGAGAACAAGGAAAAGGGCAGACATCCCTCTGTTCTCCGGAGCTGCAAGAGGAGAGTCAAAGGCAACCCCTGTTGCTCTCCCTGCAGAGCTTTTCCCAAGTGATTCTCATTCTAATCATGCCTGGTATTTGTTAATTTTTAATTAGTTTTGCAGTTTACACCTGTCTAATGTCAAACAAATACTAGCTCCCTCCCCCTTCTGCTGCACTTTAAGCCACTAAACAAAAGACACTGCCTTAATATATTTAACCTCTGGCCCTCAACAACTGCAGACAAGCACAAGACAGAGATAAAGCAGTAAAATATTTATGGCTAGATTTAGGAATGGCCTCCAGGTCTATGCACCTAGCTTTGTGCTTCTTTGCTTTCTATGGGCAAATCAGGACTGCAGCTGCCTACCGCACATAGTTACCTGTGGTTTTGCACCCGGAGCTTCAAGCAACTGGAAGCAAGTACCCTTAAAGACATGCCCGCAGCCCTGAACACAGCATCAACCCAAAAAAGGATGCGAATGAAAGGCTGGGAGGCGAAGTGATTGCGCCATGCGGCAGGGCAGCACGTGTTAGCTGAAGTCCCCATAAGCCTCAGCCAGCCAGAAGCACCACCATGTGCTGCGTGTGGCTCGTGGGCAGCACATCCAGCTCATCCAGGAACACACGCGCTATGTCATCAAGCTGCGCTTGGGCAAGACCTGTCTGTCTGCAGCTTCAGAAACCACCAGACAAATGAGTGGGGCAAAGAATAGAGGAGCCTAAACCCCTTTTACCCACTTACTTTGGTTTTTCCTTACCCAGTATAAGTTCAGACAAAGAACATCTGAGTAAATTCTGTTTAAGCACTTCGGACTATTGCTTAATTCAGGGAGGAAGGAGAACAGCTAGTAATCCAAATAGGAGATTATTTTTATTTTGCCATGGTCTTTGAGAAGCAGAACATGCAGAGACCCTTTCTCCTTATGCACAAAAGAATAAACGGATCATTTCCTTGCTCATAAATCCAAGACAATTTTCTATTCACTTCTGTTAATTTTCTATTGACTTCCACACTCAAAGCTTCCTTGGTTTTTGAGTTCAGATTTGTTTCTGGTGCACAGAGTCAGAGATTCACCATTTCTTCCTCCTGTCTCTGCGATCGGTTCCAAGGACTACCTCAGTCCCTTGGTGTTAATTCTTCCTCAAGATTAATGAATAATCAAAGACATCCAGTGTTTCAGCTAAACAAGTTCATTGCTCACCTAGTATTTTCAACAGGGTTTTCTTATTTTTTCTTACTTTTCTTTTTCTTATCTTTCTTTCCTCTAACTTCCTTCAGCATACCAATACACTGGGGACACAGTGAGCTTTAGATGTAGGCTAGCTACGGAACTGGGTAAGTTCTGTCATCTGGAAACAAATGCAAGTATTCCCCTAGTGCATTTATGCTGGATTTAACAGTACTGGTTTCTATCATGATTAGAGCAGTTGCTGCATGAAAGTCACTACTGGAGCTGTGGGGGACGCCTCGCTCCTTTAAAAGTGGAATTCTGGTTTTCAAGCACGATGAAGTATTTCACTTACGTACTTCCCAAGGCACCTACGGCTCTATTACGTAGCAGGAAAACTAAGGCTTAGACATCGGTTGTTTTGTCTTGCTCACTTTGCCAGATCGCCCCCACATACTTCCAGGAACAGAAAACTTCTCCTAGAGCAATAATCTGGAAACAAAAAAACCCCCAACCGACCAAACAAAAACCCCCCAAACCAAAAACCACAGTTTTTAAACCTGTTCTTCTTAATCCACTTTAGTTTCGTGGAAGGTGATTGTGATATTGAATGATTCAATTTGTTGAATCACAAAGGATGATGTGGAGAGATTATTTTTTGGGCGGAACTGTCACATTTCAAAAGGTTGAAGTGAAGGATTTCTCCTCCTTCAGCCTTTCAGTGCATATCTGTAAACCGGGAGCGCGCTGCCCCTGCCCAGGTCCTGCGTCTGCGCAGGACTCCACGGGGGCTTCCTAATGAGACCGTCCAGTACTTTTCATGAAATGAAGCAGCTTAATGTTTTTAAGAAGGCTCCTCTTTGAAAGCTTTTGATATTTGATTGTAAGTAACACATTTGTGTAATGTTACCCCTGCAGAAACTGATGTGGATGGAATTGGGCAGACAGCACATGTTACATTACATTATGAGGCTTAACATTTCACTAATTGCATTGGCCTACTTCTGTGAATCACGGATTAGTCTCCTACTCATAAAGAACATCTGATTCCTTTACGTAGTCGTTCATGCAATGTGACACAATTGCAAGGGTCCACAAGGGGACGAAAGCTCGTGATTTAACTGTCCAAACATAAACAGACAGCATCTCCAATTTTCATCAATACTTTGATCACATGCATGAAATGAGGAACAAAGCTCTCTTATCTTCTGCTACTTGTACACAGATATTTATTTCTTAACTCTTACTTCCCTTTTACAGAGGGATAACAAAACATTAATTGAAATAAGAAAAGCAGCTGACTGGCCCCGACTTGGCTCTGTGGTTTTTTTCAATTCCATGAGGGAGTTTCTGCAGGATGTAAGGGGAAAGAAAGCATCAGTACAGAGACTACAAACGGATACGGGTCAGCCATCAGCTGACATACCAAGGACCTCCACTCTCTGTCTCTATGCTGAACTGCATCTTCTGAATAGATGGATCCTCTGGGTATTCATCAAGAATTTGTGCTTAAATATCATGTATGCATGCAACTCCCGATGAGTTGGTAAGAATGTCATTGCTCCTCTGCTAAGTTGGAGAAGCTATTAGGATAGATGCATCCTATAGCATAACTGGGTTTTCCTTACCTTGGCCAGTTTCTCATAAATAGGAGTGCTAAGATAAAGAAAGTAAATAGCCTGCCAGCTAACTCAGGACTGAGCGTTACTTACAGGAAATGCTGAAGCAATTGCATTAGAAAAGGTAATTCCAAATGCTTCAACTAAATGAGCCATTACAACCCTGCTCATATTCTCAAGTGCAAAACCAGCAACTGCGACAAGAGCCTGCTGAAGTCAGCACAAGTCCTTAAGCCAGCTTCACTGGGCTTTGGATCAGGGTCTTTCATACACAACCACCTGCACCCGTGAACTTTCCTACTTCTTATGAATAAATCCAAGAGATCATTTCTGAACATGAAGAACTGTCTCTAACGGTCTGCTTTTTACTGCTTTTGCTGTCCATGTAGCAACCTGAAGATGAATCTTTCAGCTGATGCTTTTCACTCTTCTATGCACTAAAGCTCCCTGTTGCCAGCAGCAGAGGAAAAAAAGTTCTCAGCTAAACCCAAACCCCCAAAATTGCAGGCTTCTCTGTAGTTGATTACTTCTCTAAGCTGCTCTGCTTCAAAAGCAAATCTCATTATTGCTCATTTAATGATCTCATTGATCATTAAACATTGCCTTTTACTAAAGCTACAGTAACACTGGAAGGACTTTTGATTAAGCATGGATAATTTGTTTCAAATGCATTCATGACCCTTCTGTATACTTTTTACAAAATATCATAAACAAAGCAATGCAATATCCATGAGCAAAGCAAGCTGCAAATGTTAGAATATGCTTATATTCACACAGATGATGTTTTTAAAGTACACTCACCTTTTTTTTTTTTTTTGTTATATTTCAAATTAGATAAAAGCAACATGAACATTAATTTACAATAAAAAGTTTAAATGTGTCAACTTTTCCAAAAATAAATATCTGGTATTTTCAATCCCCCCATGGCACTTTTTTGAGCGAAACTGTTTTTAAACTTAAGCTGCATTTGCCAAATATCAAGTCTGTCTGAAGCTGAATTTCCCTGGATGCATTTACTGCTTGCTAAAAGAGGAGGCAAATTGCTGAGCTCTATTACATATAAATATAAAAAGTCAAGTGCCTTTGCTGCATTTGCAGGTTTCTAAATGCAGGCCTAATATCCCTCGTTAAGGGGCTTAAAATTATGAAAGGTACCATTATTCACCTCCTATATCTTATACTAAATGTTCATTTGCTCAAGTCTGTAATAGCAGCATAACACTGTAACTTAAAAAAAAAAAAAAAGAAAAAAAGAAAAGAAAAAGAAAAAATGCAGGGATGGGCAAGGAAATTGCTAAGGAAGTGAACACGACAGTTATACCTAAATTTATAGTGAAACTTCTGGCTTGAGTGAATTTATTCTCCTGGACACACAGGTAGGTGCACTAACTGTGGGTTACCAGTCTCGATAAGATGGTCATGTCTTGTCCAGTGCAAAAGTTGGCTCTCCATAGAAGCCTGGTTAGGATTTCCCTTCCAGCAGGGAAAAGCCTGCAGCATGATCATGCACTTATTCCCATTTTGGCTCAGGGGCAGCTGGACCCTTACTGTTCCCAAAGTGAGCTGTCAGGAAACACTTCTGCTGCAGATGTCTCTGTTGACACACACAGTAAGCAAGCTATCTCACTGTTGAGACTTACAACAAAACATGGGCAAAAGCATGAGATGCTGTGTCTGGTTTCAAATCTTCTGCTTAACTATTAACGCTGGGGTGCAAAGTGGAGCAGTGACTGGGAAAGAAGGGGTGGGGAAGGGTTGGCCGCGAGTCAATAGCCACAGTGATCCCACAACACTTAGGGAATCACGGGGCAAGAGATCTGCCCTGTAGTGTACTGATGCCTGTGACTGCTCTGAAGGGGACATCTGCTGAACTAAATCTTGGATTTAATTTTAAACCACGTGGCTTCCTCTGCATTTATCTGGGCTTTCAAACTGGGAGGAGAGCCTCCATGCTGACCAAGAAAGGAAATGTGTCATTTAGTCAATGTCTTCACATCCCTGTATAAAACTTACAGAAAGCGTCCTTTTGCTGACTTGTGATTCCACGCAATCACTAGACACACGCCTGCAGAACTGTCCATGGGGCTTGGCTGACTGCAAGAAAACTAGATGTTGCTCCATGACCAAAGGGCAAATTGTCAAAACGCAAACCACTGAGTCACAGGGCATTTCACCACAGATCCTGCTACGAAAACACCTCTGCCACAGTCCAAGGGGAAGGTGTCTGACCTGAATGGATGTCTCTCCACCCAGGTTTTATATGTGCTTCGTTTAATAGATGATGATCTTGACAGGTTTGTTCTCCCGGTCTTAAAGCTTCCAGAAGTTGGACAGTAGTGAAAGACACTTCAGCCAAAGAGCCTCATGCAACAAACTGATACACAGTCCCAGCTTGACTGCATACAACTGGCAGTTCAGCAAATTTTTCATGCCATCAACAGCTGTTGCAGGCCGAAAGGGCAACAGAAATGGAGAGCTTAATCTGTAAGAAATCATCAACAGAGAGAGCTAAGGTTAAATCAGCTCAGTGCATTACTAACTTCATTATTTTAAACTTCTGGGCACAAATCTCTTCCTATTTTAGGAAGCGCAGGAATTTACTTGATCGTTCACATATGCAGTGAGCAGAATCTGGCAGAAAGGAAGTATTTTTTTTCTTCAGGGAAAGAAACCTACTTCCTGATCCTGTAAAGAGCTGTACTTACCTGAGCAGTCGGTGCTCCTGAGCAGCAACATTTGTAAATCCTACTGTTTGTATAACCACACTCTCCGCCAGACCCTAAGGTGTTCAGAGCAGCGCCGAGGGGAGGGAATAACACCTGCCCATGACACGCGGCCTGAGGACGGCTTCCGCTGGACAGGGACTGAGTTACCCATTTGAAAATAGGAAGTTAAAGAGCTGGTCCTCAGTGCAGTTCTGCCACAGGTTAGAAAGCTTTTCTCCTGGATCCACATTGAAGATTTCCGACAGGCAAAGGGAAAAGGGGCTTTTTACTACCTCATCATTCATTTCAGGTATAATTGTAGTGCAAAGAAGTGCTTGTGCTTCATGCCAACTCAACGAAGGGAACTCTTGGAGTGAAGGTACAATTTTAACTCATTAACCACCTCACGTAGAGAGCAAAAGCTAGATTACCAATGTTCTTACTAATGCTTTACCACATATTATCACTGGCAACCCTGCCAAGGTAGGAGGAAACTGTGGTCTGTTGAAAACAATTCCTGGAGAATACCTTCTGCTTTCCCCTTGAGAAGGCTGAGAATCAGAACCCACAACGTGCTGCTGTGTTCCACTCTCTGCTCCAACATCAAGTAAATTTAACTTCTCAGTGGCTCAAAATCTTGCAAAGATTTGTAAAACAAGTTTCTTTCATGTTACCTCCATTTACTTCTCTCCAAAAGCAAAGTTTTTGAGAACCATAAATATTGCTTCCATTTTCTGCCAATGAAATGGGGAAAAAAAAAAATCTCAGCTGCTTCTCTGCAACTGAAGGAACTGTCATGCCCCACAGAGGCTGCTTTATGTACAATGAACAATTAAAGACCAGTGAAATAGGGTTTTAGTTAAACCACTTTAAACTTCCCTTTTTGGGATGTACTCAAAACCACCACCTACCCCGCCCCCCATTGACATGTTGGAGAAAAGGAATGTTAAAGCATGAATCTGCGGTCAAGGCACGTCCAAAAGCAAGGAAGTGCCACCGTTAAGGTTGGCCTTGACAATTTGGCTCAAAACTCAGATTACACCAGTCCCAATGAGAAGACACTTTGGGTGGGGTTTTTTTGGTAAACTCTCTCTTAGCTGTAAAGGCTGCTGGTGGTTGAAAACTCAGCTGCTGACACCACGGGAAAACATGTATTGCATGGAAAGGAGTTGACCTGCGGCAAATGATTAACGGTGGGAGCTACAAGGATCTGGCACCTCCTCATCCCTGGGGAGAGCGCTTTGGTTAGTGCTGCTCTCTGCACCTGTGAAGAATGCCCACAACTGTTTATTTGTACAAGGTGAATGAGGCTTCAAAGCAGATTTGTGCGGTACAGATCAGACCTATCTCTTTAGAACCAGAAAGCTTTGCTCCAACGCTGCTGCATTCTGGTTGCACACAAAGAGGAAAGCAAAGCACAGCAACATTGAATGGACTTTGTTAAGGTCAAAGTACAAATGAATTGGAAAAAGAAAAAACAAACAAAAAAGCACAACATCCACGAGTGAAGAGAAGCAGTAACATCACAGAGATCTAACAATTAATGTGCATTACTCATGGACAGAATTTGCTCAAATCCTCTTTCCCGTTCTTCACTGATAATGGCAAAAAAAAAAAAAATCTTAAATGACTTTGTTCTTTATGACAAAGGCCTGGAAGTTATATTTCCTTTTTTTGTTTCTTTTTAATTTTTATTTCTGGCTCCTCTGTTTTAATGGGATTGCAGCTATTTAAAGCATTGTTCTATAATTAGGTCAGATACTGGAGGGCTTCACATTAGTTAGAAATAATCTAAGACAGCAGCTTCTTGGCTTGCTCTATTCTTTTTACATTTTAAAAAAAACACCCATCATCTGACTCAGCTCCCCAGTGCCTATTTTGTTATTTTTTTTTTTAAATAGCACTTTAAAGTATTTCTTGCCCTTGAACACAAGCTGAAAAACTCCAGTACCCAACTTGCTGTACTAGTCCAAAAAAGTCACAAAGCTTGCTTGTTATCTGAGGGAACGATGCATTTGCTTTGTGTGTGTCTGTGTGTGTGTGTGAGAGGGGGGGAGAGAGAGTGTCGTGATGGCATACTTGTCACGGGGAGTGGTTTGCATATTAATAAACAGTATATATGAGCCTTTTCCACCGAGGCCGGCACTCAGAGGGACTCCTGTGCACTGAGGAAAGGACCACGTATCACTGCACCAGTGAGTTCTGTTTCAGCTTTGCTTACTGCCACAGTCTGGCTCCTCTCTTTCCCCTTTCTTCTTCTAATCCTATTCTGCCCTCCCTACGGCTACTGTTATACCAGCCGCGTGGGGGTTATTCTTGTCAATTATGCTACATGTAGAGCAAGTACTGAGGGTATTTCATCTTTAGAGTTTTGTTAGGTTTATTCAACATAAGTCTCTGACTAATGCTTCTGGCATACTGAGGGATAACCATGAGCTCTACGCATAGGCTGCAAGTGTAACTCAAGTACTCCATCTATTTACCTTCTTTGCTACTTACAGGCATCTTTATACTGCCTGCTGTACTTAAGACATCCGTACAACCACATGCACTGCTACAATCAGACTTCAAAAATGATGGACTGCTTTTCTAGAGGCAAAAGGGCAGATCACTAGCCTGTTGTTACAGCGAGCTCCCGTTTCTCACCAGCGCCTGATGCTATCAGTACTGATAATCATGATCCTTGTCAGAGAGATACCTTCCAAGGAAAAGACAACCTCATCAGCATAGCAGCAAAAAGTTGGTGCGGGGAAGCTCCTGGCTTTCTGCGGGGAGTTTTCAGTAAGTGAAAAACCATTTCAAAGCAATATTCTGTTACATGTAAAGGCTGAATTATATGCATCCACTTACATAACCAAACCAAATCTAGGCTAATGTCAGAGGAATTAGATGAATATTAAGCAGCACCAACCAATTCTTCCAGGTCATTTTTGTGTACTGTTCTGTCCATTTTCCAAATTCCTGTCTTCTGGTTCACCAGTGGATTAACATACTCTCGTCCTAATTCCCACCATTATTCTATAGAGGAAAACCTCCTGCATCTGCTTCCACTTGCTATATTTCTCTCCTTTTCAAAACTCACAGGGATTTTTTGCTGTTGATGTTTGTCTTTTACTTCAAAATGATATTCTGAATATCTGTTCAGGATTTTTTTTTTCTTTAAAATCTAACTGCCATCATTTGCCTGTGTGCATAATCCTCCTGCACATATTTCCTCTGTTAAAAGCCACCCTTTATTCACTGCTCGTTTCAAACTATCCCAGCAAACAAACTGCAGCTCTAAAGTATTTTTCCTGGACTTCTATGCTCCTTAGAATTGTTTGTAAACACCAATACTCCCATACTCAAAAGTTGCAGCTTTTGTAAAAAAAAAAAAAAAAAAATTAGACACAGAGGGCTTTTGTAAGTTTACTTTTGTTTATATTTTTGTTTTCTTTAATCCAAAATAGAATCCACCTCTCCCTGCAAATGCGTACATAGTGTGATTTACTCCCTGCCGCAGATGCATGTATGCCCAGGCACACAATCAAATCTATTTGGATATAAATAAGACGGAAGCTCTCCAAATTTTAAACAGAAAATATACACAAAGCAATTCTTAAGAGTTCTGGATTTGTACACCCACAGGCATGTTAGCCAGTCATCTTCAGTGCAGCACACTCCTGTGTCACCAAGGAGCCTAGTCTGCTGCTCTAAGGGTTGGCTCTTAAGATTTCGGGTTGCTATTTGCCATATACAGCCTTCCACTAAGGTCTCACAATCTATCTTTAGTTGATGCTTGACAACAGGAACAAACAAATGTGGGACACCAGTCTCTGTAACCGTACACCTCAGGTAAATGAGAGCTTTGTGCCAGGGTACTCTGGGGTGGAGCAGGGAACCTGCAGCAATGGGCACTGCCCCAGAGCCAGACTCTGCCTGGTGTTTCCATGAGCCAAGGTGAAATCCGCTGCAAACTACTGGTTGGACACTACTTTCTTCTTAAGTGTAGGGACACATAGGTTAGGGTTTTACATACCGAGCAGTTTGTGACCATAAGGCATGGGGTCTTGGACGTTTACAGCTTATGGCCAAATCTAGGTGATCCCTCAGGCTTCTGGGCTCAGGGCTGTAAACCCACACTTCCCGGTGCTGGTCCTCTCAAGAAGTCTGGCAATATCCAAAGAGCGCTTTAGCAAGGTCCTGGGTCTCCTCAGGCTCACTCTGTCTGTGAAAACAATTTCAAAATATCTGAAAAGACATGAGATCTGTGCCCCAGCCCGGGGCGCTGGTGCCTCCTGGGCAGGGTGGTATGTGCCAGGAGCCCTAGGGCAGAGCAGGGGGACACCAGGAATTCACGAGCAGGAGACCTGGTGGGTGGTGCTGGAAAACTCTGCAAAACGAATAAAACTTTGCCCAGTCTCACCCGTCCTGCTACAGGGAACATGCATTCTCCTGAAAAACCTACCTATACCTTTTTCTTTCATGCCTGTAATTTTTTTTATTTTTGGCAAGTTGTACAGTGGATTCGCAACATGCGACAGTTCAAGAACAAAGTAGTTTAGTCTAGCAGGGGGAAGGAGCTGGCATTTGTACTCCCTCTTGTACATATACACACACACGTACAGGTGGCTGGGATAGAAAAAAAAAGCTCATTTTTTCACATCCAAGAAAAGGTGCTAGGTGGCCAAGAGAGTTGTTATACAAATTACTGTGCTGGACAAGCTTGAGAGTTCAGGAAATGGACATGAAATCATCCTGGCAAAACCAGCAGCTGCCTTTGGAGAGCTGACTAAACAACTTAACGCACAGCAACGTGACTCGCAGCTGCGCTCTCTGCTTTGTAGGGATCTTGTGAGGGGGTGCTGATTTATCTGAAGACTACAGAGACAGATGCAAGGCATGAATTTTACAGGAATAACTGGGTTGGCAAGAATTAAGATTATTTAGGCTTTTGTTCTACCACAAAATGCTTCAGGGAATTCTTAAAACATCTGATGAGGAAATAAAAGTCTTAAATAATCTCTCCTAAGAAATTATCCTAACCACTCCTTAGTCTGCATCTTTCCTGGGATCTCTCCTCTTGCAATTTTATTTACCAGTATTTCACAGTCTCGGGTGTGCAATTTATTCATTTGAAGTTCATTACAGCTTGGGAGGCTGCACAAAACTATTTAAAAAGTTATTTACATAAAACTGGGGCCAAGTAGCTGCAAATCAAAAGACTGAGGATCAGACAGAAAGCCAAGTCATCACAGATGCTCGGCCCTAAACCGAAGAGTCTGGCACACAAGGCAGAAGGAGCAGCATGCTGCTGAGGCAGCCCAGCAACGCCCTGTCTGCCACCGCCTCTCTGCCTCCTTGTACCTGCTGACATGTAAGCGCTCTCTCATTCCCTTCAGTTAAAACGAATGGGATGAACTTGCAATATCTGAATTCTTATCATCTGGACTGCGGTTGCCCGAGGGGCAGTTACATGAAGAGCAGCAGCTACAAAGTCAGCTTGGAGAAAACCCAGCGGACCCTGGTGTTCTCCTTCAACAACAGTCTTGACAGTGACCACCCATTCACAGTCCAGTCACATTGGACTCTCACCTTCAAAAAAACCTCTCCGAATGCATATTTTTCTAACCCTCCTCTTTCAGTGAGATGTGTTTTTTCCCCTGTGTTCTTGAAGGATTTTTCTAGAGCTCTGATTTCCCACATCAGCAAACCAAGCCTGGAGCTTCCTTGGACAGATAATTGCTTTAAGCTCTCCTACAGCCTCTTTTTTAAACCCACACATTGACAGATCAGGCTTTCAAAAGCCCTCGCTCACACAGCAGAGCTTTACTCATCAGGTCACTTAACATACTCATATCATTAGTACTCCTCAGTAATCCCACAGCAATGCCTTAAAATCTCTTCTCATGTTAGGAGGCTAATTGCCACCACAGGTTGCAAATAAACAGCACACTGGGTAAAGACACGCAAAATCCCACTAAAAAAAAAATATATATGTGCTTTAAGCCATGCATATATCTAATCTTGAAAATCATGTTAAAAAGTACCAGGCCACAACCATTACATTTGGAATTTGTTATTTCAAAACTCAACCCTACATCAAATTGCATAAATATTTACTTCAGATGATTTGTGTATTAAACAGAAAAGAGTGTGCAGATTTTTTCTCTTTTCTCTCCAAGGTCCAGATTGCTATCTGGTGTAGGAAAAGAAGGGATCAAATTAAAATGTTTATTTTCTATAATTGGGGTGAGTGGGAAGAGAGACCATCGCTTTTCAGAAAGAGAGTTGATGTCAGACTGAGAGCTGACAGGAATTAGATAGAACTACTTACAGCTTTTAATTTTATTCTCTGTCAAAAACACAGACTGCTGTGGAAATCTTCCTTTGGAAGATTTGCAGTCTTCCATTAATCCGCCAATATTCTCCAATCCTTCTCCCTCAAAAGGGGGGCAGAAATGTTCTTATTTTCTTTGCTAAAAAAGAATTAATAAAAACATCTTTGGCAGAAAAAACCACAAGCCAACAAATCATTACTATTTTTAGTTTTCAAAGGCTGAAAATATCTCTTAAGCCTCTAATATTTTTGACTCAGTGTTAAAAGTAGAAGTTTGTGCTCGAGAAAAGGAAAATGAGCATTTTTCCTTTCCACCGTGCAATGAGAGGACCATCCCGGTTCATCTGTTCTCTGTACCCTGACAGGAATCCCAAAGTCATTAGCTTTCCCATTCAGGGAGTACATCATGTAAGATACCTACCGTACCCCTCAGTTTTTTTCAGGGAAAGGCAAAAGTTATTTGTTACTTACAAATAACTTACAAATAACTTACTATGTGTTACTTACACCTGGAGAAACAGCTTGGATTAAGCCAATGCCTTTGCCAGGCAGTTGCCAACCTTCCTCACAAGCGAGGAGTCGGAAGGGGACCAACAGCCACCCCGTGGCTGGTTCTTGCTGGCACAGATGGATTTCTCACCATCAAGCTCATTTCTCTCCAAAAAGGGCCAATACATCACTATTTCTGTCTGTAATTTCAGCTCCGAATTTAGACATAAAATATAAACACAGAGAGTCTTTAGAGAGAATAATTTTTCATCTGAGGGGAAAAAATTTAAGGCATTCCTGCAGCAACCAATCTGATCAGCAACCAGGAGGAGAGATGCACCGTGCCCTGCAGGCAGGGCAAGGCTGCTTTCCAGCTGGCTCCTGCCCTTTCCGTATTGCTCAAGCAGGAGAAGGTAACCAAGCAAGCCTTTCCCCAAACCTTTCTGACCATTATGTTAAGTTGGTTAAATAAAAAGGAGGAAATACTGGACACGGGCATTTTCTATCTTTCCTACCTTGCTAAAACTGCAAAGTGCATTTTATAGTATTACAGCTGTGGAAGCTTTTCTTTACTTGCCTTCTACAATAATTGTTTAAGTCTTGTCTCTCTGGTTCCTTCCTCTGAAAACTGAAAATCTGAAAAATGAAGGCAGGAAGACTCACTTGGACAGGGAAACAATTTTAAAATTGAGGAAGGAGAAAGCTGCTTTAATACGTGGTTCTCCAATTACAGGCATGAGGAATTCACATATCTGAGAAGGACAATAAGCAAGGCAGGCAAAACTGAACGTATATTCCTTGTTTCTCAGGTGAAATAAAGCAGAGTAAGTCTCTTTCCTGGTTAAAAATCTTTATTTGTACTCCATAAAGGAACACAAATCTCCCCAACCCCTAAGGATTAGAACCAAAAATCCATGCTTCATACTTGGATAGGTCACTCCTGAGACAATAGCCTAAGGAAAAACTCTCCTTTAATGCGTAAAGACTCTTTTGTTTGTATATACAAAGAAAAAAACCCATAGACCCAGCCAGCTTCTTCCCTTTCCCTTTCTAAAATGAGTTTCCTAATTGACATTAGCACTACTGGACCCTGTGACTGGGAGTAAGGAAGAGAAGGAACAGTTTTCCCTCTGAAATCCCACTGTTACCATTACTGGAAAATGTTGAGCTGATACTGGTTATAAGAACTTCAAGCTGTATACATGGCATGGCACATCTAGGGCACCACAGAAATACAGGAGTAAATATATGAATTGGCTGAAATTGCAGTGCCCCCTCCACCCCAGTACAATACCCAAATGAGACTGTCGGGTACGCATCTGTTTCAAACCTACTCATTTAATTTCCAGGCCAACTTTGCAGAAACACCTTGTAAAGAAATAGCAACTGCTTTAAAAGCAACACTAAGAACAAAAAGAAAGAAAAATGTCCACCAAGCTTTTCAGCTTCAGCTAGATTATTGCTTAGGTAGGGCACAAACTCTGTTTCACACTTCATAAAGCAAGATGCTTCTTGGCAGAAAGATACCTGTAGGCTTACGTGAGTGGAAGCTGATTTGTTGTTACACTTTCATCTTATAAAATCATGAAAATGGAACGTATAATATCAGCTCCAGCAACCCAAACACGCCCACCTGATATAACAGCTTAATCTTATAATAAAATAAGCAGAGGTATCCATTGACGGAACCATCACTCACTAATCCTCAGAGGGATTTTTTCACCTTCCTCTTCAGACATGGCAGCACCTTCCCTTCTCACACTCTTCAGCAGGCACTGGCTTTCCTCCGGGAGATCCCGAGGTCCAGCCAGCTCTCCTGGTGGCCGGTGACAGGCCCTGAGTTCACAGAAGCAGCCCTAAGTTGTACTTGCACAGGGAAATGAAGCGGAGCTCCCTCAGGAGCCAGGTCTTGGTCTGGTTGCAATTCAAGCAAGGACAATGACACTACGCAGCCGAGACTTCCAGCTTTCCCGTTTTGGCAGGCCCATGGCCAGGGCAGCATTGTGTCAAGTGCTAGCCACGGTGCTTTCCGTAAGTGACCCCTAAATTAATGAAGAACCCTCATGTTAAATAAATATACATACAGTGCAATGCATCGTCTCTTCCAGGCAGGCAGTTCGAGTCCCAGATGTTTAGAAATACCCAGATGAACCTTAACCCAACCCTACCGGTCTTGCTTGCTGGAGGGAAGAGTTGTGCTTTTTTAAATCCTCTAACAACGATGAAACCTTAAGGCAAGAAAACCCTTAATTTCTTACAGTGCAAAGTACAATTAAAGGGAACTTTGCACCACGAGGTCCTTTGTCAGTCTTTGGATGGATGCGAACCAATACCTCAACTTAGCTGGTTTCTCCCCTTCTGCTCCCAGCTCAGGTAAAAGCTGTCTGCTGCCTGTCACCTCAGATATTAATAACCTCATCCAAGAAAATGAAATAAAGTGCTGCCTTTTGTTTTCATTTTTTTTTTCCCGAATTCACATACTGAGTATCTGCATCCAGGTTTTGGTGTCTGTTACTAGCCTGAGGAATATTTCCTTGTATTACTTTGAGGGCTGGATTTTCCAAAACAGAGATGAAACACTGTTCCTCTACAAAGTCCAGCAGAGTTTTGGTGTTTACTTTCAGGGGGCGAAGGCTGAGGCTGGACGTGCAGGATTGCGCACCGGCTGGCAGAGGCAGCCTGCTCTGGGTTGCACTGGCCACACACCCGAAAGTCATCTTGAGCAGCTGAAATGCAGGCGGTGCGCTTATGATTTACCCTTTAAAACAGAGCAGGGACACATACGATGTCATCCAGTAAAAGCAAAAGTATTGCGTACCTTTCAGACACCGGGACTGTTTGCTTCTGTATCCACCCAGTACATTCATACGGTTTCCAGTCTGCCAGTGCTATTTCTGTTCTGTACTAGTGCTATCTGAAATTCAGCATTTGAGTTCTCAGAGAATGATGCTGGTTCCTTCCAGGGCTCTGGTTTTTCACTCTAATCTCGCTTGAAGTTTTCAAATCGATTGCTCGGTCCTGCTTCAACTGGAATAAAAGCATCCCAAATTCATCAGGTAATACAGTATCTCCATAAAGACATGAACAGTCTTAAATTATTTGAAATCTGTCCTAAGATGTCTGAGATGCTTGTAACTTCAACCTGAATTTTGACTCGTGAGTAATGTGGAGGATGCCACCTTTTACATATATTTGACCCTCTCTCTGATTTTCTGTTTGGTTTTGTCACCGAGTGGCTCCAGCAGTTGAATTTAATCACAAGATCCACTAATCTCCTGTTTAAAGGTATGTTAAAGCCAGTTAAGCTGGCTTTAAGAAAGCTGCAGAGGAAAGCTAGAAAATCAGCTAAGCAGGTCAACAACTTCAAAGTATTAAAGCTAATTTAATAGTAGATTTAGACTAGTTGAGTTCACTGCTTTGAAAGTTGTACGTGATAAAACTGGGGCTGAGGTTTCCGCAGGCATTGTCAATATAGGGCAGGGCAGGTGTACAGGTGGGTCCCGGCCATGTATTCATCGCTTAAGAAATTGAAAAACCACTGGTTAGATGGCAGATTTGTTGGTGGAAGGTAAATCAGCCCCGTCCTGCACTTATACACACTTGGCTTTCCAACAAACTCACCCAAACAGATTTAGTAGCACTAAGCAGGTGGCTAAATGTTTGCAAGTCTGGGCACTAAGGTCCTCCCCCCACCAACGTCTTCCAGTATTTTTAAGCCATGACTAAATCTAAAAAAAAAAAAAAAAAGAAATAATTTTAAACAGTTTTAAATATTACCCTGCCCCCCCCAAAAAAACCCCAAAAGCACAAAGACCCAAAATAGACCTTTTTCCCCTAGAAGTGACATTTTTCATTCATTTAATAATTTTGGATACTTTTAAAATGGGTTTAATTTGTTCTTCATAATCCATTCCTTTACAAAACACACTGGGAACATGAGGTAAAGGAGGATAAGGAAAAAATCAACAACTTTGTATGTTTGGCAAAAAGCTATTCCAAACACAACCATTTATTTCATTTAGAAACATAACTGTAATTGTTTAGGAAGCACTACTCCTGACATTTCACAATGAATACAAATAAAAAATAAAACCTACAAACATTTACAAAAACATGCTTACAATAAAGCTATAGAGGCCTTTAAAATGTCAAGTATTTTTGGTAAACTCCTTGTAGGGTTGGGGTTTTTTGTTCACAGATGGAAAAAAATTCATAAGCTTAAATGTGCATCAGCACTGCAAATATTTGATTCCTCCTTACGGTGTATTCATTAGAAATTTGTTTAGCTTTGCTTTAGACATTTCAAACAATAGTTTCCACTGCTTCCTTGACAGACCACAATATTCCAGTCTACTACACCAGCCAGAAAGACTTCTTGATCTTCAGCCAAAATTCCCTTTTCTTTACATCATCTCACTACTCCTGATTATACATGTCTTTGTATATAAAGTTCTCCCACAGTAAGGATTAGACTCTTTCAAAACACTCGCCACCAGAAATGTTACGCTTCACTCATCTCCAGCCCGCTCTATATATAGCTGTCTACTAGCCTTCCTCATGACTGTACCTTAAAATCTTCTATTCTTGCACTTTTAAATGCCCTCCAGCTGTCAACAACTTTCTGCTAACACAGGGCTAAGCGGGCTAGAGGTAGCTGAGATACTGGAGCCGTGTGTGAGCGGTGTAGTAAGTCCAGAGCACCGGAACTTCTACTGCTCTTTATGAAAAAAACTCTGTGGACACCCCTAAAGAAGGGAAGCAGACACTGTGGGTTTTCCTTGTTAAAGGTCGTATCCTCTCCAAAAGCAGGCTGAATCAGTAGTATTTGCTTGCCTCTCAAAAAATTGGAAAGTAAGAATCAAGTGGCCTTTTTTTCCCCTTCTACTGCCAAATCACTAAGTCATGTCTAATTTGAACCTCAGATAATACATGCTCTTTTAAAACTGCCATTCCTTGCTCTCAAATGACCACACAAAATCAGAAGCAGGGACAAATGGGGGAAAAAAACCCCAAAGCTACAATCTCATCCTCTTTTCTTACATTAACTTTGTAGACATATAATCCAAACTCATCCTGCATAAATAAATAATAAAGTATAATAATATATAGTATTATTATATAAGCACAATAAAGCATAATAAGTAATAAATCTGGGCACAAAATTTGAAAACAGAGTAGCAAAGTTTTGCCACTTACCTAAAACATGCTTGGAAAATTTGGAACTGTCAAAATTTCTCTTTTTAGAGAAAGAAACAGTTACACCTGTAATCTGTGAGCTGCATTTGCCAAGCAGCAGACAAATGTATTTGCTGGTAATTAGCATGTCTAGAAAACTAATCACATCCTAATGTAACTCATTTTTGCCCACAGCTTCCCTCTTTTATACAGTGCAAAGGAACACACTTGCTTGACTTTAAAAAAATAATTGTAGTGGTGTCTTGCTTTGAAGCACTTGTAGATATCTCCATCTCTGCTTTTGCTTCTCTGCTGGGCCATCAGCTGTGAAAAAAACTCTGTTTACTAATAACCCCTTCTGACCCTACTGTGTGCTGTAGGGAAACAGGTAACTTTCACAATAAATTAAGCAGCCTCCAGTGTGCTCATTTGCTGTGAATTTTATTTTGCCTTTGTTACTCTGAGGATGGAAAGTAGATGTTTTGACTTTTGAGGAGAAAGTGGCAAAGGCAGTTTGCTCCTTTCAGCATGAGTTAAGTGCAAGCTTTCCCAGTTTCTGAACAAAAAGCCTCTCCCTCTAAAGTGAAAGTTGATGATACATCTGCCCTCAAGCATACGTTTTCAAAGACAAGATGACTAAGTAGGGGGTTGTTTCTATTGCAAGGTTATGTAGTAGCACTTTCTCATTAAAAAAAAAAAGTTCCTTTTCTTTCCTAGTGCAGACAGTCTGTGTTGCATGCTTTATTACTAACACTCTGATGGGTAGAAAAGAATGGTAAATGACATGTAGGGTCTACTTTCAGGCCAAAATGAGAAAGGGTTTTGTTTTGGGTGAGGAGGTGGGTCATTGTTTTAGTTTCCTTTAGCCAATACATTTAAATCTCAGCTGAGCTCATAGATCTCTCTTATTAAGGTGCTATATGTGCAGAGTTTAAAAGCTTACTTTTGGTTTAAAGCGGCCTTAGCTGTTCACCTTTCCTGCACCATCCTTGTTGTACAATCAAACTCATGAGTATTTTCTTTTATTGCCTGTTACACCAACAAATAAATAGAGCCTTCCTGTCACATGATTCCTAATTAGAACTGAGGGGAAAAAAAAAATCACATGAAAACCTAACAAAGTCATTTCAAGTTTTCTTTTGGCTTCTGTACAAGAAACAGAATTTGATGACAATTTTCTCAAAACAACAGTGTAGACTGGTTTCCATAGCAAATTTTCCTTCTAAAAGAACTTGGGTCAATTGCCTATGCAACCAGGGTAATAGTTAATGAGGAAAATCACAACAGTTTGGCAATTCTCATGACTTGGTCTTCGATGAAGGTCTCCATAAGCAAGAGATGCTGAGCAGGGCAGGATTGAAAAAAATTGCTGCTCAAGACAGCAACTATCTTCTGTTACTGTATATGGTTTTAGATTTGCACTCTGAAAAACACTTTATAAAAACGGCCTGAGTTTGGAGTCACAAGAAAAATATATGAAAGCTGAAAGTTCTTAATATGTCTGAAAAAAGTCAAGCCATCTTTCTGGAGATACACAAGGAGGAACTGCAGGTTTAACTGTCATTATCCACGTCTGAATATTGTGGCTGACAAATGCAGAACAAAAACGTGTAACTAATGCAATGATTGCGAAGTACGACACATCACGGCTTAGTGTAATATGTCCTTTGCATTGTACAAGCATGTCTTTCAAAAATAAGCATATGGTGTGCTTTTGTAAAAAGGAGTTGAGTTACTCATATCTAAAGCAACACGGTGTCTTCCCTCTCAGGGATCCAGCATGCCACAGTACAAGCTGACATACTTCAATCTGCGAGGACGAGCAGAAATCAGCCGCTACCTGTTTGCCTATTCGGGCAAGAAGTATGAAGACCACAGGATAGAAGCAGCAGACTGGCCCAAAATCAAACCAAGTAAGTAGCATGGGATCTTATACCCAGAGCTCTGCTAGAAATGCTGTCAAAAAGCAAAGCAATTGAAGAGGTACCTCTATGTTTCATGAGCAGAAATAAATGTAATTCCCAGCTTCAATTAAGCCTATGGGAATTTAATTGTCTAGACAGCCAAAATGTCATTCCTAATGCTCTCACAGAAGTCCAGATCCAAATCTTCAGACAATCTAAAATGACTTACCTGCTGTCATCCAGCTGGGCTTTTACTCCTTATCAATTCAGTTCAGCTTTTGTCTGCCTAAAGCAAACCAAATGCATGCTAATCTTCTCAGCTTCTTTGGAGGATTTGGTCTCAAAGACCAGCTGCAGCCTTCACCCTGGTTTTAGAAAACCAAATTGGAAATAAGTGTCAAGAAGGACACTCCTTTGCAACCAGAAAGGTCTTCAGACAGTAGAAGTGATGAGAGAAAACAAAAGAAATCGGTTGATATAGCAAAGAGAAAACAAAAAGATCAAAAGAGGTGCTAGAAAATAATTGTTCCTAAGAACAAGCCCTACTAGCCCTTCCAAGAGTACTCTGCAGGATACCACACCCCATGCATTTCACGTTTTTTAGTTAAAGTAACCTCTTTCCAGCTATTAAAGCTATTTGTTTTTTTCTGATCATTAAATTAGCCTTGGTTCAAATGAAACAGATCTTCAGTTTGGAGACTGGGGATATGAAATCAGAGATATCTGTGTCTTCATTTCATGGATTTGACCTGTGTTTGGCTACACAGGCTATGACTTTTCACACCCAGAATGAAGAATAACACCTTTAGTTTGGGGAAAAGGCACAACTAATGCACAAGGTGATTTCTATTAATCAAGCAATGTTTCTTGATAGGCTTTCACGCCCTTTAATAAGCCCAGCCAGAGGGCTACCAAATTCTTGTGGGGTGCAGTTAAATTTGGTCTTTCCCATAATATTTGCAGTGACTTGAATGAAAATACTCAAGCACAGCTGCTCTCCAAGTGGCAGCTGAAGCCATCTGTGGTGCTCAAAACTAAAAAACACTGGCTAACAACCCACCGAGTGGAGTGTAAATGAAGCAGTGGAAACGGGATACTTTCAGTTAGGGATGGCTGACTTTGGAAACCTTTTCTTTGTAAAACCTTAGGCCCGTTGACCATGTGGTATGGCTTATTTCTCTCCCACTGCAATTCTCAGGGAAGCAGGGTAGAAACTAAAGGAGAGATTGAGAATTCAGATGAACTAAGGAAAGCTCTGCATAGGCCTTTTTCATGCTTAACTACGTACATATTCACACGTATACACACCCACTTATGTCCTGAAACAAAGTTCAGAGAATATTAGCAAAGTATGATTCTATGTAGAGTTTTGCATACAGATTTCTAAGTAAGACAAATTAAAAAGACAAAGCATAAGTAGTGACTTAAAGGCTACAGAAACATTCATATCCTAGGACAAGATGTTCTAACAGCAGATCTATCAGACAAGGTAAAGGCGTTGCATCACTCTCTGAATATTGATGATGTCCCCAACATCTGAGCCAGCGCAAGAAACAACGCAGGAAAACCCTTCCTGTGCTTCTTTTCAGTGCTCACACCATGAACCTCCCAGGGAAGCTTTATATGTACAGTACTTGTTCACTACAGTGTATGCCCAGCTGCAACACCATTACCACCAAAACACTAGGAGCAGAGGCACCCTAGAAATCCTGAGCCATACAGTTTGTAGCTGTATCTGCTGCATTAATGAATGTGGGTTAAGTCATTTAACCTTTGGATGTCTTTGTTTCTCTTTCTGTGATGTGGAAAGTTTGTTAGCAGGTTTGCCAAGGGTTAATTAAGACTTTTTCATTTTCTCTGCATAATAGCCTTTCTTAGCAGCCTCTACTATGACTGATCCCTAGATGAAATTCCAAAGCAGATAAGAAGTTTAGTAAAACGTGGGAGCTGCTGCTCTCAGATTTGTGAAATCATCTGTGCAAAATTTATGCTGGCCTAAGAGTTCTTTGAATTTCAGGCTTCTGTAGACACCCAGTCAGTCAGTCAGTCAGTGGATGGGAACTGGAATGTGTCATACTAATTGACCAGGAAAATGTGCATCTACAAAGAAATAGTTGGATGCATGTCTGAAACTGCTATTACTTCTCATACCAGGGTGCTAAACTTTTGTTTCTGGAAGGCTCCCTGAATCCTAGCTTGAGCACCAATGCCATGGTGGCATTTGCCACCAGTAGCATCTGCATTGCAGACAATACACAAGTTAAGAGGTTCGTCAACTAAAACAAGAGTAAAGGTATCTTGTTTGTATGCATAACAATGTAATGCTGCTAAGGAAATTGCCTGGAGATCAATTAACTGATGACTACTGCCGCCTCCTCCTCTGTGAAGCAATCGTTACTCATGGTATTTCCAGACACAGTTATCTCCCACAGGCAAATCATTCAGCAAAACTCTGAATAAAAGGTAGCAACAGGACTTTGCAGTAAACAGCCTTACACCGTACAACAAGACCAATAGCCACTGCCCCAATCTGCCCCAAGGTACCTAATCACTGACTTTGCAGGCCACGGCTCAACACCAGAAACGGTTGCCTCCTAGCTAGGGACTAGGTTGTATAGGGTTTGTGTATCTTAACACTACAACAATATTGCATACAGCAGAGATGCACCATTTGCCATAAGGAAAACAAACCACTTGCATTCTCTACTCTCCTGAGTTTTCAAAACGTGCCTCAGCTCCCTCCGTGGAGGCAGGAACTGAACAGGAAAAAGCACCAGTCCTCAGGAAAGCAGGTAGCAGGATCCTTGCCAAAAAAGTTCAATTACTGTTGTGTTCAACAGTAAATATGAAAAGAGAGGCTCCATCCAACCCATTGCGCATACAAAGGCATAGTTCACTCTGTTGAGAGATCTTCTACACTACTGTCATTCACGTTCCGTATTCAGATCTTTCTTAGGAAGCTCAAGATTCCCCCCCCCCATTTTGCCTGGACTGGGTCTACTTCAAAAAGAAAAGAAATTAAGTAGCAGATTCCAGTCAGTCTCATCCTGGTGAAAACCAAAGGGTAGTAAGTGTTTAGCAATGATAAGGGGAATTACAGCTGCATTTGGTGTAACAGCAGCTAATGTAACAGCAATTTGGTACACCGCTTATTTTGCAATCCTCAAAAATCATTAAAATTGGTCCAATTAATTGAACTAATTACATAATTATATATTGAAGTGAGATTAAGAAATACCAGACAAATTGCTACGCACATTTGCATACACCATGTTTGCATTTACCCACTTGCCTATGAAAGGTCTGAAGCCAGTTTTGACTGTAGAGTCTGCAAATACAACATAATGTCCCTCTTTTTAAAAACTTTAAGTATGATGAAGTAAGATAAATTAAAAAATACTTAGGGAAGAAGTTTGGGCAAGGAGAGCACTTCATGTTTCTTGAGCTACTAAGGGAACAAATCAAAGAATTCAAGTTTGTCTGAGAGCACAAGGAGTCAGGTCTCTGCACGGACAATAGGTTTGCTTCATCAATTTTCACAAAATTGAAGTAAGGTTTTGCAACAAATACCAACCTCCTAGCCAAATCATCATTCCATATAAACCCAAAAATACTGTCATTATTCTGAAGAAAAGACTTATTTCTTAGTTCTCCTGTAAAATTAATGGGAAAACAGAAAATGTGTGCATTAAGATTAATGTGCAGAAAGGCCGTTTAGAAAGCAGACTTGCAGCCGCTGCAAGTTTAATTTTGACCTGGACTGAAGAGTGTGATGGGTTTTGTTGTTTGTTTTAGCATTTTTCATGTAGCTGCCCCCAGCAGGCTGTCGTCTTAATGGCCCTTCAGGGAAATAAGTAACCCCTCCTAGAAATACTGTCTCACTTGATTTTTGTTTACACTTAAGTGGTGCTTTTTTGTGTACGAGAGGGAGGCATATTATAGCATAAAAACGTTATACACTCTGAAATTAAGATTTCTGTATCTCAGCATTTCTTTTTTTCCCTTCTGTCACTAATCAGATCGTCTTTGATAGATTTTCCAGCTGCTGATTTCAGGCAAGGATTGTAGTTTGTAATGGTTTATAATATAAACAAGCTTAAGCAAGCTAGTATGTAAGTATTAGCATTGACTAGCTTTAGCACAGAATTTTAAAAAACACATGAATATCAAGTAGCAGCTTTACATGACCCTTCACTCTGTATAAGTCAATAATTATTTAAATAAGTAAACAAACTCACATTTTACATTTCCTTTTCAACAGACCTTGACTTGACCATGCCACCATTTAAACCGTAGCCATTTCAAGATCTATACACTCTCACATAATAGAATCATTCAAGATCTGTATTGCCACATAACAAGCTCCTCACAAAAAGCATCATTGCACTGACATAAGTCATGATATAGCAGAAAATCCACTGTAATGGTGCACAAAGTTACCATCCCCTTGAGATATTAGGCTAGCAGGCAGTAACAGCTTTTGTTCTGTGGCTCATTCAGGGAATTTGAAGCAATGGCAATTACACAGACTTTATTGTCATAGCAAAGGATGCTTTCATTGCATTGACGGCTGTAAACATCCCATAAACTGTTTAGGAGGGGTGGAATGGTGCTTGAGAGGTCCTCAGGAAACTTGACAGACTGATTATTGCACTGAAAATACTTCCAAGATAATAGATAAATCTTGAGAGGCATCTGACGGCAGACAAGAATTTCTCAAGGGAGCAGTTGTCCTGTTTCCTGAGTGACTTGCTGCTATGTAGCTCTAGCTAAGATGTGTAGATAGCGATCTTTGGGTAAAAAGTAGGGCTTAGCAATAAATGCCAAGGAGAATATGAGTTGTAATAGCTACAACGCTAAAGCTGGGCTGAGGTTAGATCGGAGCACCATCCTGGTCATCCCTTTCTAGAAGATACGGATTCTGGATGCCTCCAGCTCCAGGCCAATCACTTCCCAGGGGCCTTGCTCCTCTACCAGTCTTACAAAAAATGCGTCTTTCATATACTTCCTATTGGAAGATGCAAAGTATCTCATACATTTGTTTCTCATGATCAAATTTAAATATGAATGGAAGGAAAAGCAGTTACGGTTAGTTTTCAAGGCAAAGGAGAACTTATTTTGACAGAGATATTGTAAGACGCGTGGCTGTGACATTTATTTTCCCCCATCTTTAACCAATCCAGCTGCCTTACTTCTGGCATCGATCTAAGCTGCTTGATTGCAAAACCATTAGTTATTCAGGTTTTGAGGAACAATCAAATGGTTAAACACAGGCTGCTTAGCATCAAGTCTATGGACGATTCCAATACAGGCAGGAGGAAGCATGGGGAAGAGCAGGTCAACTCAGGGGAAACAGGGGAACCTGAACTCATGTCTGGGAGCAAAGCTGAGGTGAGTCAGCATAAATGTGGGGAGGAAAGAACAGCGATGAGGAGGAGAAGAATAACAAAGAAGTTAAGATGAGCGGAAAAGGAAGAAAGAGCTAAGGGAGGAAGAAAATCAAAAACTGTGTCTGCATAGGGGCTTCTCACTGGCCGGGGGACAACAGCGGTGAGAAGCATAGCACAGCATTAACCTCTGGTTTCTCCACACCAGCAGCCAACCAGCCCAGCTGCCAGGCTTGGACAAAACCGTGCTCAGCTCTGTGTTGTGTTTCCCCGCCCTGTCCTTGACCGAGAAACAGGCCCACATGAGCACCATCCACTGGGTCGTGCCCAGGAGGATGAGCTCGGAGCTCATGGCCAAAGGGAAGGCCTGAACACTAGTGCGAACCTATAGGCATGCCAGGATGGGAGTAGTTGTCACAGCCCTCAGGGACTTCATGGGATGGAGACGATTTGTACAGATATCCTTGCTTTTAACACGCATCAGGCCTCATCTCCCCTGCTTAGTATTCAGCAGAGACGATATAAACATCACAGTTCTAGTCACAAGAGCCAACTAAAATTAAAGTGCGTATTAAAAGGAATTCGTCCAACTCCTAGACATTGCACAGATACTTTAGTGAGTCCTTCCTAAAGTGAGAAGAGAGACTGCAGATCAGTCTGATGACTTACCCTCTGTCAAGGTTTTCTTCGTGGGGAGTGTAAAGTCTGTGAAGATGTCATTCCAGCATGCAATGCTAAAAAACAATGAATAACCAAGTTAATAGGAAAAGCAAGAATTTGCTGATGAAAGTTCAATTTAAAGAAGACTACAGGTTTAGTTATCCAAACAGCATGCTTTTTAAAAACCCTGTTCCTCTTTTCAGTGAGGTTTTTAATCTAAATCTGGAAATCAACACAAGCCTTCATAGCGCCTTCTACTTCAGATGAGTGACAAAGCAAGCAGAAACTAAAAGGGAAAGGTCATATATTTTGTGCATGCCTGAGAAATGACGCTGTTTGTACGATGACGGCAACAGATTTTTCTAGTTTTCCTTCTTAAAATGTATTTGCTCAAGTGGGAGTCGGAAACTTTGCAAGACAACCTCATTTTGAAAAACACGGAAAGGACATCCATATGGATACACAAGGGTATAAACTGACGTAAGTACAAAGCAGCCCCCTAACCGATCAAGGTTAAAGAAAAACTAGCAGAGTGACACGCACATCCTTCCAGTCTGCCCTACTTTGGCTTAACTGTTCATTCACGATGATTGCTCTCCAATGCATGTTGTTTCATGATTTGCCCCCACAACCCTCATTCTACCCAAATGAGATCCCTCTCACACTCCAGCTTCATGTGCCACCTCTTTCACTTGCTCATCTGATGTAGGACCCTGGCAGGAACTGATCTACACGCTTTGTTCATCTGGAGTCGCACGAAACATGCCTTTCACCAAAAATGTGTAAAATTTAGCAGTTTTAATACAATGCTTATACACATGGCACATTTGGACATCCCCAGAGGTTCCTTAAGCGTGTGTTGTCAGTGAGCAGAGCTAGGGCCAAAAGCACCACAGGAGGCTCAAAGCAAGCCACAGAAGCCCATATCCATGAGTCTAAGGGTAACACTGCTTAAAGTCAGGTACAGACAGATGGTTTTCTGTTGCAGTTTGGAGCCCCTGAGTAGACGACCTGGCTGTGGTTTTTGCTGCGCTTCAAAAAATGGGCTACAGGCAAGGTGTCTAGAGGCCACATTGAGGTCATTTATCAAATCCTGACCTTGCCTCCAGCAATCAAACTGTGCCCATCCACTGCGAAGGCTCTTCGCATCCTTCCTTAGAATGAACTACGTGACACAAATCCACCCCCCTCTTCTCCACTTGGAAAAGGACGTCTCCAGTTTTCACAGGGAACACATTCTTGCCCACGACAGCCAGACTTATATATACAATCAATCTCCTGGTTTTGCTATGAATTTATCAATATAGGAAATTGTTCTTTTAAGTTACAAGAGAAAAAAGATACTTCACTACGGGTTACTAAAAACTTTGGTCTTGCTACATGAAGTTTGGATAATAATGTTTCAAAGACAAAGAGATTTTTCTTTTTCCTAAACATTTCCAGACTGAAAAATGCAACTTTATAAGCCATTATACCTTCTCCTCCAATACGGAGGAGATGTACTATAAATATTTTTTGCCCCTTGACTGTTCTTTGCTATTTTCTTCAGCTGTAAAGCAGCCTGGATATCTGCCATACTTTCTGGTGTGCAAGAATAGCATGTTCTGCACCCAAGAAGAAACGACAGATTTTTACAATGATCTGAACAGCCCAAGCGTGCTTTCTTCAAACCTCTCAGAATTGCACTAATTTACATCTTATTAAGTCAGTACTTGACAAAAGTCAGCGTATAATCATATACATACGTTCTATCAGCAAGAAAAAACACCCCTACGTTTATATTCAAGTCACAAGTTTTTTTTCCTGTTCTTTATTAAAAAAAAAAATCTAATAGCATTTTAAACACACAAGAAAGGAAGGAACATCTCCCATTTACCATCTGTTATACTTTAAATAGTTCATTGTTTAGTAATGATGGCAATAGATATGCTGCCTCTTAACAAAAAAACCCAAGCCTCATTATAAATCAAAGCATAAAGCCTTTTGGACGTTTAAGGCTCATGGGACAACATGCAATAAAACCTGCTCTTTTATTAATTTTATACTTGTATTATGAATCATGCAAGTGTATGAATATTTCTTTTGCACACAAAACAAAGCTGTATTTGTATATTTTTAATTGTAAACTCAGTTTCTTTTCCAGGAAAGAGTGATCGGTTCTTAATGAAAATAGCTCAGCACTGAGGAGGAAGCACGTTGTAGGCATTACTCATGTTTTCAAGGAATGAATAGCAACTACCTTGAATTCTGTGGACTGCTAGGAAAAAAAAAAAAAAAGGGAATCCAGAAATGGCCACATTCTTGAGAAACAGAACATGAGAGGTTACTACCACTCTGCCACCCAGCTGCCTGTCACACCTTAATCCATGTTCCTCAACTGTCAGAAAGATGCCTCCCTCCTTTTGCTGTAGTCACGGGTTTCTTAAAAAAATAATATATCTATAGAAATAAACTGTCTTTCATTTTCCTTGTAGTGACTGACAAAGTGAAACGTCAGTCAAAGCTGTGGCTTTTAGACTTTCCTCCATATGTAAACACAGCAGAAAATGGTCTGTTCAGTTCTCAGATGAGGCAATCGTAGTTTCCCAACCTGAGCAGTGGTCATCGTGTTCTGACAGTTACTGCTACAGAGGCTGGCTTAGTCACGTTGACCTAGCCAAAACTGCATCAGCCCAGTGGCACTCATACTGGGGCCTCTGAAAAAGGCCAGTTAGCTCCTTCAGGGGCAGTAGTTATTGCTCCTGAGCTGGCTGCACTTTTGCTGCTACCTATTGTCAGGCATTAGCATACAGCCTTCTGTGGCCTGGGGTGATCTGAAGGTGGCTGTAGGCTGACCACGCTGGCACGTCCAGCAGTCACACATGCTCTCATGCCCTCTACTCGTGCTTGCTTGAAAGATATGCTGGTATCCTGCATAAGCAAAAGTTATATCACAGCTCTGTGGCTTTGGAGACAGTGATGCTCAGGGCACTCTGCACCGCTAATCCACAGTGCAGAACCAAGGCTCTTCTCATTTTCACAACCGGAGAGCTTTTCGGTTTACCATTCGGGGATGCATCTTTTCCTCTCTGGATTCTCAATGAAGCAAAACATTGACTTGCCAGGACCTTGCTGCTCTCTGGGTAATAAACATATGAAGTCTTCTGTGCAACAAGTCTATTATTGTTTCAGTAACAACTAGCAGTACACGCTTTCTCCCTGGGGTACAGCAGCTAATGCTCTTTGAACTCTCTTGCTTCTGCTAGGCATCAGCATCAAAATTTATACTGGCTTCACAGTGTTCTGAACTTAGGGGGGAAAAAAAAGGGGTATCATGAATACTGTGTTCAGATGCAGAAAAAAAAATTCACAGAGGAGTCCTGGATGTCTTGTGCAGCTGCCAAATTCATTTTGCAGATACGGATTTGACATCTAAGATCCCGTACCTAATGTGATTCACATACCGCATGCTAAACCAGAGCTACGTGGCAGTGCTCTTCATTGCTGAAGCTGCCTTGATAAACAGGTCACAAATGCATGAGGTTTCATTATTTTTCCCTTTTCGTTAAGAACTGAAAAACCTCATGGAATAGAAGTGTCATTCCAGCTGTCCCATAAAGACAGTTCTCCCGGGTTTGAAAGCACCTTGCATGTTTCCAGTAGCCAATGTTCTCACTTTTCCGCTACCGCCCTTTTACATCACAAGACAGTCTTAAGATGGACATACATCTTATTTACCTAAGATGTAATCCAGATGAAAATCAGGTACAAAGCGTTTGGCTATGACCAGCATTTGCAATCATGTACTTGGAATTTATGAAATAGCATCCTTTGAAATGCAGAGATCTAAAGTTCCTCCGGTGAACAGCACTGGCTTCCCACAAGCGGATTCTCAGCGCCCTAAACACGACAGTTTTTCCCGGCTTAAGCTTTGCTCCAGGGTTCCAGCCGCATTTGATATCATGCCAGCAGCTTCTCCAAAACATGGCAAAACAGCAGTCCAAGTTTTCATGTACATTATGCTGCTAAACTAATAACTGAAAAATAAGATTGATTTCTTATCTCAAACTCTCTTACAGATATCTGTGATGCCTGCTTAGTTTGTCTTCCCATACACTTACAGTCTGGAGGCTTCTTCCCCATGACTGACTGAATTTTTTTTTTTTTTTTTTTTTAATGCAAGCCAAGTCAAATAAATTCGAGTATCGTCTTAGCATTTGTGGTTCAGTGTGAAAGTTATATTTGTCTCTTGGTGATGACTGTCAGGTGAAACGTCTTGTCACAATACAAGCTCTGAAATACGGATACTTCTCTGAATCACTGCTTCTCTTAAAACAAGAGTAAGTGAAAAAACACCTTTGTAGTCTTTACCCGATCTCTTACTTCATACCCCAGCTGGATCTTGCACCACAGAATCTTCAGTAATACTTTGCTTAACCCTGGCAGTCACTCTCCTTGGGAGGAAAAAGCAGGGAAGAGAAGGAAAAACCACCAAGATTCCACTGAAAAGTTTCCCTGCATAAAGAATTCGGGATATGTAGGAGCACATTCAGCCTTTACAGCACAAGGCTAGGAAATAGGAAATGCAATACCTGGTTTCTACGCTATAGTTGCCTTCTTGCAGTGCGATCTGGTTATATCCTTAACCTTACTTTGTTTTTCTTTTAGCCCATGCATTTCCCTACAGAAATGCTGTGAAACTGTTAAGTCCTATAACTATGCACATCCTCTGAGTGGTAAAAGTGCAGCTATTACAGACTCCCGCTGGTAAGGGCTATGATTTAACTTTCGGTTGTTTTTTCTTTTTTTCTTTCTCCTCCAAGCTATCCCATTTGGCAAAATCCCCATTCTGGAAGTAGATGGAGTTACCATTCACCAGAGCCTAGCAATAGCAAGATACCTTGCCAGAGAATCAGGTAACACATACTCGACTATTTTCTTGCTCTGTTCTGCACCCACCTTTAATGCTCAGGAAAAATACATCCACAGCAAAAATAAAAGCAAACCAACAGCTTGGCAAGCCCAACCAAGTGGGAGTCAACACCAGCGTGGCAATACTGGTACTAGTGCTTTTCCCAGGCACAAACAGGTAATAGTTATCAGCCTCTCATTGCCTCTGTAGTTTGTCTGCCAGCACCAAGTGCTGACCAGAGAAACGCAGTGTACCATATAGGATGCTATTAGAGCTGCACTCAAAGAGCGATGGTTTAAAAAGCACCAAGGAGCGCTGTGTGGTGGCATGCCTGTGTTCAGTGGCCTTTCTTACCATAGTTTGGTGCCAATTTTGCTGGCTGGGTTGGGGCTGCTGTGGCAATCCTGATGAGATCTCAGGCTACATCCCTTGAGGTTCCAAGATCATGCAGAAGAAAGAGAGCAAGGCACATCTGCTAGGATGCTGTACAACAGGGTTTAGAGTCACTCAAATGTCAGGTAGAAAGTAAAAAAAAAAAAAAAACCAGACAAAAACAAGATTCCAGGTAACAACCTGTAGTGTGAAATGCTACGATGTTCAGAGCTGGTCACATGGCTGAGCTCCATATTTGCACTATAAGTGTATACGCCTAAAGGAAAACTCAGAAATAGTCCCCCCTTAAGTCCGATTGAGTTTCGCCTCTGCATACAGTACCTGGGGTTTGGGCTGACTTCTCCAGTCAATAAACTTTATTCACCTGTCACTGCATGACAGAAAGCGTGTACCTGTGGCTTCGCTAAGGCTCTCAGGGCAGTTTCCCCTGGAGCTAAACTTTGAGCTGCCAGGCTGACTAGAAAGACGACCGGGAGGAGAAGGTTTTGGAAGCATTAGAGATTATCACAGTAAGAGCACTCTGAAGCAGATTTAGGCAACAATTCTGAGCTGGCAGAGAGATTAGATCAGGTGGTGACATCACTTGCATCTTTAAATACTTACATGCTATGGAAGTACTCTACCGGTTAGATAAAGTGATATAAGACTTAGTAATGCAAGTAATCAAAGAGAGTAGTCAGGGCTTGCTTTAGGTCAGCAAGCTGTCATTCAAAACCATCTGCAAAACTGGTCTGGTCAAAGGCGTGGTGTGCTGAGTGTCAGCAAATTGAAGAGGGGGGCTGGAAAGCCAGTACTATCCTACTTTTTTTTACACTCTGAGCAAAGAGATGTAACCTGCCTGTCAAAATATCTCACGTTTTCCAACTGAGGAAACAGGCAGAAGTGCAGAGCCTTATTCTTTGAGGCACTAGCACAACATATTTTCAAGCATGTCTGCATACTGTGTTCCTGCCAATTTACTCCATCCTTGATACAATCTACTACTTGCAAGAGAAGAGAATGTTGAGCGTCCACTTGGTAATGAAAAATGATGAGAAAGCCTGCCTTCCACCCACGCTGCCTCCCTCCCCGTCTCCTATCGGAAGGCTGATCTGAAGCTGTGCTCCTTTTACGGTCTGAAGTTCTGATGTAGGCATTCCCCCAACACCTTTTCCACTGGCTTGCAACAGCCATAAAGGCTAGGGTTCTGGCAAATCCTAGCACACTCAGACCATGCTGTTCTCCTTTTGGTGTTAATCACGCTGTCAACTATGGCAGGAAAAAAAAGCATGCACTGCAAGGGGGAAAAAAAAAAAAGATATTTTCAAATTTATAGTGAAAACTTGCTACTTCTGCTGTTAAGTCTGTATATGTGTCACTAAGCGTTTAAAATTCAGAAATGGCCTTTTTAGGTGCCCGTCACTAACAACTGTTTACTGAAGGCTCACAGAACTTGATGCCCAAAAGGAGAGGCACCACCCTTGCCTTCAAAACCATAAAGTTTCAGTAAGGGAGATGACTTAGCAAAAGAATGGCATATGGTTTATGGGAGCCACAGAGCTTCCAGGTGAGGCTTAAAGAACCAAGAGAGGAAGAAAAGGATGACCTGAACCTGCACAGAGGTGAAATCATGAACACAGCTCTGTGGAACAAGAGCAAGGGAAAAAATGTAGTAGCATTGAGAAGACTGCAGGCAAGCCAAAGCACAACAGGGTAGGAAAGCAGATTTGTAAACAAGACAAAGTTTGGCTAAGGTGCCTGATTACCATGAAGTCATCAAAAGCAAGCAGGATGTCCTGAGAAGGTTCAAAATGGGGCTGAACGGGCAGGACAGAGGGAAAGAGAAGCAGACTTTCACAGAAGCGCTTTTGGAGGTTGTGTTGAGAGATGGAGAAGGGCATTGAAAGCTGGGATAGGGAAAGATTAACAGAAAGGAATTAGTGCAGAGCCTCACTGAACATCCTGGGATGGTGGAAAGCAGAGAGAAGGATAAAGAAGCAGTAGTCAGGCCATGGGCTCAGGTGATGGAAAGAACAACTCACTGCCTCAGATGGCTATATAAGGCTGGATAGGGAAAAAAGCAAAGGTAGTTGAGATTGCATCTGGATGCAAGGAGTCAAATGCATGTTGTTAGCATCAAAAAAGCCCTGGAGAGCATGTATGTTTATGGAAATGTTCACAAAGAACAGAGTTTACCTTTAGGGCATCAAAAATTCTGCTGATGCTGTCTCTAACCTCCCTTTGTATGCTTGCTTCCCACAGGTCTGGCAGGCCAGACGCCTGTGGAACAGGCACTAGCTGATGCCATTGTGGACACCATAGATGATTTCATGACGCTGTTCCCTTGGGCAGAGAAAAACCAGGACGTGAGAGTAAGACAATCACTAATTTAAACAAAGATAGCGCATAAGCCATGACTCTGTACTGGAGCATCTCCTCTGGAGAAACTGTTGTGTGCTAACCCCTGGGTCCATCACCTCACCTCAGCAAAGCTGAGCTGGACGAGCTCTGTGCTTCTTCCTCCAGGCTAATCCAGCCGAGGCCTTCCGCTCCCTCCCACCTCCTCCTTCACCAGATTTTTTTCACCCTCGGTGGAAGCAATAGTGAGCCCATCATGAGCCACCCCTCATTGGTTCACCTCGAATTGAGGATGCCGTATGTGCATACATCAAACTGCTCTTCAAAGGGGAAAGACAGGACACTTCCATCCCAGCCGGCACTGTGCAATACCTGTATCTTGTTGCAAACAAAATAAGCGCAAATCTTTCTCTTTTTGCTAACTGAACAGGATTAACAGCTCCATCCCCTCTTCCTTTTGACCTTCTGCTTCTTGATTTCTACTTGGCTTTTAATAAGTATCAATCTTCAATAACTTCAGCTGCCAGGGACAAACGTTTTTCAATTACCAGGGCGGTAAGGCACTGCTAAAGAGGGGAGGTAGCACATCCCTCACTGTCACTGCAGCCGTATTCTTCAGATCTCTGCGGCCCCACCTCGGTCCTCTGCGGTGCTTCTGCAAATACCCATGCCAGGCTAACACACACTGCCATGGCTACTTCAACACACATTCACAGCCAAGTCCTACAGCATTTGTTTGGTTGTTTGGGTTTTTTGGGGGTTTGTTCTGTTTTGTTGTTGTTTTGTTTTTTTTTTTTTTTTTTTGGTTTTTTTTTGGTTTGGTTTGGTTTTTTTTTTTTCCCCCATCAGTCCAGTCCCTCTCACCAGAGTCCCAAATGCAAGCATGCAGATCAGCTGCTGGGGAAGAGGGTGATGGATGAGTTAGCTCTGGTATTACAATGGCTCCACCCAGCTCTGACCCAAGCAGGTGACCTGACCCTTTTAGGAACGTGGTAGTGTAACAACAGGTCTCACCATTAACTACCAGTGCAGCCACCTTCCATTGATTCAAAGGTAACATTTCAGACTACGGTATCTTATTACAGAAACCACAGAGTACAAAATGTTGACCAAAACCAATAATAAATAATGAAATGACATGAAAGTGCTCTGAAATCTTGCAGGGGAAAATCTGAAAGTGTATTTGGAGGTTTTAGTGTTAAAAAATGTGAATTACTTAATCTCCTAGTGATTTCCTGAAGTTTCCTCATTCAAGGAGGGGAGGTTGACTCATTATTTTTAATCATTTAGGAACAACCACACTATTGCTAACATGTTAGCGTAGAAGAGCACTACTGCCACAATACTGCTACTCCTTTACAGGGAAACTCCCATAATAACGCCTGCGTGTGTCCCAGCTCGTACTCAAGCACTTCTCCAAAATAAGGACCCAGATTGTGCCACCAGTGATTATTTTAAAAGGAAAGAGCGTTCACAGGCAACCCTTATGTGCCTGTATGCACGTATGCATGCAAGGGAGTGTTTTGGGGCCAAGGAAGATCGAGAAACTGACTTTCTGGGAAGCTCTAACATTTTTCTCGCTATTAGCGGTTCTCCCTCTCTCCTCCCGGGTCCACTGCCACCACCTTGTGGTAGAAGTAGCGTCTCATGGCCTCACAAGGCTAGATTTAAGTAATTTACACACAGTAAACTTCCCCGAGCCTGACAAGCGATTACAGGAACACACATCCCTCAGAGAAAGATGAAAGGATGCGTTATGCTATCTAGCCAGTAGCAAAGAGAAAACCAAGCAAGGTAAAGGGAGCAGAGGTGGAAACTGCCCATGGAAGATCCCTCAGTGCCAGGCACACTCTCCCTTCACCCTACAGCCCCCCCAAAAAATAGCTGGCATTGCAACAGCTTTGTCACGCATTGCTGGAGAGGTCCAGCGTTGAGAAAAATAGGTCATGCCACTCCAGAAGGTGGATCCTGGTCATGTTCCCACCAGCTTCATGGGTTGACTGCATACGTCTGTAGTTGGGGGAGGTCATTACCATCATGATCGCACAACAGTTTGGGGGTTTTTTTGCAGGGGGGCAGGGAACTTACCTAGAAAAATGAAACGCTACAACACAGGCTACAAATATGAAATTTCTGGACTGCAGACTTCTGGCTGTTACTTGCAGTTGCAACATTCAGTTACTAAGCTCTTAAAAGACAGCAGAAAACGATGTCAAATCTTCGAATGCGTCTGCAGAAATACTGATTTTATTTCAGCCTGCATTTTTTGGGACCATTTGGGCTGCTGCCTCTTCTAAATGTTATTCTTTTTTTCATTAACCTGAATTTCAAAGCTGTTGAAATAATTCCATTCCTGTACAGCAGTGCTTATTTAACCAAGCCTGAGTATGTTCCTCCAAAAATTACACCAAGCACATTAACTGCACAAACTGTGCTACATGGGTCAGACCAGATAATCACAATAGTCTGCAATCTCAATTGCTTCCATGCAGGTGAGAAGAGAAAACCAGAAACAGTTTCTCTGTCCAAAGGGAACAGCTAACCCTCTAAAAGCAGCCTTGAAACTTTCTGCTGTGGGGAACAGCCAGCAGAGAACCACCACCACACACAAGCTCCTCCTTCAGCCATTAACATACTAAGGCTCATACCCTTCAGTGCAGACTTCAGCCTTTAAAAACGTATTTTAAACCACCTCAAATCTCATTGCTGTGGAGATAAAAAAGCAGAATAACCTGCTAACATGAAAGTTTAAAGATAAACCTAGCAAAAGCTCAAAACCCAGGTTCCACATCTCACATGAGAAGGGCTGGTAAGGAAAGAAAACTGACCAGCATCTGACGGACAGCACGGAAAGACTGAGCTTAAGGGATTCTGGAAATGTGAGACCCTGTACACTAAAACACATACATCCAAAAGAGTCCCAAAAAAATGACCGTGAGACATTGGGAATATATTTTATAGATGGATTCTTCCCAAATCTATGGCTGGCCTCCCATCTTGCCACGGCTAGCTGGCTGTTAGCACAGATAAACGAGTAGCATCACCCCACACATCTTGTGTCTCAGCATCCAGGAGCTCTTAGGTGCTCATTAAGGGAGCAATTGGCTTAAGTCATGGCTCACTGAGCCACAAATACCATCTTTTAGGCATCTAACCCACTTCATGGGTAATTACCTCAGCTTTCCAAATTCTGTTGGGCCACTTTGCATGTATCCAAATGACAGTTACCTCTGTATTTCTTTACTTACCTTAAATAATTGCTGTTTGCTGTATTAATCCTGACTTGGATGTTAACACGTTCCTTCTTCCAAAGACAACTGAGAGTAGTCTGAAGTTTGGGTCAGACCAAATGATTTCACCATCACCTTTTTCAGATTTCAGCTTTCTTTTTCACAAGAAACCCCCAAAAATTCAATTTTGCTGACTGCTGTGCTTACGCATTGGTGTGCATCTTTGTGTTTCATTCTTCCCCCAGAAAAAAGCATTTGATGATATCCTCACCAACAAAGCACCTGAGTTACTGAAAGATTTGGATACTTTCTTAGGGGATAACAACTGGCTGGTAGGGAAGTCTGTGAGTATAATTTTTGTTTCTCCCATTCCAATAAGGTTGCCAGAAAAATAGAATCATTGACTATTGTTGAATTTCTGAATTTCATGCCAGCCCATGAAACAACTCTCCCCACTCTCTTAACTCTTTCTTCTTACCAATAGACAATTGGTCGCTCAATTGCAAAATGAAAATTGTTTTTCATGCTATTCAAAAAGTGAGGCAAACCAGGACCAGGATCTGCATTTTCTAAACCGGCTTAGAAGTATGTTGACACAAAACATTATAAATGCCTTTCTACTAGTCAGTACAGATGGGAGTTGTTTCGAATTCTGCTTATAATCGCTGATCAATTTACAGGAAACATGAAAAAAACCTCTATGAAAATGTAATCCCCTTTTTTACCCAAAACTGTTTGGAAACTAATTAAAACACTTTTCTGCAGCACAGTTTCAGCAGGAAAGATTAATATTATAATGCAAGTGATATTTGTAGCACAGGCTTTATTTAACCAATTTTTACCTAAATCAAGCCCTGCATTGCAACCTAATTACTAGCTCTGTAATTATAGGCTTAAAAAAAAAAAACACCACCCCAAAAAACAACCAAACTTACACAAAACAGATCAATCCATGTTTAATTTCTGCAGTTTGCTCAGAATATTAGTAGTCCCAGCTTTTGAGATTACCAACTAAAATGTATTGCTTTCTCTGCCATTTCCACCAGGTAACATGGGCTGATTTCTACTGGGATGTGTGCAGTACGACACTTCTGTCCTGTAAACCTGACCTGGCAGACAACTACCCGAGGCTTTTGGCTCTCAGAGACAGAGTGCAAGCGCTTCCAGCTATTGCAGCCTGGATCCAGAAAAGACCAAAGACTATAATGTAGATCAGCTGTTCAGACTGGAAAACACAAATGCATGTTTAGTTTTCAACATGATAAGCGTCTTAAGTTATTAATTTTAGTATCATTTAAATCAATTTCAGATGGGTATGCTACACCAAATCAAAATCTACCACTTGTATCCATTTATAGGAGAGAATCTAAAAAGCTGATTTAGTAGAGCAGAGCCTGAGGCAGAGGTGTGGTTTCAACCACATTCCCCCCACTACTACTAGAGTGCTTGATCAACCCAGTTAAAGTTCTGTGGGCTCTCAAAGGGAGAAGAGATGAATAAACCTTCCTGGAGAGATGCAATCTCAACAATACTTTCTTTATTGTAGACTTTCGATCTGGAGGAAAGCAGGCTAATTAACAGAGAGGATAAACATATGGGAGGACTAAGGACACTTCAGCAAAAAAAGACCTGCTTAGTCAACAAACTTCAAGCTTCTCAAGCACTTTCTTTAGCCTCTTGAAGTTTATGCTGTGCCACTGAAAAAAAAAAAAACCCACAAAACCAAAAAACAAAACCCACCCCAACAACAAAAAACCCCAAACCAAACCAAAAAGCAGCTGCCCAGCTGAGCTGGTGCCCACACCAGCACCAGTTCTCCATAAGCACACCAGCTGCAAAATATTCAGCAGCTCAGTATTTCTTCCAGTAAGTAGGAGACACAAACTAGGGTCCGTGGTGGCAGGGGTGGAAATCAGGTTTAGAACAAATGAACGAGCAAACAGTTTGTTCTTCCGGCACTGGGGAAGACAGGTAGGTGGAAATCCTGGCAACGTGGATGGTTGTAGATGCAAGCAGTTTACACAAACTCAAGGGGAGACAAGTGCTTGCAAGAGGACTCCGCTGTGTGGTGTAAGCAGATAAACCACAACAAACTTGGGCAATCCTCTGGGCTGAAAACGGCCACTGTTGGGAAAGTATTTCCCTTCATACTTGCTTTTCCCTCCCACCATCTGTATTATTTCATTGAATCATATGAGTGACACCAACCAACCACTAACAGTTCAGAGGCAAACCAGGTACTGGCAGAACTGAAAGCAAGGTCCAATCTTTTGCTCATTCCAATATGGTATCTCCACCTGCTTTGCAATTCCTTGCACACTTTGTTCTAGCTCTTTGCAGGTTTTTCCTTCTTCAGCTCCCACTCTCCACTCTTCTTCAGCAACAGACTTCAGATAGTTCCCCCCCACCCTGTACATCTTTCCCAACCAGAGACACAGAATCACAGAATGGTTGAGGCTGAAGGGACCTCTGGAGGTCATCTGGTCCAAACCCCCTGCTCAAGCAGGGCCACCTAGAGCCGGCTGTCTAGGACTGTGTCCAGAGAGCTTTTGAACGTCTCCAGGGATGGTGACTCCACAATCTCTTAAGACCCCCAATTAAAGAGAGTAGGAACAGTTACAGTAAACAAAAAAAGGCAGAAATACATAGGAGCTTCATAGCACTTAAAGACAGATATTGACCCCAGGGGTCTAGGGATGTGATTGTTTAAGGAGTAACCACTGCTCAGCCAGACTACATTAACTGATTACATAGACATACCAAACCAAAACACCACACAAACCACCCTACAGGGCAGGCATTTTGTTTCATTTCACATTTGAAGCAAACAGGTGAGAACATGCAAATACAATGGGATAAGAGTTGGGCTAGAATCATGCTCAAGAGAAACAGACAACCTAATTAACTGCAGCATTAAACACTTGTGGTTGTCTGTTAAATCCCACTATTTAGCCCAACAAACCAGGTGGAATTAAAGCAGCACAGTAGACAAACTGATTCTTACCCTTCTTCCTTCCCATATAATAAAATATTTCTTCACCCTATTTCAGCCGTGCATTTTGGAACGTGCAGCACAGCCACAGAAGATTTCTAGTAAAAGCCAAGTAAGGTTTAGTTCAAACTTTGAAAACATTTTAAAAGCTTTCATTTTCCATCCATTTTGTACTTGCAGAAATCATGAACAGTTGGAAAAAATACCCACAGCCATAACCAAACCAAAAAAACTAGATGCCCAACTCACAGATCACCTCACTGACTAATCACTAGCAGCATCTGAAGACAGGCTGAAATGCTGAGCGACCACGGACTCCAGCTCCTCTTCCCTACTCTTCATATAAAACTGTTTAAGTCCCTTCAAAAGATGCACCAAGTGTCTTCTGTCTGTGATAACCACATATAGAAAAGTGGTAACTATCAACCCCATATTGAAAACCAGAGTGAATTCTAGGATGCAGTCCTCAGAGATTCAGCCTGGTACAGATTTGCTGAGCTCTGCACAGAGGATACAGCAGCTGAGGCTTTAACAGAAGGCAGGGGCAATAAGGACTTCCCGATACTTTGCTTTCCCCCAGCTGCTAAAAAAGTAGCAGTCTGAATCCGATCTACTCCGAGATCAGAAGATGAAATTTCAGTCTCTTCCTCTGTCCAGGGAAACGGACATCCTCCTCTCCTACCTCCTCAAATTACATCCTTGCCAGCAGATTATAAGCTTCAGGTGGAGGCATACCTCACCATTGATACCACTGAAGCTCTTCATTTCACTGACATGAATTCAAAATTCACTGAAACTTCAAGAAGAGAGCAAGACATAAGCTTTGTGTTCAGGGCACTTCATTGGCAGAGTGCAGATATGGTATCTACACCAAGGACTGACAAAAAAATTGCAACCTGGGGGGAAAGTTCCATCCAGCAGGAATTCTGTTTTTATAATCAATATCCTAATACAACTGTGTTTAGAGTATAATGAAACATAGTAATTAACTACTGCTGGATAAAGCCAAGTCAGTTCAAATCATAGAATCATTAAGGTTGGAAAAGACCTCTACGATCATCAAGTCCAACCATCAACCAACACCACCATGCCTCCTAAACCAGGCCCTGGAGTGCCACGTCTACACCTTTTTTGAACGCCTCCAGGGATGGTGACTCCACCACCTCTCTGGGCAGCCTGTTCCAATGCTTAACCACTCTTTCGGTAAAGAAATTCTTCCTGATGTCCAATCTAAACCTCCCCTGACGCAACTTGAGGCCATTTCCTCTTGTCCTATCGCTAGTTTCTTGGGAGAAGAGACCAACACCCGCTTCACTACAACCTCCTTTCAGGTAGTTGTAGAGAGCGATCAGGTCTCCCCTCAGCCTCCTCTTCTCTAAACAACCCCAGTTCCCTCAGCCACTCCTCATAAGACTTGTGCTCTAGACCCCTCACCAGCCTCGTTGCCCTTCTCTGGACACNTGTTGTGACCAAAGTGCAGCACCTGGCACTTGGCCTTGTTGAACCTCATACAGTTGGCCTCGGCCCATCGATCCAGCCTATCCAGATCCCTCTGCAGGGCCTTCCTACCCTTGAGCAGATCGACACTCCCACCCAGCTTGGTGTCATCTGAAAACTTGCTGAGGGTGCACTCAATCCCCTCATCCAGATCATTGATGAAGACATTGAACAAAACCGGCCCCAGAACTGAGCCCTGGGGAACACCACTCATGACCAGCCGCCAACTGAATTTAACTCCATTCACCACCATTCTCTGGGCTCAGCCATCCAGCCAGTTTTTTACCCAGCAAAGAGTATGCCCGTCCAAGCCCTGAGCTGCCAACTTCTCCAGAAGAGTGCCATGGGAGACAGTCGAAGGCCTTACTAAAGTCCAGGTAGACAACATCCACAAATGGAATATTTCAGCTAGTTTTGAAAGCTGTCTATTTGATTTATAACATGCAAGTTATCATACCACACACACCCCCGCCCCAAATAACCACAACGTGAAAACATTTTGTTAATCTATGGAATTTTATTTGAACAAGTTGATACAAAACCAGTACAGTACGTCAAATGAACCAAAACAAGCAGAAACAGACTCGAGCATTGTCAAATAAGGCACATATAAAAAAATCTACACGCGTAATCCAGTGAAACAGACAGTTTATATATATATATATTTGGAGGTAGAAATAATTACAAAAATACTGACAAATCTTAAGCAGTAGCAGATTTGTTAAAACAATTACTACTTAGGTCCCTGTCTTGAAAAGTGATCTGTAAAATAATGTTTATTCAGCATCCGACATTGGCACATTTGGGCCATTTATGTTTTTAAGCACCAAAAGAATGCTATTGGTGTTAAAAATTTTCAATACCATGAGGAACACAATAAAGAAACTACAAAAAGTTATAAGTGTCCATAAAACTCATGGTCATCAGTAATGTAAGAGTCCTTGGGGTACCACATCACCTTTCTTCCTTGAATTCCACAACATATTTACATTTTAGAGACCTAACGAAGCTTTTAATAGTGTGGCTATATCTGCTGGAATGGTTCCTTCTTCTCCTGAGGAATAAAAACAAGCATTACTACAGCTCAAAATATGTCACATAAACAGACAAAAGTCTAGATCCCCAAAACTGTACAAAATCCTCTAGTTGTAGGAGTCTGTCCTTGATTTGTGGGTCAGAGTGCACTTCCTGTCAAACCGAACAATAACCAGCACAAATACATCCCTCCAGTTTACTTAACATGGGGGGTGGGGGGAAGGCTTGTTTGCATCAAGAACCTTGTTTTTTCAGAATAATATGTTGCAGCAACCTTAGTTCACTTAAGTGGACATCATTATGTGCAAGAGACTTACCTGAATCTGCTGCAGTCATATCTTGTTCTAATTTCAATTTCTGCTGGCTGATTTTGAGCATGGATTCTTCAATAGTCCCCTTACTGATTAGCTTTATGACTTTTACTTCTCTGAAAACCACAAAATAGGATAAATCCATTTTTATCGTTTCTTTGGATTAGTGCAAAAGGAAGGATGCTCTGCCTTTGCTCAGCTGGCAGTGGTTTAAAACAAGAAGGAGGAAATTAACAAAAGGGCAATACAAAGAGCTTTTAGTTTTTCTGTCCAGGCCAACTGTGCTCTGTACTGCTACAAGACTTCTTTTCTCCTGCACTCCCAGCCACCGCAGTCTGGACAGTCACAAAAATCTCCATTAATAGAAAGAACTCAGCTTGCCCCTCATCTCATACTGCAGTTGAAATACCAGTTATTAAACATATTCTGTTGCGCACGTTAGCCTATTCTGATGGAGGGCTCTAAAACAGTCCATGGTTTCACTCTTTATGATAGGGTGGCACTTAGAGCTTAAAAGTCTCCTGAAGAAAACAAAGCTCTGCCTTGAACTTCAGATCTGCCTTGAAATAGTTCCTAGCACCAGAAATTAGAGAATTATAGAGAATTTAAGAGTTATACGGAACTGCAGAAAGGAGGAGAATGTAAATAAGGTCTGTTCTGGCAGCAACGTGTGCTAAGACAATTACAATTACACAGCTCCTACAAAACCCAGAGCTGGTTTATCCAAGTCTCTGCTTAAAATGGAATTTGTAATCATAAAATATTGTCCCTTTAGCCTCCTTTGAGGGCTTGCCTCCAAGAAAAGCCAAGCATTTATATTAAAAAGTCTTACCTTGTCTGACCTACTCTATGGCATCGGTCTTCTGCTTGCTTATCATTGTATGGGTTGCAATCAATGTCATGAAGAATAACAACGTTTGCTGAGGTCAGATTAATTCCCAAGCCACCAGCTTTGGTTGACAGGAGGAATACAAATATACCCATATCTGTATTGAACTGATCTATTAGATGTATCCTGCAGAACACAAGAAAACACACATCAGGCCTTGGAGAACACACTACAGTGGCTCCAGAGTTGAATACAGAAGTTAGGATAATGATCTTTTGAAAGGGAGAACAGTGGCACTGCAAAGCAGCTCGAAAGTACAGATGAAGAAGGAAAAAGGGTACCAACAGTCCTCAACAGCGACCAGAGAAACAGAGTGACAGATCGATAGCAAAGAATGAAGAGAGGCTTGGAAAAAGACCTTGGATGATCACAGACTACAAAGAGCGAGTTGGAAGACAAGGGAAGACTGACAGACATGAAACAAACCAGGAGGGGGGCGGGGAAGGGAGGAATTTAGCTTCATGACTGTCTTCTGTACTAATTGCGCATACAAGGGAAGTAACAGATTTCAGCTGTAAGTGGGAAGCAATACCACAGCAAGAATGACAGGTTTTTGAAATGATAAAAAGAGCATCTAAGAAAAATTTAAGAAAAAAATCATGAAACAGCAAACAGCAGAAAGCCAGCACAGCTCAAATACAAGAAAAACACTGCAACATTTTCAGCTGTGAAGGACAGAGTAAATGGTGTGCCCTAGAAAAATAAAGGGGCTTATCTGCCTATTGTAACAGAGATATACTATACTTCCAAGGAATATCTATAGGTGAGCTTTTGTTATGGCATGCTGATGCACAAGCAAATCAAACACACCGTGAACTGCTGAAGACAAAAGTTTTCCATTTTGATGGCTAAGACTGTAACCCAACCATCTAAAACTCACCTTTCAGCCTCATCCTTACTAAGGCAATCTGAAATCCAACATTAAACCCCTTCTATAGTCAATGCCCAGTGACCACAGAATTCTACACATTGGAACACAAAGCTAAGGGTTTTCAGTCACTTCCCCCTCTCCATGCACACATCCATTTTTTCCTCTCTCATCTTCAGCAAGAAAGTCACATACCGATCAGAAATCTGTGTTTTTCCATCCAGCCTAATATATCTATGTTGCCAATGTTTTAGGAAAACTTCCAAGATATCCAGCATCATAGTAAACTGGCTAAACAATACAACTCTGTCACCCTGGAAATGACAAAGCAAAACAAAAGTTTTAAAACATGTCAATTATGGATAACAAACTACACAGATACTTTATTGGTGCAAATACATAATTTTACTTTGACTGAAACCCTATTTTCCAAACTAAATGACTAGGCTGAAATTCATCTAGTCAGGACGGACTTTCAGTGAAGATATCACATCCAGCATTTCTGCTGCATTAACCCACTTTTGTCAGTGCAATAATTTTTTAGTTACTTTGTACTTAGGTGACTCAAGCAATCTAGAAATCACATGTCAAATGCATAAATGACAGATCTACTCCATCTATAAACATAACCAAAATATTTTCATTAAAAACTTAAATTTAAGCTATATTCTGTATAATACAGAGCAGTAGCACTCTTTCATCTGAAATAATCGAACAGATGCACACGCATACACTTGTGCAAATTCAGGACACTGGTACATACTTATTTGTAAAATAAGCCAGTTTGAATCTATGACTCAAAGCAGTGACCTCTTCTTACCTTTACACTGGCTTAACAAGTACATGATTATTCTAATGTAATACAGTCTTATTCAATTACCAAAAGAAAGTCAAAGTTCATGAGCTGTGAAAATTATGCTAGCCCTCTGCACATTGTGAAAGTAGTGTTAACTCGGAAACTTGGAAAAATGGGAAAGCTTATTTCAGCTGTCTCTAAAGTGACGTGCATAGGCAGGACTGCACATTAAAAGCTGTAAGCATTGCATTGCAATACTGCACATGCATTAAATCACACTAATACTCCACAGAAAAGCAACTGGGTTGCATATACAGCTATCAAACATTAATTTAACCAGTTATTTAGAGCCACCCTTTAAAGGGACAGGAAAAGATGTTTCAGCCATCTGCAGTACCAACCTTCTCTTTAAGGTCAGAGAGAATGCGTTCCAGTGCTCTGAACTTTCCAGAATCCAAGATCTGATCCATGTCTAACTTGAAGTCACTGACATGAGAATATTGCTTACAAAGCAAATGCAGCTCAAAATCTGTCATTACGGTCATATCTTCAAAGATAAGGTCAGGGTTAGCATCACAATGTGTGGGTTCCTGTTAGCAAAAATGAAGGGAAATAATGCAATACACAATCTCACCAGACAGACAAGAAGAAACAAAAACACCACACAATAACATCCAAAATTTCTGAAAGAACAAAGTAGCACAACTAGACATGGACAAATGCCAGAGCGTGGGTCATGCAAGCAACAAAACATGAACTCTGCAACCCCAGGTTTATAGTAGAGGATCATTACTTCGCAATTTAGCTTTTACAAGAACTTGTACTACCAAAAACTAAGAAGTATATGCTCAACTTCCATAGCAATTACCTAGTTCCCATCAAGCCCTACGACCTTTTACCCCTGTATCAGACCTCTTCCCCTGAAGACACATTCCCTAAAAGGGAGGTCCAATCCTTGGATAGATGGTAGAAGACATGGGAAGCCCAGCCCAAGATGTAGGGTGGGTAGAGGGATGTCATGCCTGGAAGAAAGAGGAAAAGAAAAGCCACATCTGGAAAGTACGATGGTATGAGTAGGAATAAAAAGGGACAAAAATCCTTCATAAACCAATGGGTCACTTCTTCCCTTCCCCCCAACCTTGACTGGCTTTATTTTAAAACAAAGCTGAAGATATTCAAAGCCAGCGGCAACTTTCTTAGAGCACCTGCTGCACATTCAGAATTTTTTTTTTTTTATACTTTAGAAGGAAGCAACAATTTTCCCCAAACTCCACAGGCATTAACCCCAGCCAAATTACAAAAAAAAAATATTCTCAACAGTTCAATACTTATGCCTTCCCTATTTTAGTTCTGTATGGCCTAGATTTCTTGCTACTCAGAAAATAATACTAAACTCAAGAACCCACCCAGGATTTTTTTCATAAGTACTTTGCTTTTAAATTTTGGGGTGGAGGGAAGAGGTGTTAAGGGGGAGCTAATGAAAAGGAGATGACTGCAGTCCCACAACTGTTCTCTCCAATCTAATATCCAATATAAAAATCAGTGTTAAACACATACAGAGCTTGATTAGAGCACTGGATAGATGCTGAGAAATAAAAAGCAGCAACAATGAATTAAGTTTTGCAAAGACACACTTTTGACCAGAGGACTGACAATAGAAAAAAAAAAATCTATTTAAGTTGCATTAAAAATTCTGAGAAATCCAGGTTTGCTTCTAAATCGCATCACCTTACCTTGAGCATAAGCATGGACATTGTCCTGAGCTTGTCAGTTGTGTAATACTGACGATGCAAGAGAGGGTGATTAGCCATTTTTCTAAGTTGCATCATTACATTTCCCATATCAGAGTTTTTCTCTGTAAACAAAGAAATAATGTATACTCAGTAGTACGTAGACGCCTCTCTGACAGATCTTTGTCTCTCGGGAGAACTTCATTTTTAAGAACCGAATTTGACATTTCACCTATTACCTGAACTTAAGAAAAATTCATAGAAAGGATATAGTCACTTTATGAGCATTAGACATTTCTACAAAGCATAGAATACAAATACAAAAATACAAAGCATAAAATAAAAGCATAGGGCTTTGTAGTCACATTTGACATACATCTGGGCATGAAAAAAAATCCAGCAAAAGGAAACGAGACCCTCACATACCATTACTATTAATAGTTTTCTTGAACTTGTTTAAGAGATCACCGTATAGTTGTTCCTGTTTCTCAGACATGGCACATAATTCAATGAGATCTTTTTTCGGAGGTAGTTGTTTAAGGACCTGACAAAATAAAAACATACCAAGTAAAAACTGTACTGTAGTGAACACTCAGCAATTCTGTACTATCTTACAAGCCTGCTTTTAAGCTACTCTATTCATTCTCCCCATCCCAACTCCTTTCATTGGCTGCAACTTGGCTGAGTCAGCAGTTCAACGTGATTTGGATCACCCCCCCATCAAGTAACATAGTCTGCATGCTCCAAAACTGCATGAAATAATAATACATGCAATACCTGGAACCTACTCCCCTGCTAGTGAGAGATACCCTCTTCAAGTCACCAAATACAAAACTATGCAATTCCACAGAAGCACTTTTCAGATGACTATTAAATTTTCCCTTTTATACATGCAATTCTAAATAGAAGAATTTAAATAGGTTTTGGATTTTAGAATGAAAAAGAAACATTGATGATAGCAAAATAACTTAAAACACATATTTCTAGTCATACATACACACAAATACATATGTGCACATTCACTGTCTTAATCCTTTCAGTTAAAACAAAATGTCATTACTATAAGATCACAAATATTTTTGTGGTTAATATGGAGGATTTCTCACTTCTCATCACTTCACAGCGCACCAAATCACCTTTCGGTGATCTTTCCTAACAAAAATTCCCAACTAGAAATCATCAGCAAATAATAAGCATCAAAACCCAAAGCTGTAGCAGGTCACATTTTCACTTGCAAACTTCTGAAAGATAGCTCAAGTTTCTTGCTCTTCCTAGTAAACAGCTAAAACTAGCACTGACAAAATCTGACCTTAAATTCTATTGTTAGTCTCAAAGATTATCAGAGTTTTTGATAATACGAAGCCATTACTTTAAAGATAAAACATTACCTCATCTTTTACTCTTCTCAGGATGAATGGTTTTATTATCTGCTTTGCATGTGCAATCCTCTCCTTTTCATATATGCTTTGTTCTTCAGCACTCTTCTAAAGGAAAATATTGCAAGAATTCAATTACAGTGTGAAGTTTTCAGCTGTAACAACACTACCTTAACTATTCTAACTGGATGAAAAACCCAGCCAGGACAGACAGATCTAACAGGACCATTAGGATTCTGAGATATCCTGTTATGACACATTCTTACTTTAAATGGTTTATTTCATTGTTTCATTTTCTAGATTTTCATAATTACATTACCTGTTTCCATAAGCTACCAATAAAACAGAAGTTGTGTAGCAACAACAGTGTTCTAGCAAAAAAAAAGTTATTTTCAAGAAGAGAATATATAATACTTACTGTTTTTGAGGAGAACATCCTTCGGATTTCACTTGTGCTACTGCTGAACATATGCGGCATGACAAAATTCAAGAGGGACATCAATTCCAACAGATTATTTTGAACCGGAGTCCCTGTTAGCAGCAAGCGATTCTTTGCCTGTTGGTCCAAAGTGGAAAACAGCAGTGAGAAACATTAGTGGAACAGGTTAAAAATGAATATTGGCAGAAACAACACAGCTATGGAGAACTGAGAAAGTGAGCTTGGTTTAAATGATAACTATTGAAACTTAATATATATTTAGATCTCATGGAATAATTTCCTGGTTAAGTCAACAAAACAGTTTACAGATCTGTGGGGAACTGAGCAGAAATCAATTTAAGACTATTCAAGAAGCCTAATCCAGATGTAAGAAAAGCCTTCCTGACTCTATTAGGGTTTTTCTTGTTTGGGTTTTTGTTTGGGTTTTTTTTTTGTGTGTGTGTGGGTTTTTTTGGTGGTGGTTTTTTTTTTTTTTTTTAAATTAACATGCTAATTGTTGCTCCCATATCATACCTCTTCTAATGTCATACAGGACTTGTGCACAAGTTTTGAACTGCAAATACAAGCCATAGTTTAACTGCTTAACGATCAGCTTCTTAAAAAGGCTTTTCATGAAAATATGATCTTGAAAAATAAGTTGGAATAGGTGATCGTAAGTATACTATTATTGTACGAATCCTAAGTGCTAAGTCACAATAATCAGAGAAAGAGCTGTACTCAAATTTTCTCTTTTTCTAAATGCTGCTGACTCAGGCTGCAAGCCACAAGAAAAAGTTACTTTAAAGCTAGCTTTTCTTGCACAGCCCTATCAGAGTAGGTGCTTAAATACTACCATGTTTCAGCACAAGTCATCAGAATAGCATTTTTACAATCTTTACTACTGTGGGATAAAACTGGAAAATTGCTTAATACTGAAACTGAACCATTACCATCATTGTATTGATGCTATAGGAAGTTTATTACATTTCTTTGGCAGCTGTCTCCCTGAAAGAGTTCACAATGCAGGATCCACTCCTAAGACCACACCAACACTTATACCCACTTGCATACTGTAGTTTCTGGAACATTCTGTGTATATGCACTTTAGAGTTAATGCTCCATTTTCCCCGAGCCCGTAACTACAAAACAAAAAAAACCAGGAGTTGTCCTCTCTAACCCAACAATAACTAAACCTCTTACATTAATTGTCATAAGGTGCTGGTAGCGTACAGAGCTCATGTTCTTGAGCATATGACCTTCATCAAAAATTGCATAGTTAAGCTTCAACCTGCGAAACAGTCCTCGATCATCTGAGCTGCTAATTGCACAGTTGTATCTGTCAGAGAAAGATATCATAAAAGACACATTAAATGCAAATTTAACATGAACATACTGTTATCACAATCAAATTAAATTCTCTAAAATTGTTAAGAGTTATGGAGAGAATACATGAGGGGCGGTAAGTAAAATTGCCTAGAAGTAACGAGCCATAACAGTTTACTACTGGCAAATAACTACAGTTAACTTGATGAGCCAGTGCTCTCAGTAACACTTGCCAAAAAACTGTGCAAATCTATTAAAGTAATATGTATCTATTAACATGTATTATGAAATTAATAGATAATACGTAAAGCATCTATTACATAGTATCTGTTACACATTAATAAAACACTAGTTAACCATTACCTGAAAACAAAAATAAGTTCCCTTCCCATCTCACCAAACTCCAAACATTGGTTTGTTGTACCACTAGGGGTCAGCAGGAGCTAACTAAACCTCACTTGTTATTTAATTACTGTACTTACGTAGTTACAATCACATTGAAATCGACAACTTTATTATTAATGTCCGCCCTGAGATGTTTCCTATCTTCTTGGGATCCTACAAAAGGACAAAATATAAAATGAGTACAATTACATATATTTATATATATAAAAATTAAGACAGTATACAGAAATACGTTCAGCAATAAATACGTGTATTTCAACCACTGTCTTAAAACAATGCTTCCATGAGCAATTCATCTTTTCTGAGGCTGACCACGCAAGCAACTGTATTATTGGATTCATTCCTAAATTAGATTCCTCACCATAGTAAAAAAGGACATTCAGTTCAGGACACCACAGATGAACTTCCCTTATCCAGTTATCTGTAAGACATCATTAAAATAAAAACCAAGTCATTTATACTTTATCATGTGTTACATAACTTCAGACACACCTCAGCATTAAACCAAACATCTGATTTTAAAGCAAATCCCTTTAAATTCTCCTGAAGGTTAAGAAACTTTCTGTCTAAATGCTGGAAAACCAATAATATTAGGGAAATTAAACAACCCACAACTGGGCTTTAAGTAACTCTCGCTTAATCAGCTTGCACTTTAAACTCCTACAGAAACAGACCCTGCAGGGTCTGTAACCATCATGTAAAAATAATACAACGCTTAACTTTTCAGCCTGACTTCTTCCCTAGACGGTTAATTCCTCAGAAAGCAAATCACTTCATTTGTCAGTACTCGCATCCAGAAGTGTTTCACCAGGAGAGACAGTGCCTCTGGGAGTAGGCAAGGAAGCCTTACAACTCAACCCAGCTCCAGGTGTGCAGCCAGGAGAGCAGCCATCAGCTGTTACCATGCCCAAGGGGCTGCTTGACAGCCAATGCAAATGCTGACCCCAAACCACAGCAGAAGGGCATCTCTGGTAAATGCCACTTGACCCGGGCCGGACCCAGGTCAGGGCTGAGGCAATGCCTCCAGAAAAGCATCAGGAAAGCTGCAGGTAGACCGCACTTCCCAGGCATCCCCGTGTTGGATGGCTTGGGCCAACCTGCCACTACAATTCATGAGCCTCTATGATTCACTTCACAAAAGTGCCTTCATTTACACCTTTATGTACACCTCAGGTTTCAAGTAACATGCATTTTTAAGAGTTATTTGAAAAAAGGATTCTAGTGGATTTTAAAAGCACACTGAAAATGGCAATTTCAAACTGACACTGAACAACCGGAAGCTTTTCTGATGTGTTAAGAGAAATTTTTGAAGCCCAAATAAGTATTTTATATTAAAAGCAGCATTTTCTTTCTAAATTAAACTTGCTACTTTCTCCTTTCTATAATCATTCCACAAAAACAAATTTAACTCCATGGAGAACTAGTTTCTGCTCAAACTCATCAGCTTTGCTGACATATTTTATTCCACCATATTCTTCCTGCTTTCAACTGAGGTCATTAAACAATCAAAACACACAACTAAAAAGACAGGCAGCCTCATCATTTTAGGATTTTTATCTGCTTTGACAGATTCTGTGCAGCAAAAAGGAAAAAGACATTGAATGTCTCATAATGCCATGAAACCTAATCCTAAGCACAGCCAGAAGACTAGGAATTTCAGCCAATAATCAGTAAGTAAAAGACTACTTTGCTAAACAAGTTCAAATTGTAACAAGCAGCTTTATTTTTTGTGAAGCAGACACAGCATGTTAAAAAAAAATTCCATGTTAGGTCTAATTAATTCAGAACAAGCATGCCTTCAGTATGGTTTGCATTCCAATTCAAATTGCTTAAGGAGTTGAGTATCACCATAAGAAAATTAAGTTTTCTTTCACAAAATTATCTTTGTTTCACAGCCTGCCCGTGATTTTTTTTTTTTAAACAAACAAATAATTTTGCAGCTTGTAACTTACCTAATGTTGAAGCTGGCACAACTATCAAGTGGGGACCTCTATTGCCCTCTTGGTAGAGATAAGCTAGAAATGCAATAGCTTGAATTGTTTTTCCTAAGCCCTAAGAGAAAACAAATCAATTTGAACAAAATTTACAATCTGTAGAACATAACACCATTTTGTACTCGCAAGACAATTACAGTGTAGTCAATGTTAACTGAAGATTACAAATCTGCATAGAAAAATTGTTCTGTTTAACTGCATTGTTTTACAGAAGACAATTCCTTCTTAAGTACAATCGCAGTCAAACTCAATTATCTTTTCAGCTCAACATTTGAACATCAGGGATTAATCTTTTCCATTTATGAAGTTTTTCATTTTAGTTCAAGTTCTTCCCTCAAATCTTCTTCAAAAATTTACCTTCCTGAAACAGTGCTGCAGACAAATGATTACTTGGAAACTAATTGCTTCTTTCCATTTGAGCCAGTTGTACAAAGGATATTGCAGCTACTTCTGAAGTGGAATTTAATATAGAAATCAGATTTCTTAAAGATAAGCCTATGTTTCCACCAATACTCACTTCCCTGTCTTCTGTATCGTGGATTTAAAAATTTATCTTATCTACCACAAAATACGCATGTAAGGTAGTTCTTACAAATACAAAACATATGGAAGCTGAGAAACACTGCCTAAGTCTTAGTGAAGCAAACCCACCCATTCGCTCATGGTTCGTCACAAGATGAACAGCAGCCAGGATTACAAGCAACTGACAACACATTTAGCATTTAGCAGCTGCATCCCTAAGTTTGTTCTGTTGTACAATTACTGGTGGTATCAGCACCAAACAAAACCTCAAACCCAGAAGCTTTTCTCTCATTTCAGAACTTATGGGGAATGTAATGACAAGAGACAGTTGAAATGCTGGAGAGGCAGAAAGGTTTCTACCCACTTCATTTTCTCTGTATTGTTAACTACCTGTTTTGAAACTGATGGAGAAATGTAGAAGATAGGGGCTCACTACGGCTACATGCTGGACAAGTAGAATGAATTATAGTTATGGACAAGGAGCCATTAAAATGAATGGCTTGAGGGTAATCTGTTGTGGTAGAAACTGCTTCCATTGCATCAGAAGACACCGTGTGACTTGTAATTATCAGTGTCCACGAATCTTACGCTACCTTTGACTTTCAAATTGAAAGTAAGAGCTCAGCAGCTTCTAAATGTTTGAAGAAACTGTTTGTAATTGAAGTTATATTAGCTAAAATAAATGTATAATCTGCTTGGGGTTTCTAGGAAATGAAAGAATTTAACCAAGTCATTTTTGCAAAACATAACCAGTTTCACACTTACCATTTCATCAGCCAATATGCCATTCAATCCATGTTTATGCAGCAGTGCTAACCAGTTCAAACCAATCTTCTGATATGGCTTAAGTTCCAAACTGTTCAGAAATCAAGCTTAACATGTTACCATCTTTTGTTTCTCCATGAAACACAACTTTACACTTATGTTAATCACAGAATGGTAAGTTCAACATTGCCTATATTTTAATGCACTCCCGATCTCCTCATGTAGTGAAAAAACACATTAAACTTTATTTAATCAGTCACTGGAATACCAAAAAGCATTTCTGAACTTCGTAAGTAGTTTATCTGAATTTTCACACATCTCAAATGATCAAAATGAACATAACAATAAATATGTTTCTTGTAAAATCAGTGATCCACAACCAGTTAAAAGCAGTTACACAACTGCTAATTTTTAAAATACACAAAAATAAGTGGCATTTAGCAGCTGCATCACTAAGTTTGCTCTGTTGTACAATTACTGGTGGCATCAGCACCAAACAAAAATCCAAACACACACAACCCACAAAACACACTCAACAGCAAGTCACCTGGTTCAGCATTTTTTGCCAAAGAAGAAACATCACTGATAAGCTCCCTCCAAACAGTTCCCTCTTCCTTTCAGGTTTTATTTTGACACAGCTGAAAAACTTTTTGCTATTTACCACTAACAGCCTCCAAGTCTAATCCAGGTTGCTACTCTGGCCATTGCCACTTCACCCCTATGCTTCCTAACCCTTAGGATAATGCTTCCCACCATACCCATTTCCATTCCTCCTAAGCTCTCTCTTGATTCCCATTATCCATTTGGAGATCCTTACCAACTTACCTCTCTGAAACAAATCCTTCCCCCCCAAAACATCCCTGGTGCCCCTCCCACTGGATACAGAGCTCCAGATCATTTTGTACATCTGAACTTCCTGACCAAGGTCTTCAGTCCAGCTGATAAGCTTTACAAGTTTGCTCAAGATTCATTCCAATTTGGCATCTTTGAAATGTAAGGTCCCCCATTATAGAAGCAATTTTGTTTGGCCTTTTGTTTGAAATAAGTTGACAACTCACCATCCCATCACTCAAGGTTGGCTTCTACATTCATCAAAAACTGAAGCAAGTAAAACAAGGTATTGAGCACTGTTATATCTTTTAGTTTTTATGTTCTTATCCTCCTCACCAGCTTTCCTGATACACTTAAAAACATTTGTTGGATTCCCTCGAGTGCTGCACATCACTATCTAGCTCACAGAGCTGCTAAGTATCAAACATTTGCAACTCTACGTTCAGAGACTACAGTCGTGAAAATCCCAGTCTTCAAGTAGACCTTATTATCTGACACCCTTGTAAGTACAAAAAAGGGAAAGATACCTCTGATTCAGAATGGAGGGTTGCTCTATGTTCCATCCACATCCTCCGTCTTCAGTAATCCTGGTTACTTGTTTTGTCAGTTTATTTGAAATGTCTTCACATTTATTCATGAGCTTTAGAACCACGTCCCTCTCCTTCAGCAGTACCTTGCAGTTCCACACTATGTCTTCTGACAAACCAGTAGTCTTAGTCATTTTTGTAAACTGCAAAATAAATAATAATAATAATAAAAAAATACTACGAACACCGGTAATAGCAGCAAAGGTGGCCACAGTGAAAATCCACAGCTGCTGCAGGCAGCAAGTAATTCAAGTAGCAGACAGCAATGGCATCCCAATCTCCTCTGAAAACTTCAAATGTTCCTTACACACTTGGCCCACTGCAAAACTGTGTGAATCCACACTGAAGGTCATCATTGCAGCTCCTCACACTGTAAAACATATCTTAAAATAAGAGAGACGATTTCTCTGGAGAATTTCTAATGTAAAATATAGGAGCTTTAAACTCTTAAAATCCTCAAGGGGAGGCAACGTACAGTGCAAAGCAAGCTTTGAAGGCCAGGCCCACTAACACAACAAAACCACAAAAGGAAGAAAGAAAATGTACTGGTTATCATTAGATCTCCTTTTGAGCAATCCCTATTAGATACTAAAGATGTAAGCATGATGTAGGCATCAAGGCAAACCAACCTATGAAGAAAGCTATTAAGATTTTGTTATGAATCTGTCCAGAGCTCAGCATTACTCAGTCCCAGTTCTAACTGTACTACAAATGGCACATTCAAACCAGACTTAGGCACACGGAGGGGGAAAAAAAAAAAAAAAAAGATTTAAGGGATAAGAATTTTCCCAAAACTATGTCAGGGTTTTTGTGGTCACCAAGTACTGACAGGCCCAAAAGATCAGCAAGAGTTGGTTCATTCTTTTCAATTCTTCACATTTCAGTGTTAGAGGAGAATTTCTTCACCAAGCAAAGATTCACCTAAACTCTTTTTTCTTGCAAGGAACCCAACCTCCTGTGTAATCTATGAAACACAAACTTATGCAATCTACCAGGTCATTAGCACTTGCCAATACATTTTCACGACTAGCATCATCATCCCGACA